>JAFBJR010000180.1:10423224-10713661 GCA_016785285.1 Brachirus orientalis
CACACACTACTCACAATAAGTTAGGGATATTGTCAGAGACTCAGTGGATGTCATACCCTTTTCAATGTGGTATCAATTTCAATATTCTGTGGGTATAAAAAGCTGGTATTGCCAGTAAGAACAAATAGGAAAAGCACTGATGTAAATAACAATATCCCTAACTTACTGTGAGTAGTGTGTGTATATATATATATGTCCCAATAAAGCAAAATCAAAGTGGATCCAAAGTCATGCCTGTCTGTCTCTAATGGGAACTGACGTGTCCCCATGCTGGACAATGACTCAATAACAATACATAATGCAACATAATTTCCTTCTATATCAAAAGGTCCAAAATATATGTGCATGCACTATGCAAACCATGAATGTTTTGCCTCAGAATTGCTGAATGCCTCTGTGCTTAGCGAGTGTTTTTCTATTGAGAAGTTTAAAACCACAGTTTCTTCAACTTTCACTCAGGAGCAAAACACTACCACGAACTATCTGACATTATTTGGTAATAAAAAATATAAACTTTTTTTCATGATCATATTTTAAGCCATATAACCCAGCCCTTTGCCCCATCACTAGGCAAAGGTGCCAACACTAATATACAGTATAAACAGAGCTGTTCAACTTAACCCCACGTTAAAGACATGTGATTACAATATCGTTTTAAAGTGTCCTTTCAAACCCATGCTTTACAGCTTGATGTTGATTGAAGTGACGGATTGAATAATTCTCTGGGTACAGAAGCTCTAAAAGAGACTTCTTAGACACAATGCATCCTTACATCATCAAAGAATGTGGATCACAAAAGAGGCTTCAAATGGCCGAGTTCAACGGGGACGATCGATATAGTAATTGCAGAGAATACCTGCACACTTGAAAGATATTTATTTAATGCGCTGAGTGACACATTTTAGCTGAGCTGAATGACACTAACCATCCGATATAAAACAAAGTATTTGATCGTCTGTGGTCTGGCGGTGGCGACAGCAACTAATCCGTAGTGGACAGACACACACACACACACCGACGGAGGCACAACCGTCCACCATTACGCCTCCATAAAAAGGCTTTTCACGGTTGAGCTAATCTGACAAAGTTCTAATATCAGTGGCTCTTAAGGCTACCGCCATACCAATTTACGTCCAAGAACAGCGGTCGGCTAAGCAATAACCGTTTGCAATACTGGTCACAGTGTTTACAAACTTTAGTGACCCAACGTCGCCTGAAATATTTGGCTGCTTATCTTCAACTTACCCATCAACAACAACAGGCTATCACATGCTAACGTTAACTTGGCTTGCCAACAACAACCTGTCCATCTGTCGGACTACAAACCCAGCAGTGGCTAACTAAAGCGAGCTAACATTCAGTTTTGGTTTTCATTATACATTCAGTGAAAGCCACCAAACGGCAGGCCGTGTGGTCATTTGAGTGTGTTGCGGAGAGTAACATTTCGCTTTGATGTCAGTGTGTGTCCACATAGCTTTACAAGACAGACAATGAAACCGACACCGTCTGACTGAGCCGCTAGTGGCTAACTAGCGAGCTAAGTTAGCCGGCTATCGCTAACTCCCTGGACACTCGTCTGCCCAGACAGACAGTCGCTGAATATTTTCACAAATAGCCGTGCTTTAATTATAAGCCGGAAATTAATGTTTCTGTCAGAGTTTCGTTGCTCCAATGAAAGGTAAACACAAATGACAACTTACATGATATCTTAGTATTTGGGCATCCCAATATAAGTTTGTCGGTGAAGTTGTTTTTTTATTACTCCACTTTATAGACGGTTTGTGTCTGGTAGCCCACGCTCGGAAGGTGTCTGTGCGCCGCTGGACGACACACAAACTGCTACCTTGCACGTTAGCTGAGATCAAGCCATGCTAGCTAGCTTAACTTACGTTAGCCGAGCTAACAGCGAGAGAAACTTCCTCCGTCGTCACAATTTGTAATTGAAAAAATTAAAAAATATTGAACGAGTTAATATGATGATGAATACATGAACTTACGAGGTCTAGGAGGAGCTTAGTCGAGTTCCCCCCGCGATTTTCGGATGTTTGATGCTGGCTTCGGTGTTTTTTTTAAAAAAAATCCCGGGGATCCCCACTCTTCTGTCCGCTGCCACTCCGGTTGCCAGATAATGTAATGAGCCACCACAGGCGGCGTCATGCTGCGTTCATACACACCTCGGAAAATTATAAGTTTACAAACTGCTGAAATACAAGGGGGAAAATGATGATGCGTTCGGGACTACTAAACAACAAGAATAAGTAGAATAAACAAGAAATGCGGACAGTTAAACTGGAACATTACCTTTATATTTTAATGAGAATAATTAATACTTGTTGCAAATACAGCTTCATATTGTCATACCTTAAACACATGGGGGATATAAACATTTCCTGTCACGATTATCCTAAACACAAATAATTACGATTCACAATATAATTGTAAATAAAAAATGCTTTCATGTGTATTTCGTAATAATAAATAAATGATGTGTAAATGATAATGGTACTATTGTTAGGTAAAAAAGCAAATATCATTATTATCATTTATATTAATCATTATTTACCGTTGTACATTACCAAGAATGTTACATAATGTTGTAACATAAGACATGTCACAAAGGACAAACAAGAATAAGAACATTATGTCAGGATTGACTGGAAATATGCTCACCCCTTTGCACTTCAGAATAAATTACTAGCACTGCATTTGGGCTAGCTGGAGAGTATTTTCAAGTTACTCCCGTGAAACTTGGACAAATTTCTCCAGTTATAATTATACTGATAATGGAATTTCATCCACAAACATTTTGTCACAAAGCATTGTAATAACTATTGTCCTATTCACTATTGTATGCTGTATGATGTTTGCCTGTAACAGACGAATTGTGGCAGCTTAGAAACCAGATATAAACTAATCCTAAAAGGTCATGACTTTATTTTAAATGCTTTAATCACTTTTTGAAGTTAGACACAGCTGAGTGAATTGTTTTGCAGCCCATTTGACATGATTGCCTTGGCTATATTTTAGAGTAATATGTTTCAGTTATTAACATATGGCTGACTCATGTCACATGTGACTTTTTGTGCAAATGGATGTTCTTAGGAAACCACTTTTGTAATGACCACTCTCTACCACAGGATTCACTTTTACTGTTCCATCAAAAGACTGAATAAATGGCAACACAGTGAAACAAGCCCAAAGCCATCTTCTTGGGGTAAGAGACCCCAATAGCAGTGCTATGATTGGTGCTTAATCATTGTCCTTGGGGTCTATATGATCCCCATGGTCTCCATGTTGTTCCAGAGACAGTAGCGCTTTCCACAGAAGTGAACTACTGGCATTGGTGTGGGATTTCTTTTGGTAATTTCTTAATTTCAAAGCTGTCCAGAGACCCCAACTGATAACACATCTAAACTCTGAACAACACAGAATATTTGGGCATCATTAAGCTTCAATGGGCTATATGAGGTTCAGAATGGATGATAGATGAAAGCACAAGGCTACCTACACCAAATTATTCAAGAATTACAGGAATGAAGGTGAAGCAAATACTAGTCCTGGTTCAGCTTTGTATTTGTGCAATGCTGATCCCCGAGGATGCATAAAAGGCTGAGTGTGGAGTAGGTTTAGTTTGCTGTTCCACACTGGTCTTAAAAAGTGTTTTTTTAATGCTCCTCAGGTGCACATGGATGGTTGCACAGTGCAACACTACAGTCATGCTCATTTCTTCTTACTTTTACTCTGTATATCAAGCTTTAAGTTTACATCTATATTCTTAACAATTTTTTTTTTTTTTTTTTTGAAAAAGTTTTGCAATACAAAGCCAATTAAACAGACTTTTAAATGTAACATTTTTGTGACCTTGGAAAAGCATAATTTTATTTGCAACTTAGAGTTATACTGTCCTGTTGTGGATTTGGTTCCATGCACAGAAAGTTAAGTGTATTGCAGATGAGCCAAAATTGACTAAGTTGTGGATGCCTAAGAAAACTAACACCACCTAATCTGTTAAACACAGATGTTTATTTTTAGTTACTTAGCTGAGAGTAAAATTATCTATCCATCATACAGTGACTGGCATTACTGAAGGTTGTTTCCCATTACTCAACAGCATTTACCATGTCCAGACATAATGAGTGGGATGGATTGCTAAGTTTGGCTTCCTTGTATACCCAGGTTTGCAACACAAACCAGAACAAGGGCCTTTCTGCATAGAGTTTGCATGTTCTCCTCGTGTATGCACGAGTTTCCTCCCACAGTTCAAAAACATGCAGGTTTAGGGATTAGGTCAATTGGACACTAAATTAACCATAGGTATGAGAGTGAGGGGTTGTATCTCTGTCCTTGTGATGGACTGGCAACCCCACTTTTCACCCCATGTCAGCTAAAATTGGCTCCCCATAATCTCCCTGAAAAAAACCCTATACAACTAAATAAACACATATTCTACCTGCACAGTGAAAGGGGAATCAGTACATTCAAAACTTTCAATCATATTTTTATTGGAAAAAAATTAAAAACAATGTAAGCATTAAAAACATAGGTATTGGATAGAATGTGGCTAGTACTTAAGTTTAAACTGTGTCCTTACAGAGTGTCTTAAATACTAAGCATTATGATTTCTACAGAGGATACCTAAAAATACATAAACACACTTTCCTACCTTGACTTTGTAAAAAAAGTCACTGTACATTAAATGTTCAACAAGTGGTGAATCTATACAAACATACAGTAAAGAAAAGTAGATCTATCAAGACAAATTTAAACATAACAAAATAAAATAAATCCACTTTTCAAATATTTGAAGATTATTGTAAACTCCAAAAGTCTTAACATGATCTGTAAAAATGAATACATCAATAGGGATTCATATATTATGGAACTTCCAAAAAATACATTAGTTGGAGGAGTATTTTTGTTTTTTTAAAAAGGTAGTTTTCAAACGATATAAAACCCAGAAGTAGTTAAACACTGCTCATTAACAGACCCAACAGAGGCATCTTCTGGTCCAAAGAAGAACTGCACACACCTGATAGTGTGCTGTCCCAAAAAATATACACTGCCAACCGATCAACTGATTATTCTGTGAAAATATATTACCAGAGGTCTCTATTTTATTTCTAATATGTGATTTTGTACAAAATTATCTACCAAGAATTAATTGTTAGCAACCCAGGTTAGAAAGTACTGTACAAGGGGTCCTCCTCAGTAACTTCATGCACGAAAAGAAAAACTGCATCCATACAAAAAAAAGGCAAGATGTAAAATATTTACCAAGAGTTATAAAAATATCAACATGAATAAATTAATTTTTTTCTACATTTCTTTACTGCCCCACCCAACTATCTCATTGTTTTTCCAACAAATGGGGAAAAAAATTTGTAGAGAATGAGTCTCCATTTCAGAGGCAAAAAAGCCATTTTTCCAAGTTACTGCTTGTAGCAGTCCAACCCTACCCTATGCCCTCCCAATCCAAGCCATCAAAGAGGATGAAATACATGTACAACAGTAGCTGTGACTGTTTGACAACTGTTAAAAATGTAATAGCAGACAAAAAGGAAGCAAATCAATTGAAGCCCCAAAGTTTGTCACTGGTTAAAATCATCTCAAACATCAGCTACAATCATCTAATAGCATGTTGTTAGGCATCAATCTGTTGCTAATGATAATGTACCAGCTACTGTTGTTATTCAAAAAAACTGAAGACTCCTCATAGCAGGCTCGCAAGGCTGGTGGTGGGGCCGTTCTGGGCTTGGATCTGGACAGGAGGAGGGCCATCAGTCCACTGGAAAACAAGAGAGAAATGCTGTAATTGCAGCACTCCAGTACTTAGGTAAACTCAAAACAATAAAAATAAGAATATTATATATTAAAATTTCAAAACAAATGTATTTGCTTGACATACACTGATGAGGTTATGCTCAGGGAGGCTGCAGGCAGCAATGTGGTCCTGCAGCAGCTGCTGGGAGAAGTTCTGGTGCATCTGGGCTGCTTCATGTGCATCTATATTGTTACCGAGGGCCTTGTTTAGGTCTGCAAGCAGAGCAAGTGGTCAAAGTGTATGTTATAAATACAGCTTGAATCTTACACCAACACTATGTACAATTCTTTTTATGCACAGACAATATATATAAAAAAGGTTTCAGTCTTCCAGTTTGCCAGATGAAGCCAACATTGGAAAGCCACCAGGGGGGAACTCTGCTGGTTGCAAAACAACTCCGAATGGAAGTTTTAGGAAAATTACCCTAATTCATAGATTTACAACAACAATAATCATTTTCCCAAGGAGTTAATAGTCTCAACTGCTAGTGTTTACTTCCACTGCATTTGATGTCGATTTTGTAAATTATGCTGACATGTAGAGGAAAGTGGATGAAAAAGCACAGCACATGAGTGGACACCAGCATGATGGATAGCTAGTATTGTCCAACAGGTGCCTGCTTGTGGGTGACATCTGTCAAATCTCATTTGCAAATCTCATGTCGCCAGTCAAATTGCAAATCTCAAGGCTTCAGAACTGGAGTTCAGATTGGTAGATAGGTACACTGTGAAAAATGTGTCACTCAATGACCCAAACTACAAAAATCAAACAAAGTAAGTTAAAGAGAAATGCTCAACTGAGGGCCAAGGTCATCAAACATCTGCTCACAATGTGACGCATTAACAGAACATCCAGCAAAAGGTACAGAGGGCTGCTTTAAAAAAAAAAAGAAGAGATTTTGTGATTCAAATGTGACTACAATGTTTGACATCCACAATGCTGAAATAAGGGTGACATGTCAAAGATCAAAACTAATGGTTCACATGATAGAGAGGAGGAAGGACATACCTTTTAACAGAGCTGAAGACCAGAGTTGGACAGACATATCAGGGATCTTGCTGGCCAGCTGCATTGCAGGCACAACCATGTTGTTGCTTTCCTTTAAAAGAGAACACGAGCATTATGAAGGGTTTTGAGATGTATGTTCCCCTTGCTTATTCACTGCTGCTGTGACAAGTTTTACCGATTGTTTTGTTAGATTCACTCAGTTTTGTATTCAGCAATATATCTATTTTAGTGACATTATTTCCATTTGGCAAAAATTTAAGATAAAAATAATTATACTTAAATTTTTGAGAGAACAATCACCTGATAGTGTAAATTATTGTTTCCCATTCACTGGAAGAGAAGGGTGAGGGGAGGGACATTCAGCTGCAACATGCAATTTCACCAATAAATGTTGCTTAAGTTTATGCACTTTGCTTTTAACTGTAGTAGCTAGCATACTGGATTTTAAAGGCAATATCATCTATTAAAATTCATTGTCACTTATTATTAAAAGTGATCATACTTGCAGTTTCTCATAACAATGCATTAGTGTACAAATCTCCTTTTTTCCCCAAGAGTGTGTAACAGGTTAACAAATAAAGTAACAGATCAATACCATTTCTACTTTTGTACAAACATGAGACCCCTGTGTTGTGCATTTGGTCTTACTCTGTGGTTGCCCAATACATAGAATATATGTCCCAGCAGAACCAGAGAGCAGGCAGTCAGTCTGTTCAGGTCCTCAGCATTAGACATCTTCAGGGTTTCCCTTAGGAAACGCCTGAAACACAAAGAAATATAAATATACATCAATGCACAGTGGACCTGTAAGTGGGTTTGCAGGACTCAAATGAAATTTTGGCATACTTGGCCTCATTATAGCGTCCTTGAAAGAAGGACAGGAGACCCCTGATGTAGAAGGCAGCAGCACGGAGGCAATGGGAGCTGAATCAAAACACAAGGACCAGTAAATTAACACTTAGTGACAAAACACCTTTTCTCCAATTCTAAACACACGTATGAATTACTACTTACCTTACTGGGAAGTTGTGGTCAGGGTTTATTCTCTCTAAGAGGCTGTACAGCTGGAAATCAAATACATTATAAATGTTAGCTATTAGTAATTCACTTTAAAGGAGTCATCTCCACTTATATTTACAAAATAAGAGTGTGCTGCTTCAATGGTGATGTGATGTGCCTATGGTTAAAAACACAAGTATCCCCTGGTGGACAAACCAGGTAATTGTAACTAACCATTCAAACAACCAAGATGGGCAAACTAATACTTTCAGGAGTCAACCACTTCAGCAAATATTACAGGTTTGTAATGTTTAAACATCCAACTGATTATTATTTTTTAACTGACCTCCTGGTGCCGGTTTCCTTCCCTTATGTAGACACTGGCCAAGTTGGTTACAATGTATGTCCACAGTTCCTGGTGTGTGGTGAGCTGAAAAAAAATGTTTGCAATGAAAGGAAGGCAGAACAGCAGATGAAGTAAATACAGCAGAGAAAATACTGGTGAAAGTATCAAGAAGAGGCAGCACAATCACAACATACTCACCCGCAAAGCTGTAGTGAACTGTGCTTCTGCATTATCCATACAGTTTACTGAGATACAGTACAGACCCTAGGAAATAAAAAAACGGGGGACACCATCTTTAGAGGACTTAATACCAATGAAGTTTCATTTGTTTAAATCATTTTCCTTTAGTTTAATCCAATCCTCTATTTAAAACAATGTTATTAAACCATTTTCTTATTGTTGCTAACTTGCTGAAAATATATTTCTATCATTTGGTTGACTGCTAAAAAAGTACTTAAAAAAACAACTGCAGAAACATTTTTTTACTTTCACACTCAGCTATGCAAGTCAAAGCCAGTTTAGGTTTGAAATACTCACTAAAAGCGTGTGAAGCTGAGCAGCATGGTTGGTAAATAACCTGGGGGACTGTTGGCACAGCTGACACACCTGTGAGATCTGGACGTACAGGACAGAAAGCCACTGTTATTTTTCACATGCTCATTTGAGTGTGCAAATCGCTATTGTTAGATGTTACAAAATTCAAGTTTCCAAACTGTATCTTTTGTACACTGCTTAGTTTAATACAGCAAATGTCATGTCCATTTAAAGCAAAACAATGTACCTCTTGTAACGCAGTGGCCTTGTGGCCTGTGACAAGTCGACACATGATAATGTGTTCCAGTAGGATGACTTGAAATGTAGAGAGTATGGGGCTGCAATCCAACACTGAATGAAAAAAAGTGAAACAGAAGGTGTTTAAATGCTCAAAACAACTGTTGCTTTTTTCCCATTACTATTGCTGACATTTGGTTTTGAAAAGCACAAGTACAAGAGTCGTAGTAGCTCACTTTTTAGTTTCTCTAGCTGCATTAGAGCCTTGTCTGTATATTTCTGAGCTTTCTCCAGGTAACCTGCTTGCATGGAGTGCATGACTGTCACCTGTAAAATGACAAGAAAGGGTAAACATTAAACAATGCAAACTAGTATTCCTAGTAAAGGTCATGTTACCCAACACTTGTGTGTCCCAATGTGTTAAACAGCATATGTTTTTCATGGGACAGAAAGGATATTTAACTGCCAATGAGGGTTAATATAATACAAAACACATCAAATGCAATGTTTCCCATAAATTATCTAGAATAAGCCTAATCAACTCATGGCCCCAGGGGCCCGGATACAGTGGTTTTTAATTTTCATGTGGCCCACAAACTCTCCGTTAAAGAAGCTGTAAACTCGCATCTTAGCTGTTTTAACAAGAGCAACTGAATCTCAATGGCTCCCACCTGATTTGGATAAATCTGTGGTGCTTGAAAAATGGGGCTGGGCTGTGTCTGGCTGCAACAGGAGTCACTCATGCTGCTCTTGCACTCGTCGTGGGCAGCATAGGTCAGAGACACTCACGACAGTGGAACTGAACTGAAAGTGCATCGCGATGATGTTCTCCAAGCTAAAGCGACGCAAAGCTGACTTTGAATAATGGACAGGGAAATATTTATTCACTTCACAGCACACAAGCACCAAACTGGTGTGATTATTGTGCAATGACTGCATTTCTGTGCTAAAAGAGCACAACTTAAAGAGGCACTACAAGTCAAATCATGGCTCAATTTCTGCCAGTTTTCCTGAGGGTACAGAGGAGTGGAGGAGGATTCTCTAGAACTTCCACCATCGTTTCAACACAGTCATGTCAATCACTGTGTAATTTCTCTCACTGACTCTTCACGGGTTCGAAATGACTGATGTTTTGAAATGCCTCATGCTCGTCTGTTGGCATAGGATTTAATTTTGCACCTCTTTTAAATGTTCACATCTGTCCTACTTGTAAAATGGACTGGCTGCTGTCTGGATTTATTTGTAATGACAAATTTAAGTGAAAGATACAGTATATGTTTGGTTAACCGCATGCCTTGTAGCAATACATTTGCTATAACTATACTTTATTTTGTGTGGCCCAAAAACTGCCAGCTATTTGCCTTTGTGGCCTACCCGCTTTTGAAGTTGAATAGCCATGATCCAGACTATGGGAGCCTGCCAGTCTAATTTGGTTTCAACCCTCATAATGACATACTAGATCATAACTCAGTGTTCGGATATATATTTGTACCATTCTATTTGCAGCACTGTTTGCCTCATGCTCAATTGCACTCTGTCCTGCGCTTGTGTTATCATCAACAAATGTATTAGAATCCATGCAGACAGCAAGACCTTTCCATCTGCGAGTGTGCATAAAAGGCACGTAGGAACCTCTCTTTCACGCTCTAGACTTTGTACCCTTCACTGTGCAGGGCAGACTGTTGAGCCTGGTAGCTTGTTACCAATGTAAAAACAACAAAAGGTCTATGACTAAAACCAAAGGAGAGGGAAATAATCTGTTCTAACAGCACTTGTGCTTTCTTAAGTTCTCATTGCACAAATCAGCACATAGATAAATGGCATTACCAAGTAGACGAGGACACACATGTGCTCCTTGGGCAGCCAGTGGAAGAGGTCGGCTGGGTTGGTTGGAAGTATCTCATCATCATGGAGTGTCGAGATGGTCTGGATGCACTGCTGCAGCTGCTTCAGACACGGCTTCACACTTTTCACCTGATGTGACAAGGACATAAAGAGCAATTCTTGCTCAGCTACGATTAACATGCATGTATGCACCAATGCAACTACATCCTGCATTTTCTATCCCTTTCAGACTGAATTTCCTACCTGTCCAGCATCCAGGTAGTGTGTGACCTGTAGGACAAGGAAGAAGACCCTGAGGGACTCTTTTTGGATAGGGTTTCCCTGCCAGTTTTCTACAATAGTTCCGCACAGTGTGAGAAGAGGATGCACCTCCCCGAGCTTTCTCTCCATTAGTAGCAGCTACAGAAGAAAAAGACAGCATTAACCTCAATACAGCATACAAAACATATCTTAACTAATTTGGTGCAATATTACTTTTGTGTTATACAGAACAAAACCATTATAATATCAAACATGCTAGAAAAATGTCACTGTAATGGAAAATGTCTGAGCTTTAATAATGTTATACTGTAAAAGTACAAAAAAGTTAAGTGTAACAGGACTTACCATTCCTTTACTAAGGAGAAACAGTGCCCTAAAACCACATAAACATCAGATCAGTTTTACACAATATCTCCACACAATTTAAAACACACTTCGTGCTACAGCTGCAATATTTTACTTGTGTAAAAAAAAAACAAAAAAAAAAAAAAAACTATTTCTATACGATAAAAACATTGTGATGCTTTTTCTTAATGATTTGATTATTTTTCCCAACCTATGGGATTCATTAACGAATATGGAATAGTGTTTAAAATGAACATATCCCCTACACTGAATGAAGTGGTTCCATAAGACTGTAATGACCAATTTAAAATTCTTTATTCGTTGTAGAAATATTTTGTTTCTGTGTACTTCAGATTAATAGTGAGGTGTCGCAATAAAAATGGAATGGAAATAGAAATTTGTAAATCCAAAAAAGTTTCTAGCTAAAAAATGAACAAATTATTATTTAAAAAAAATTAAATATTTGGTTCTCCAATTGACACTCCAAAAAATAGTTGCAAACTGTTGCACAAAAGAGCATGCAGTGTGTGAGCAGTTTGTTGTTGAATGACCTTTACCTGGTATATTCTGAGCCCACCACTCGAGCATACTCCGCTCCAACCCCCAGGAGGTCACATGCTGACACCAAGTCTTTCTCCAGTGTATGAAGTTGCTGAGAGAGACAATACAAACATTCCTGTCATCATTTAGGAGTTGGAAGTAAGTCAAGACACAAGCAAAATATAAGAAAAAATAAATGCACATGAGAAACATACCATAAATGCAAGTGTAAGCAGACTGAACTCTGACTTGTTGACACCATATCAATATTTAAGTTGCTGTTAATCTGCTGTCAGTTCAACTGTAATAATATTTACATGGATAAGAGTATTGACACTGATGATATTACTGTGAACAGGACATTCAGATTATGTTCCTCACGTGAATTCCTATAAGAAAATACTGTTCATATTCCTCTTTACACGATACAGAGCATAGTCTGTTTATGAGTCATGTCTACATTGCATGCACTTCTGCATATACACCAATTTGATATGAGATGATTAAAGCATACAGTATAAATGTCATAATATAAGGATACTTCACATGTCATAATGTGATTAGTGCTTATTCAAAGAATGACCATGTACAGAATAAGATATTTACAAACTGCTCTTTTGCATTATTTTATTGAAATGGTTGTCTTCACTGGGGTAAAATCATCATAATCCAATCCATGTAAACAATCAATGGTACTCCTTACAAAGACACACTGATACTTGTACATACCGCCAACTGGAACAGCAGTCTGCAGTGCCAGTATGGTGTTTGTTGTGAAATCTGAATGGCCTTACGTAGGAGTGGTTTTGCAGAGTCCACCAAGTTCTGAAAATTGATTGCAAGTATCCATTAGCTAGGTAGTTATTAGTCAACAGATACTAATGTTTGTCCTGCTTGCAACATCATGAAATCACAATTCCAGTTTCACTTTAAAAATTGGAACACATAATGAATGTATGTAGCTAGGCCATGGCGTCATTTAGCTGTCTTTATACGAGAGTGGCGACCACACACAGAATATAAAAACACATGGACAGGAATCAAGAGCATAAAAATTTTTGTTGGTTTAATTTAAAAAGATACAGTAATTTCACCCCAAACAAAACAGGACTGTTTGCTTTACTATAATAACCAAATTTCCAAATTTGACTAAATTTTCATTCTGACTAAATACAGTAAAGTGAAGGGCTTTCGGTCACCATCTTTCATCAGGATTCACAGGGTTTTTCATTTAGTTAGACATTCTATTTACATTATTAATTGTTCTCATTATAATAACACTGGCCGTGAATTATTTAGTAATCTGAAAATTATTACACATTTTTGCTCTCAGAAACTTAATAATGGCACTCATCCATCTGGAGCTTTTTTAGCAAGACAGTATGAGAGAATTTAATGGTACTCTGTTGCTAAAAGAAGGCCCAGATAGACTTCATCAGTACGGGATCAAATCAGTACCAAATTTCCATGACAGTAAATTTGCTTGAGCATATAACCTGCAACACTGACAATAATTATCCTCATTGTTTGACAGTCAATCTGATATTTCACTACAACGCAGACACTCTGACAACTTACAGTCAGGAAATATCATTTTTATGCATCTCCTTGAATTCAGCAGATCATAGTAACACTTTTTGCTATGTAGATTGGAGACAAACAATTGGCGTTGTGGCTACTGAAGGAATATTTGTGTTATTAGTTAACATTAAACAGTTTTATTTCTTACAGGTGTAGAAAAATATGAATGAAATAGACTGCCCATAATAATCATCATCAGCAACAGAAAAACCCATATTGGTCGACACACACATTTATACTGTATTTAAGGGCAATCGATACACAGAGCGATCGTCTTGTCAAGCCTTACTCCATGACGTGTTTCCGGCTGAAAAACCCATCAAGGGCGATGATTTCCACAGAAAATATCAATAGAAAACCCCAGTGAACGGTCAAGCTGAGCATGTAGAGGGGACGAGCAGGCTGAGACACCAGTGCACAATCACAAGTGATACGCTCGCAATATGAGCTTCATTCTCTGCAAAATTCTTTTCACCTCACTTTCTCTTTAACGGTCTAGATTTCTATAGCCGTTCATGTTTATATTCTGTGTGCACTCGCATCATAAAGACAGCTAAATGACGCCATACTGTTAACATTTCTACTATTCATGGAGGAAGGTAGATGAATGCTCATTTTAATGACTTACCTGTTGGCAGAAGAGTTCTGACAAAATGCTAGCAGCTTCAAATTTGACATCTTCAAACTGCGGGACCTGCTGCGATATAAACCACTGCAACACAAAAGATGCCAAGTGTTAGCTGTAGTTGCAATATGTATGAACCAGTTTTAATCCTACACAGCGGCTAGGTCAACAGTGGAGAAAAACGAAAGCGGTCGACTCGGGACGATTACTCACTAAAGCTGACAAATTCACCTATAATAAATATACATTTTTGGGCTCTATATAAACTGTAACCATCTTGAATGAACAGCAGTCAAAATGGTTTCGTTGTTCCCTGTTTTGTTGCGTGCGGCCTACCGCCGTCCCCCTCTCCACAGCATCCCCGCTCTTTCCCAAAGCAAACGTCCCTCACCGCTTTCTCCAAGTGGCTGCGGGCCAGCTCGCTGTTCTTCGTGTGGTGGTAGAGAACCGAGCCGAGTTGAAGATGCGTCCGAGCCTCGATTCTCTGCGGAGGCTTAAACTGAAACACGGCCTGTAGACAGTGCACACAGAGCCGGATTTTGGGTGGACTAGATGTTCGGAAATGCTCCGCAAAGCCGAGCAGGGCGAGGTACCAGCGCTCCGGGGCCTCTACGTTGGACGCCATTTTACCCGACGACAACAAGTTTTCAGCGGTATAGCCAGATTTACGGGTTGCCAGATCAGGCGAGTGAGAATCCGCCTCCTCCCTCCTCAGAATTGCCTCAAATTGAGACTTTGTTTTTCATTCTTTGTTGAACTTTTTTTTCAACATCACTTCAAGATTTTGGCTGCTTATAAAAAGCTGTGTTTTTATTAATTGATAGGAAGCGTGCATATAAACAAATATCAGTAAATACAGTGGGGCTAAGTATATGTCCAACATCCATATACACAATATTGTGATCAGTAAGGAGCACATACTTTTCACCAGTCATACCAGTAGTACTCATACAGCCAGCAAGATAATTGGAATACAGCAGCCATCTTTGTCAGAAATTTGGAAAATTAGTGAGAAAGACAAGATTGATTTTAGCCAGCAATGATCATCCTCTAATGGATGAATTTATTCCTCTTCCATCAGGTCTGAGGTACAGGCTACCAAGGGCAAAGTGAGGTACCCGTTTTCTTTTGTTCCAAGTGCAATTAATGCACTTAAGTCAGTCAGCCAAATAATCTAAAAAATGCAGCTGAATAAGGCACGTTATGTAAAACCTGGAGTCTCCATTAAACAATCTGGCAACCCAATGTTTTGATAAAATCGCGAGATTTCACCCGAATAGCGGAATTCACGTAGCATAACTGCTGGGAGTTGTAGTCAAAAATACAGACTCCACTGCCCTAGATTCTCGTGCGCAGAAAGAGGCAGAGACCGTGCGCAGTTTCTCATTGGAGGCGTCGTTTATAAATACACACACAACACAGTGCTGTGCTGCAGATTGTCACCTGTCTTTGGTGGTCACGTTCGGAAACGTCTGCAACGCGCAGAGACGACAAATCGTATTCGGTCTATGGCAAGTTCTGAGAAGGAGTGAGCAGCAGCCTTCAGCGTGCAAACAAATGAGTGCAAGACTCCGCAGAGAAGACTGGTGGTGACTTCTCTAAAAAAAAAGGGACACTGCGAAGATCTGTAAACACTACGCAGTTTTAACACAAGAAAGGTAACTTTATGCAAATGTCAGCCACCGTGATTTGTTAGGTCTAAGCGCAATGACGAAGCACGGGCTTGTGTAGTTATTAATCTTTGTTTGTATCACCATGATTCGCAGTTTATTTATTATTTGAGGTGTGGTCATCAAGTTATTTATTTGCTCCCATCGTAGGGAGTGGACATGTGGAATTTGTAACGGTTGGTTATTATTAACAGCTCGACTGGGTTTCATGCGGCAGAATAACGACGGATTGATCTGTGGTAATGCAGCGCGTACCGTTGTTTACATGGTTGTTTGTGTAGTTGGATATGGACGTGCGCGTAATCACGCACTCGACAAGGGCGAGCGCGACATGGCGGACTGTTATTCTCTCTATTAAAGTGTGTGTGTGTGTGTGTGTTTTTTTGTCACTACCCTTCCAATCTTATTTCAGTTTTATTCACTGACATCTGCAGTGTCTTCCTGGAGGAGCGACTGACTGAGTGTGTGGCAGCTTTGGACGTCCGTGACGTGCACACACACACACACACACACACACACACACACATGGCCCATCGTGTGCATGACCAGAGCCGTCTGCCCGTGGCGCAGGCCACGGTGCTGGCTCTGCCACCTTCCAGCCAAGCAAAAGTGAGTGTTACTTTTTTCCTAATGACTCATTTTCATGTTCGGAACAGTCTGCAAATCTTTGCACCTGTGTGGACACGTTAGATCACTTTGGGAAATTGAGGCCAAATATTGTCTCGGGTTTGACTGGAGAGTGTTAAAGCATGTCATGATGTGAGCTGCATTGTGTTTAGAAAATACCCGTCATTCATTTATTTAAACGATTTATTATACATCAATCAATCATGACAATGAAACTAGTCAGCAGTTTTATTATTGAGGCTGTGCATCCACTGTGTTATATCCCCTCTCAGTGTGACCATCTGCTTTCAGGTTCAACATACTGGCTTTTCAGGTGGGTTTCTGCCTACCTTGGTCGTAGCAAGTAGCTATTTCAAGTTTCTTTTTTTCCTGTCCTTAATCTCTAATAAATCTCGCCATTGTGTCCTCTGACCTCTGGCATCAGCATGGCCTTTCAGCCAGAGAACGTTGTCTCTTTATTCGGCCCATTCTCTGTAAATCCCAGAGATGGTTTTGCCTGAAAACACCAAAAGATTAAGAGTTTCTAAATGAGAATCTACACAGACACCTTTCTTCCCCATGCTGGCCTGCTTGCATTATCAAGCAGTTAAACAGGTGTGCCTACTGAAGGGGACAGCAAGTGTATACATATTTGGTTATGTATACATTTATACAATGTGTACATTTAGTGCATGGCTGGTGGAGTATTAAGCAAAACAACTGACAGTACAATTGATTATTGTATTGAACTAAGAACATCAGTATCACACACCAAAGGAAAAACAAAAAACAGTCAGCCACATTTTACACAGTGTCATTAGACTTAGACTTCACAATACAAGGATTCACATGTTTGTTACCAATGCAGTGGAGTGTTTTTTAAACTCTTGTACATCATTTTGTGTATATTATTTGTATATTTGTATCTGTGTATTATATTATCTTGTATATTGTTTTAAAAAGTATGAAACTAAAAATATAGATAGAAATGGGGACCAAAAATTGTATATGCCATATGGAGTGAGGACATTTTGGCTGGTCCTCACATTTTTAAAGAGCTTTTCCAGGGTTAATATCTAGTTTTAGAGGTTAGGGTTAGGTCTAGCTGTAATTGTTAAGGTTAGAGTAAGGGGCTAGGAAATGCATTATGTCTATGAGGGTCCTGGGTTAGGGTTAGGGTTAGGGTTGGGTTTGTGTGTTTTTAATAATAACCAAACAAAACAAACAGTGTGACTCAGTGGGGCATGTGGTTGCTGTTGTTGTGTTACGGAGTAAAGCCTTCCTGGCACTCTGCAAGGACATGCCTCTCCCACTTCATAGCTGTAAATAGCAGGGAGGTGCCAGCTAATCTAAAGCTGGCCTTAGTTCACATTTCAACAGCATATCAGTTTGAGGTGCTTTACAGAAAACATAGAAGACATCATAGTTATTTGCAAAATCACCAATACAAGACAATACAAAGAAATTAAAACTACTTTAATGAAGAATTAAAACAAAAAGTTTTTATTAGCACAGCAAATTATTCTAGATTTAATATACCTCAGATGTAGGACGATTGTAGCTGTAACTGTCATGTGATTCAATAAGGTTATGACAGCTGCCGAAATAAATGAAGAATATTCTGAGTTGAGGCACGTGTTTGTGTCAGATGCTCTTCTTATCAGTCAGTGGGATTGTTTATTGGGTTCAACTGTCTGTTCTAGCTGAAGGAATTTACACACAGGTCCACGTATGCACTCGTTTTATCACCGAACGACAGTTGGGTCACTGACAAACATGAAAACCTCCTTGCTCTGTTGTTGTTGTTGTTGTTGCTGCTGCTGCTGAGTTTTTATGTTGACGTTTGGTCGAGAACATCATATGTGCACAACAAGCAGGGGTGAATAATTAAACTTTGTTCACACTTGAAGATTTCTTGTCATGGGATAAAATGGCTCCCATGTAATGCACTTGAAACACGTCTGTGTGTCCAAACAGGACTTGAGGCCCAGATTTACTGCTCTGGACTCACTGCTGTGCGGTGCGTTCGCTGGAGCTGTGGCCAAAACAGTCATTGCACCACTGGATCGTACCAAGATCATTTTCCAAGGTAAGACTGACACTCCATGAAACTAGCTTTCCAAATACAGAATGTCCATTTACGATGGCTATATGTAAAGGATATAATTACTATGTCTTCTGTTGTGTTAGACTCTCCACAGCAAATCCAAGAACTGTTTTCATGTTTTCACTTAGTGTTAGAACCGCCCTTAACTAATTGCTAATCCTCTTAGCCGACGCGTAAGTGTGTTTTTTTAACCCCGAGATTCATTAAGTCTCTTGTTGTTTCAGTGTCCTCAAAAAGATTCTCTGCTGTGGTAAGCTTTTCTATCCTAATTATTTGGTAATAATTTAGATAACTGATAATTGTTTGTCATTCAGTACAAATATCAATACCATGTGTTAAAAATGGTGACTGATAAATTCAAGTTATTATGAATTTCCACCAGGATGTAGTTAGTTGTACTAAGGCATTATTTCACACACTCAATATGTCCTTGTGCATTTATACGGTGATTGTTGAGCATATTACAGGTATAAGAATGTCATTAAAAAATGGGAATCTACTTCTCCTGACTAACATACTATATCTATTTACCCTGTACCCAGGAGGCTTTCAGGGTCCTTTACTGTACATTCATGAAGGATGGGCTGCTCAGTCTGTGGAGGGGAAACTCGGCCACTATGGTTAGGGTCATGCCCTACGCTGCCATTCAGTTCTGTTCTCATGAACAGTACAAAAGGCTGCTTGGGGGCTACTATGGATACCAAGGAAAGTGAGTGGCTAAGTGTAATGGCTTAAATTAAGTAACAGTTAATTTTACTCATATATATATATTGCACTAAGAAATGCACTACCATGAGATTTGGTAAAAAATAACAACACATTTTTTTCCTGGGTGATGAGTTGTAATAAGGGATTTACCCACATCTATTTGAATTGTTTGATAAAATTAAAATGAAATGGGTCCAATACTTTTTTTGTGACAAAACTCTTGCAAAACTTACAGCATTCCAAATGGCCACAACATACTTAAAGGCAATGCTAGAATGCTAACATGGTGATTTAGTATTGCAGCAGCTATTTTGCCAGTTGTTGACATGTAACCTTTTTTTTTTTTTTTTTTTTTAACAAATATTTAACAAAATAGTCATTGGTTGCACAAGGGTTATACAGTATGGGGTCACACATGTACCAGAGTTCTCACCAGACCTGAAACAAATGTGACTGTGACTAAACAGGAAAAACCAAACAATCCACATTAACAAATAGTAATAACTACAAAAAAAATACATATTCCTCCTGTGTGTTAATTGAAACAATTGATATCAATATTAAATATGGCAAACAAGTAAAACATTACTATAAGCATTATCACTGTGAGTAAGCTGATGGTACTCTGCATCATACATTGGATTTCTGTGAAAACGTCTTGCTGAATGTAGCATTTAGCTCAAAGTTGTGCTTTATGCATGAAACAAAAACCTGTGTTGTTTGTTTCAGAGCTCTGCCTCCTTTCCCACGTTTCCTGGCCGGCTCTCTGGCCGGCACATCTGCTGCTATGCTTACTTACCCACTGGACATGGTGCGAGCCAGGATGGCAGTCACTGCCAAAGAAATGTAAGCTCCCCTCTAATGTTACATCACCAGAAATCTCATTAGTCCCATTGTTCTGCAATTCACTGCATCAAATTGGACTATTGCCACCCATTGTGCTTTTCCACTTTATAAATCTAGTACGGCACCTGGTCGTCGTAGCACTACTGCAAGAAACTACCGTGACGTTGTTTTGTACAGGACACACACAAAATAGTGACTGGAAAAGCAGTTCTTTTTGGTGTACTGAATCCTTAGAATCAGTTAATAAAAACATTA
Source organism: Brachirus orientalis (assembly GCA_016785285.1). Lineage (NCBI taxonomy): Eukaryota > Metazoa > Chordata > Actinopteri > Pleuronectiformes > Soleidae > Brachirus > Brachirus orientalis. Next base: position 10,443,559 of record JAFBJR010000180.1, read on the forward strand.
GTTCAGTACTTGATAAATATACCAGACTTCTCTGGTAAATATTAAAATGTAAAAACTGCTTTGCGAATTGTTGGAGACTAACACATTTTTATATTGTATTTTTAAGTCCTTTTTTTAACTGATCTACAGTTCGGCATTGTTCAGTTAGATTCTTGTGTTGGACGGACCCTGCAGTGTTAGGGTTGGGTTAGTGTTTGTTTTGTAGTCTCTACAAATATTACATTATATATTTTCCACGAAATTACTTGTTAAATTAAATGTTAAACAAGCGTCAAAAATCAAATCAAATTTTGGTATTGTCCAAAGATGTACTGTGCATTGGAAAATGTTATTTAACATATGCTTTTGTTTTATCTGACACTTCCTTTTCCAACAGGTACAGCAACATCATGCATGTTTTTGTGCGCATCTCCCAAGAGGAAGGTGTGAAGACACTTTACAGAGGTTTCACTCCCACCATTCTGGGCGTCATCCCATACGCAGGAATCACATTCTTTACATATGAGACCCTGAAGAAGCTACACACAGGTAATGACATTCTCAGACCTTTTTTTTAAAGAACCACATGAGAAAATATTGAGCTCTCGGAATGACCCCATTATTGCCAACGTTAAAATACAGTGGTGTAAACAGGCCGAGCAAAGTCAGCTACAGACTTTTCACAGGAAGCAGATTTATTCCCAATAAGCTCATTTTCTCTCTCATAATCCTCCTCTTTTTACATACACTTCAGACACTGGTATAGAGAAATTAGATTAAGATAGAGCAAGACATAAGGTGACTAATTATTGTTATAATTGTAAGTTTGTTTTTGTTATTTGTTTCATTTTCTATGCACTTGGGTCAAAATTGCTCAGCTCCACTCCTATCTCTTACCCTGGTGTATACACAGTAGAACAATATTTCTGGTTTTCCTCTCACGTACCACTGGTGTCCACACTGTGTTCAGGTAAGTGCTTTTTTATACCTGACTGATTTGTTTTTTTTTTTCTTTTACCCTTACTGTAGAAAAAACAAAGCGATCTCAACCGTACCCTTATGAGCGCCTGGCCTTTGGTGCCTGTGCAGGCCTGATTGGTCAGTCGGCCTCGTATCCTCTGGACGTTGTGCGTCGGCGGATGCAGACTGCTGGTGTAACCGGCTCATCTTACAGCACAATTCTGGGAACCATGCGTGTGATTGTAACACAAGAAGGAGTTATCAAAGGACTATACAAAGGCCTCAGCATGAACTGGGTTAAAGGGCCCATTGCAGTGGGGATTAGCTTCACCACATTCGACCTCACGCATAACCTTTTGCTCAAGTTGCATCAGATGGGCTACTTCACCCAGAGTTAGTCTGGAGCAACAGAGGGGAAGCAAACGGCACAGATGAGACTGACAAGATGGATGTGTTGAATTCTGTCACATGGCATTAGTGCCTGCACTTGCAGCAGGGACACTCTGCTGAACACTCCTGTGCGCTTGAGACACGATGTCACAGGAATAGATGAGTGTAGATGTAAGACACCGAAACACAAAGGTGTCTTTGAGTTTCTGCTCGTCACAATTTAGCTTTGAAATCATGGGCACCATCACTGTGGAGTCAGTGAGACAGTGGTTACTGTTGTTTTTGATAGGTGAAAAATGAGGACTGTTTGTGTCGGTTTAATAAGTTACGCTTTGCACTTTATTGGGCCTGGAATGTCCTTTCACCTTAATCCTGTATCAGCTGAGAGAACAGATTTTGAAACAGCAGTATTGTTTTGAACATGAATTTTTTTATCACATTGTTGTTGTTTTTTTCTTTTAGATTTTTTTCTTTTTGTTTTTGTTTAATAGCCTGATTTTGCCAGATAAATCATTTGCACCTGGTAACAAAAAGGGATTATGTAAGCTGCTGCCTGTGTGCATTTGATGGAACGAATGATAGGAGGGTGATCATGTCGGCAGGACTGCACTGTTTGACAGAGCTTGTGTGAAAGTATTGTTAATTGATAATCAAATATGGAAATCAAATCTATAAATGACAGATTTTGGTATTATGTGCGTAAATTAGAGTTACAAATAATGTATTTTTGTATGCTGTGCCTCACTGCTGTGCATATGCTGTCATTGCTTTCACTTTAGTGTTAGGTACAGTTTAACTAAAATATATAAACATGCCAAAGCACTTAACTCAGATCAGTTAATATTTAACTAACTTTGGTATTAAGTAGGGAATCATAATGCTTTAACCATGTACATACTTTCCGAATGTCCAGTATTTCCAAATGTACACTTTTACAGTTGCCCTAATAAACTTTCCATCCACAACACTGAACAATGACTTATCTTGTCCACATGGGGGAGCTATGTGATCAGCCAAAGTGTGCTGCACCATCAGCAAGTGATCTTCAAATACAAAGAGAAATCTGTGGCTTTTATAGTCATGTTAGTGTTTTTCCTTATCACACATGAAACAACCTGAGGTTTTTAACTGTTAAAGTTGAAAACTAACATGTCAGCATTTAGCGAATTCTTACTTTTGCACTTTTTCCACTTAAAAATGGATGGTAACAGAGATCTTAAATAATGATAATAGTAAGTTTGTCAAATCTGTTCAAATCCGCATGCATTAACTGTCACTTTCATGAACGACTTCTGACCCACATGTGCACAACACTACCTGTACTGCTTCTTTGCAGTAGATGGCAGCATTTGGCCTTCTTGTGTGTGCTGAGCCATTATTGAGGTTAGTTAAGCTCTGATCACCTCATGGCCTGAACTTGACCTGCCCTCTGCTTTTTCACAGCTGTATCTTTTTTTAATCATTCAGCTTAAAATGTGTGTTACTTTTGAAATGCTGCAAATATATATATATATATATATATATATATATATATATATAAACAATTACTTAACACTGCACTGACCAAAATAAACTTTATTATTATGTGTTTTCTCATACTTTAATGCATAAATATTATTTTAAAAAATTATGGTGGAAATTACAGTAATTGATAAGAAAAAGTGAAATCATTCGTGAAATCATTCATTCATTTGTACACAGCCTGATTTTCCATCAACTACAATGAAATAATATAAAATGTGGCTGACACACATCAATTTAAATCTTAAATTGTAATGTATTCATTTTTAATTTAACACAATGCCATCTTTTCCATTTGTTTCAAAAGTATACTTTTTGAAATTTACGTGTATTACGCTGCATTCAAAGGTGGTCAGTTTGTTTCTCTGTACTCATTGTTTTGCAAAAACTGGTTCATGCACATAAGCTGTGACAAAGTGTGAACAGTAGTCGCAATGAGGATAACATCGTTCACCACCTGAAATTACATCTTTCTCTTTACCGGTTACCACGTCCAAGCACCTGGATGGAGGGATCCTGCCCTCCTCCCATCTGTCCATCCCTCTGTCTACCATTCTCCCATACATGACCTTGACTGTGAATTATGGGATATCCTGCCACCCTACAGTGTACAGCCGCCCAGCCTGGTGTTGCAACAATCGAAACAATACCACAGGGTGGATAACATGGTTGGAGGGTGGGTGCCTGCGAGAAGCAAGAGGAGGAGGAGGAGGAGGAGGAGGGATGGATGGAAAGATGCTTCTTGAAGGCGCCGTTGCCATAGGTAACCTGGATCTGTGCCAGGAGAGGGGAGTGAACCATTTGCATGTATTCAAATCTCACATGAATAATTCACTTTGAAGCCCCTGCTGGGGCACTGGCAGACAATAGCTGTTCGCACACATACAGATGCATAGTATATGGACGAAAAAATGCACACAAATTCCACCTTTCCATGCGCATAAACCCCGTCTGATCCTGTGTGGGAGAGGTGAGGAGGTTAAATTGGAAGACACATAGGAATAAAGCTTTTTTCCAGCACTAAATCAGATGCAGACGCGCTGACAAAGGTGCTGTGGCTGAAATATTGTTTCACATGTTTTTCAGAGCTCCTGAACGTTCTGTTCTGGTTGGATGAGGCCACCTTGGCCAAAAACACAACAGATGGTGCATAACCAGTCATAGAGGCTGTTTAATTATGGGATTATCCTGTATATGTCACAGTACAGAAGGTTCAGGAGGGAATGTATAGCACCCATATGCATATGCGCACATGTTCACACCCCTTTGAGGTGCTGTGTTGAACCCCTGCTGCTTGAGATCCAGCTCCAGTTTGAGGATTTGCTCAGCTTTTTTTTCAGCACCTGCCCCTCACGGCTGCTTTCATAAATTCAGCAGCATTAAAATGCCTCGGGAGACATTTTATCTAACATTAACGGGCCCGTAAAGGTTTCACCATAAACTAGCCCTTAAAAAGCTAAGAAATGAGTAAGAAAATATGAAATCACAGTGCTGTGTCTATAAAAGTCAGTCAGGAAAAGCTATAATATCACACTGTATGCTGATATTTACTAGTGCTATAGCGACATCATCCTCTCCTGTCACCACTCTCCCGACTGCCTCTCCCCCATAGCTGAGTCTTGTTAATTTTATAAGATCTAGCATATTGCCACTTATCGGCTGACAGCGTTGTAAAAGCTCTGGGGTCAGTGCATTACTGAGCTGCTGGGCTCCACTCTTCCATTAGAGGGAGTGTTCAGGCTGCGCTGGCCTTCACTCAATCAAATACGGACTCCAAATGGCCGCTTCAAGTGCAGATGAGGGGGCACAAACACACATTTTCACGTGCACACACGTGCATGTACAGTACATACAAAAAAATGGGGACTTCTTGAATGCCCGGCTGTGAAACTATAGTATACACATAAATCTGAACACATAAATCTGGGCACACACACTCATACAAATTGGTAATGTTTGCTCCCCTCTCTGCTGAGTTGAAGGCCGATGGGGGGTGTTACATATTAATTTGCAAGGTAGAGTTTGCATTTTAAGAGGGTATAGGTGAATAGGCTTGTGCCGCAGCTGACACTTTCACCAGCAGAGTTAACACTAAATACATGTAAGTAGCTTCTCTTCATCGCAAGATCAGGCAAAATGGATGAGAGGTGAGCAGTGGAGATGGCAGCAGAAATATCAAGGAATCCAGATGAATTTGTGCAAAACAATTTTTTTTTCCTGTCTGGAAATGGGGGTCACTTTACATGTCACTGCCTGTGAAAGTACAGTATCAAGGTCATAGGATGTAAAGGATGAGGAGTTTGGGTAGTTTGCAATCCTAATGAAGCCAGTAAATGTCCCACCTGCCATCAATTTGCTTCAGTCTGTGCTGCACAGAATAGGATTCAATTTCAAAATGTTTTAACTAATAACCGACCAGTTATTAATATCATAAAAGGTGTAAAATAACATTCTTATTTAATTATTATGCTTGACAGGTTTTGTTAAGGGATTTGCCATTTTTAAAATCCAAATTTTACTCCATGTGACTTCACATTTTTTCACACAAAGCGTGCATGAAGGAAAGGAGGAACCCTACCACTGGCTTCATTCAGCCAGTGTTCATTTATAAACATGTATGTATTTCTACTTTGCATGAGAATGGCAGGGGTCCTGTGAACCTTCTGCTCCCTGTGTCCACATTCAATGGCATGGCTGCAGTTAGCATGACAAACTAGGCTCCAAGTTCTCGGACATTTCAAAGCAACCCGCCCACCACCATCACCCTGGTCCCCCTGAACCCGTATCCATGTCCTGACTCCAACATAGCCCAACCTTCCCCCCTCCCCCAACCCTGTTCCTGTGTGTGTACTGTGGGCCGAGCCTGCTGATTTTAGGAGATGTCTGCGGGGGCATGACCAAGTTCAGGGCAGTTTGGGAGATGACTTCTGTATGTTCAAATAGACACAGAAAGAGACAAAGATAAACACCAAAGGAGGTTCAGAAATACATGTATTTATGTCTATTTAAGATGCATTTAAGATGAATTTTACTGAAAGGCATTCACTTTCAGATCTTGACATCATACCACATCAACAGGATTCCAGTCTTTCATGAGTGGTGAAAATGAGGCTATGAATTCAAATTCTAATTTATTAAATCCCAAGGCAATCATATGAAGTTAGAACAAACCAATTACTAATAATGCACAAGTTCAAAAAAAAATAAATTGTGTGTTGCTGTATTATATTACGTATTACACCTTTAATCATGTTTGCTTATTAAAGAAAGGCACACGTGTCATTGTGTAAATGCCCTGGTTTCAGTCACAACCCTGTTATTTTTTTAACGATTGTTAATGAATTCATCTGGAACCATGATGAGAATGTAAAAAGAGGACGCAATAAACGCCATAGCTGTGTTATATTTATTGATGCTTAATGGGCATACAGCAGTTTCATGCTGTTAATCAGATACATATAATGTAGAAATTGCTGTCATGAAATATGAAACACATCAGTTCTCAAAAATCCTTGAATATACTCCACAGTAATGTTCTCTGACTGTCTCATGAGGGCAATTTACTGTAACTAATATGGAAAATTAACCTCTACTGTGTTTCTGAGTATAGTACCAAGGTGCCTCTTACTTTCATTATTAAAAAAAATAAATATTATTTCACATGGTGTAATACAATATACTAATTGTGGAATTAAAAATAAAAACACACAGTCTCTAACATCAAGAAGAAAAATGTGAAATATGCACAAAAAAGGCAAGAATTTTTACTAGTATGAATTTCATCTTTAAATTGCATTAGTTTAATGCACTCGGTTTTTGTTTATTCTTCTCTAGCATCTGAATTAATTACGTTTCATTTATTTCATACGTCTTCCTGTGCTTATGCTCTCATTTAACCAACCGGTGTGGGTGTGAAGAAAGAAGCAATAAACAAGAAACATAACAAAAGGCCAACGTTTAAATGGTGGGAGATGATATTAAATATTAAATATCTTATAATTTTTTTTTTTTTTTTTTTTTTTTACAGTTTTTGGGTATTGTCCAATTAAAGCTGGTTTATTCTTAAATATTTTAGTTTCTGGAATACCTTAAAGGAGCCAAAAAAAAATTAAGCATACCAGTCTTTTATGGATTCTTTAGAAAACAAAACCAAGAAGAGCTAATTAAAGATATCATATTATACTGTATTTCCATTGTGTTCTCGCACCTCTATACTTCCTTACACACAGTAAAATACAGTTATCTACAAAGTCCTTTATTTGTTTTTACTGCTAATGAGCCTTGTGCAGCCCGGTCATGTTAAAGGCCTTTGTGTTGTTAACAAACAGGATGTTAGAGACTCTCCATTGACAAACTAACAAGTGAGCAATTAAAGGACAATTAGTCGACCCCCGAGGATTTGTTCAGTTCAATAATGGGACTGTTTTTAACCACCCGATGAGCTGTTAGTGGACAGGTTAGAAGGAATTTAGAGTACAAACTTTCAGAAGGAAAGGTTGAAAATGTGCATGTTTATGACAATCAAGTTTCCTGTTGTGTTTCTTGGTTTATAGGATGCATCAACAGTCCACATGGAACATTAAAAAAAAAGGAAAAATTATGCATTATAAATGTTTCCCAAACAAATGTTACACGAGCAAATTCATGCACAATATAAAATTTTTGACTGTATTTACTGCCATTTGAACAGGTAAACTAGACATTTCCAATACTTATTTTGATTAATGAATCACATTTTCATTGTATGCATGTTATTAAAAAGAAATAAATGTCAAGTAAGAATCTGGAAAAATTTCCCATTTTCCTCTATGGGTCCTGGTCCAGTTTCTGGTTATGACTGTTATTAGAAATAAATTCATTAACTACTGTAAAGAAAATAAAGATGAGCAAAAAGGGGGAGCATATTTTCTGCCGTCTTCACCGTCAGGATTGACCAGGCCTTGCTGTCAGACTTGTCCACTGCATACAGACCGCATGTGACATGATCCGTAACTCTATCTATAGGTGTTATGGTATCATTCTCACCATTAAAGAGGTTTTCCACCTTCCCAATGACCTCCGCCTCGCCTCACAGGACACAGAAAACGACCTGATGGCAGTGTCTCTCACGGTAGGGTATGCTGTGTGGGTGTGTAGTGATGGTCACTCCATGTACAGACTCCCGTGTCTTTAAAAAGCATGTGGGCTCAACCTTCCCCCTGGTGAGAGTGGGGGAATCCACCGAGGCCAGTAAGCATGTATATCAGGCCATCTCACGGCTGGCTGGATGCTCCATGGGTGGCCCACCATGGCCCACCATGGTCAATACTGCACTGGTGACTGGACACACAGAATGGGATAATCTCCCACTGTCTTTCAGGGCTGTGGCACACAAACACACACCCACAGATCTCCTTTTATGATGGTCCCTGAACATAGAGGCTTGCCTGGCCCTAATTTCAGGTCAGAACCAGTCATTTGGAGGCTGAGCAGGAACAGAGACAGAAAAGGGGAACCCGAGGGGAGCAGGGAGCACGTTTCAGCCAGAGCAGTAGGGCACAGTGGGGACACTGGGCATCGCCTCTACTAGTGTTGGGGGAAACAAAAGGAGGTGTGATCCCCACAAAACATGCGACCATTGTGTATGTGTGTGTGTGTGTGTGTGCATGTGCGTGCGCAACAAGGTTATGAATGTGTATCATTGTTCAGAGTTTCCTTCAGCTCCAGCAACTCCCTTCAATGCCCCTGCTGCTCACACACAAAGACACCTAATTGACACCACAGATTTAGGCCACTAGATTTAACTGTTCCCCTTTCAACCCCTTTGACCACTGCTGGAAAAATCAACATAATCCAAATGAACAGACTCATGTACCTTCTCATGCCATGTCCTCCATGATACTGTGACATTTTCCTTGTTTTTGGCTGTCAGTAAATCCCATAGAAAACTAACCATGTTGGTCAGTCTTTGAAAGACTTTACCCCTGTTTATCATTTTTAGTCAAACCATTGATTCCCATTAAAAACAGCTTACATGTATGCCTTTGCTTTTATAAAAGGAAAACTGAGTTTTTTGGCAAACAGCACTAAAAACAACAGTACATGTCTTAGGGGAATATTTCAAGGTGTGAATTAAAAGACATTTACATTTCTAGAAAAAACTTGGCAACTGCAGGATTATAATAAAGAGGATTAAAATGAAAATACATCACATTGTTCGCTGGTGTTTTTTTTGATATTGGAGGTCTTTGGCACTGATGTTTAACTAACATAGTCAATATATCCAAACAGGAAAAAAAAAAACAACTGAGGCAATTGTTCATTTCACAAATTGTTCCGTTTTATTGAAAATATATATCATATCAAGGCAATACATTTGGAATTTCATTGATGAATAAGTAAATTTGTTGCAGGTTGAAAAAAAATGTATAAATATATAATGTATAATATAATATATAATGTGCACATCATTTCTCACAGAAAAGAGGAATGTAATTCATCAGCGGCAAGCTCTTGTCAAATAATTTTCCAGTCAAATACTTGACTGTAAATTAATGCGTAAAAAAGAAGGACCCCCTTGGGGTTTCATCCAATCTCTGACCTAAAATTGGTCTCAAATATGGTAATACACATCTAATGAAACTAATTTTTGAAAAATATTGCTCGGCTCAGATCTGTTGTGCACTTCAGACATCTAATAAATCGATTCAACCTCTAAACATACCTTTAAAAAGCAGCTCCGACTTACCTGTCACATCCTCCACAAAGACCGCAGTCAGGACAGCTGAATTACACACACTAATGTTGTGTGTCTAATAGACTTCACTTGCATATGTGGCTGAGGCTAAGTGTGTGCAGATTAGTTGTGGGTTCCTTGTTCTTCCTCAGAGTCAGGCCCAGTGTTGGAGGCCCATTGGCAGCTTTTCACAGTGGCATTTCTGGCTGCAGCTGTGGAGACACAATCAAACAAACAATGAGTCATTAGTGAAAAGAAGACCCCCACGCTCTGCACATAAATATATACATTTACTCTCGTTAAATCTCACCAGTATGATTCCCCCAATTTTCTGTGTTTTTAAAAAAATATTATTATGCAGGGATTCATTCAGGCTAAAGCTGTAGATGATGATTTATACATTAAAAATCTGAGCCAAATACTTGTTAGGCAAGTTACCCAGTCATTATTAGAATAGAATAGAATAGAATAGAATAGAATAGAATAGAATAGAATAGAATAGAATTCCTTGTTGTGTAGTCAGCAGTTATCATATACATCCACATGCAGAGAAGAACAAAGGCTAAAACACACTTCATTTCATAAAGGCAACAAATAAAAAGGTGATAATAACATTAATACATTAATAAATAGCAACACAAGCCATAACACTAAAAAACAAGGCTGTTAAAAAAGGCCAATAAAAGATATGATTAAAAATGACTTACTCAAATTACTCCTTTAAAAAGTAAACACATCCCTTCACTTATTACTTGGAATCAACATATTCTGTAATTGTATTTAATCAAAAGGTGATGAACGGCAAGTTTCTTAAATCCATTTTATTGAAACTAAAATGTGCAGAACTGCAAACATGCCAGCATCTCAAAGCAAAAAAAAAAATAATTAAAAATAAATCTGTTCTCCCAATGTCTACTTTTTTTCTACATATTCCATCCAAACTGCCACATGTACACATCATCATAAGATCTCTGAAGGACAAAAGAACTTGTACTCTAATAGTGCAGTAACACAGAGTCACTTTGCTTGGTAATGGGTAATATTATTACTGTTTTGTAAATTGTAATCCCCTACACTATTGGTTAGTGGGTTAAGTAATGATTTCACAGAAATACATTACTGAGTAATGCATAACTGCCCAACACTGAATCACCACAGGAAACCAGGGGGATGACACTGCACAACACCGTCTGTGTCACCAGACACACAGCAAACTGTTAATTTTAACGGGAGAGTGCGTTTGTTTGTGCGTCTATCAGCTGTCTGTATCAATGGTGAGCACGACCCCTTGAGTTTGCAGACAGCCATGGGTCAAAGGTCGAGGCAGAGCCTGTCTGGGCTTCCTGCCTGACCCTGATGCCTGCAGCACATACATGCACAGTGGAGGGGAGGATGGGTCACCCCCTACCAGACTAATATCACCTTTGGGATTAGGATCCAGACAGAAATATATTGACCCCCCTCTTGCACACACGCGCACACACACACACACACGGATACACAGTATTTCAAACAGTGGATATGCTTGGTCATAAAACAGGACTCAGTTGCACCACATGACACAGAGGGGAGCGGCAAAGATGCTGAGTCCGAGAAGGCCACCTAATTATCTTTCAGTGCTGAGTTAAAGAGAAGAACAGAGGAGGCTGGGGACGTTCGGGCGTCACGAGAGAAAAACGAGCTAACACACAGTTCTGGCTAGCTACTGTTAACGGACACAGGGCACCAGAGGAAATATATATATATATATATATACTGTATATAAGGATCAGTAAGGTAGCTATAGAAAAATTTTGTACACGTTACTCCAGGTGAATGAGGCTTGTTCTTAAAGCTACAGTGCACTGTGTGCTCCCTGCGATATGTCAAGCAGTTTCAGTTCATCACTCTGGATGAAACAACATCAGCAGGCACTTGTAAAAAACTGCAGTATCTCAGCACTGAGCGAAAAACAAACCCCAACAACAACAACAAAAAAAAGGGTCAAATTCAGAGGCTGACAGGCTTCAGTGCCAAGCCATTGGGGAAACTCCCCAAATAAGCCCAGAGTGTTAAGCCTGTTAATCCCCTGTATTATTGCAACATCTGTGAGGTCTAGAGAGGCTCTGCCAGTGATTAGCAAGACAGATGTAAACAATATCCTGGCTAAAGAGGAGAGGAGAGGAGAGGAGAGGAGAGGAGAGGAGAGGAGAGGAGAGTTGATCTGGATAGCTCTCTGCTAGAAGGATAAGAAAAGCAGACACGGAAAGGATGTGGAGAATATAAAGCAGGTAAGGTGGGACTGAGTGCATCAAGGGGTTTGGGGGGGGGAAAAAGAGGAAGTGGAGGTTTGATGGGGAAAAAACAGGAAAGGAAGAAATACTTTTTTTTCTGGACATCACAATGAGTTGAAAGAAGACGACATGGAAAGAAACCAAGCAATTGAATACAGTAAGTGGGGGAGGCAGAGGGAGACAGAAGGTGACAGCATGAAAAGAGAAGGAGCAGCAGACTGGGTGATGATGGCAGACCCGGGATCAGGCACACCCCAACCTGCAGATGAGACACCAGGGAGACGTGTCTAATTTATGCAGAGTAAGTCCAAGGGGCTGACGAGTGGAGGGAGTCTGCTTGGACCCCCCTCAATAGCCATGAGAATGGAGGGGAGCAACTATGGGTGCTATGAGAGCAAGAGAGAGACACAGGGGAAGAAGAAGGGGGAGGGATGAGGGTCTCTCTCTTTTAATTTTTGGAGAGACAACAAGGGGGTGGAAGCTGCTTTATTCAGGCAGGGCTGTCCGTCTGACGTCCCATTAAGGTTTGGGACAGGGTTTGGGGAACAAGGTGATAAACAGGAGAGGTAAGGGAGCAGGAAGAAGAGGAGGAGGTGGAGGAGGAGAAGTGAGGCAGAGGCCATTCTTAACACCCTCTCTGCTAGAGATGCACGCTCACTCCAGTTGACTCCTACAGTCTGGCTACCTCTTAGAGCCATGGGCCCGTCCGTTTGCTGCTCTGCATACTGATTTCACATTACCACAGTGCAGAATGTGAGCAAAAACACAGTGAGTGACTAAATCCGAGACAAGTAACTCAGATGATGGGTTGACTGGCTGAGTGGAGAGAAGAGCACCTGAGCAGCCACGCAGGCCAGACTACCGTGTTGAAGTGTCACACTGGTCTTTGCTGAAACTGGTTATACAATTGAAGCCTCATAATTGTGGATGGATTTTTATTTAATTACTTTATTTTATTTTTTAAAAATGAATACATTCACTTAGGACTATTTATTGTCATAGTTTGAATTTTATCAGAGGACGCACTGCAGAAACTCACAGAAAATGGCATTTTATATGGAGTATGTGGATGTAATTGTCATATCTTAGGATGCGGATATGATGTGAGGGAAAATCTAGGAAAATGCAATATTTGTTTATTTATTTTGGCATTTTAACATTTTAGAGTTAATATTAAAATGTTGAAATAAATGTCAGCCTCTGAAAGAAAAACTAGAGTCCCGATTGTGAGGAGATGCACTGTATGCTTTGTGAATGTGAATCCTGGCTGATGGCCAAGTGAATCTGTGTGTATGTGTGTTGTTCATACACCCAGCAAGAAGCAGGGCAGACAGCCAGTGAGGGTGATGCTTGAGTCTGGTGATGCAGGCAGACAGTTTAATGACAGTCGTCACCCCTGAACATACAAGCCAGTGAGCAGCTGGTGCTCCCGCAAATGTACACACACCGTATGACATGTGCACATATATGTGTGATATATGGTGTGGCATTTTTCCAAAAAAGACACCGGTGCTGGTGAAAATGACGTGTATGACCCTGGAAAACATAACGGTTCGGGGCTTGATATGACTAACAGACGCCTCTTTATCCTGTTAAAAAGTAAAAGGGGTTTTGAGCTTGTTTCTTAGCACTTTCATAACTGTCAAGTGTAGGGGGAAGACAACAAACACTGCACAAGCTTGTGGTCAAAAACAATACATCAAACCTACTTATCTTAGCGTAGTTACTAGTTCTGTTAGGCCTCTTTCACACTAAAATTAACACATGTACAGTACATGGGATTTCTGCGTTCATCCCTGCATAAACAGTGTGAGAATTGTGAAACAAAACAAGTCAGTGATGTTACCATGGTTACTATTTTACATCCTTTACGTGGTTTTCATGATTTGCTTGATGAAATAAATGAGCACAGTCCCAAGTTTTAAAAAGAAAGGATCATTATAAGCAGCCAGAAAAGTGCATAGCATTGCGACAGAAATGATGAATCTTTGACAAAACACGGAGAGGGTATCAGCATGTTCAGCCAGGTGTTACGTTCCCACTGATGCCAATAGGAGCTGAAGCCTATTAAAACCAGCATGCATTTCAGAGTCCTTTGACCTGAGAGTGAATGCCAATTAAACACATTTTTATTGGAGGAAAAAGCCATTTAAACCTGGGATTAAAATTTTTTGACCAGTGAGAATGGGATTTTACAGTAGACTTTAGTAGAAAGATTTTCACTAGATTGGTATAGCAAAGTACAGCTCTGTGTTTTCATAAGTTATGCCTTTTATGCCTTGCATCTTATTCAGCAGGACTTTCTCAGGCCTAGATTCGAATTTGAGCCTAAACAAAGACATAGAGCCACCTCATTAAAAAAACATGTCATTGGATCAGACCTTGGCTGAATTGTGTGATTTTCCCTCCTACCATAAGTGACCGTGACTGAGCGTCAGACTGAATGAGATGCCGGATAGAGGCCTACCAATGGAGCGCCACACCGCATCCCAACGGGAACCACCCCTTCACAGAGGGGGACACATTTACTGCTTTGTTGGTCTGTTAACACAGCTTCTCTTTATGGACTCAGCTTAGCAAACTGCGAACCTGGTTTTCTTGTGCCAGACGGAGAAAGTAAAGAAAGAAAGAAAGAAAGAAAGAAAGAAAGAAAGAAAGAAAGAAAGAAAGAAAGGACAAGATTGTTTTTATATGAGAAAACTTTAAAGCAATGACAAGCGGCAAACAAAAGTTCAAGTGAGAAACGAATTTTTATTTGGCTTTATGTGATATGAAATGAACAAAGATGAAAAGCACTTGCAGTCAAACCTACAATCATATTTTAATATTTCCGATCCGCCCTCAATGCCTCGCAAAAATAAAGACAATATAATCCCACGCAGAGGATTCTGTGCATCTGCTCTCACTGCATGTAATCACCTGAGAACTGAACTTAGCAGGAGTCAGGAGCAGCAGAATCAGGTCATTGACAAACTGTACTGTCTAACTGTGTCTCTGATACAGTCAGCACACACATTTACCCTGAGGACTTAAGATATCCTGCTGCTGAAACAATAGGTGTGTGTGTGTGTGTACTTTTGTGTGTATTTTGTAACTCTTTTTAACACACTGACCTTGTCAGGACCAGTAGCCCACATGGAGACCAAAACCTGATCCAAATGAGGCAGAACCTCATTTAATTAGGAACTGGTTAAGCAGAGGTCTAAGATTTGAAGCAATAACTGGTTAAAATTACACTTTGTTGTGGCTGTCCAAATGAATGGAAGTCAATGCAGTGTCCTAAGAACATTAGCTGCACAAACCTATATGTGTGTGTGTATGTGTGTCTTCAGTCCTGCCTGGGAAACGTGTGCAGGGGACTTAGTTAGTCTCACCGGGTGCTCAGGATGACAGTGAAATGAATAACAATGAACTTGCTGAGAGTCAAGTTCACAACATTAGAGATGAACAGAAGCACGAGCAGCACAGCCATACACAAACCAGTGTGTGTGTGCAGTATGTGTGTGTGTGAGAAGGGCTTGTATTTGTCACTTTTTTAGGACATTTTCTGGAATAAGACAAAAACCTGGTCCAACTGAGGCAGAACCTCATTTCTGAGAAACTGGTTAATTTAAGGTCTAAGATCTGAATTGGCTGAGGTTAGACATTAACTGGTTATGACTAAGGTTAGGTATAACGCTTTGTTTAGGCTGTACAAATGAATGGGAGACAATGCAGTGTTTTAAGAAGAATAGCTCTACAAAACCTGTGTGTGTGTCCGCGCATGTGCGCGTACATGTGTGCGTGTGTAATTGCGTCAAAACTCTCAGGAAATATCTCAATATGAGCAGGGCAGCATGCACCACAGAGAAGCACCCACTAAGATGAAAATGCACACAGACACACGCCTCCTCTTCTCCTCTCCCCTCCCCTTCCCATCTCGCCGTGCACATGCAGCAAAGGACCCCATCCTCGCTATTCTTTTGCTGTCTGCTGCGCGCCTGATGAAAAAGCAAACAACATTGGGGGGGGGGGGGGTACACATGCCTAAAGGCAAGAAAACGCACACAGGTAAATCACAGCTCCAACACAAATGTGGGGTTTTAATAGGGGCTTCTGGGGCTTGTAGGCAGGGGTCCACCTTGCCATACACCTCACTGGCTATGCTGCACATATTTCAATCGGAGAAAATGTGAGTGAGCAGCCTCCATTGCCACCCAGCAGAGATGATGGTCTACGTGGCTGAGAATGCATCTGAATACATTTACATAGAGACCGAGCTACATTGACCGAGGCACTGCTGTGAGCGGACCACTGTTGTCATCGTCTCACAAAAATCTGAGATATCACCAAGATTGGTACAGAGGTGAGGGTAGGAATAAAACAGGAAATGGCCACTTTGTCATGTGCTCCCTGTGTCCTCTCATGTTAATGACATCTGCAGTGTGTATGCACCAGAAACACATGCGGGGGAACGTAGAAAAACATTTTATTGTATCACTAGAGAGAGACGAGGTCGGTAGGAGATCAGATCAAGAATAAGTTTAGGGCTGTTTAGATGAAAAACACTGCTTTAACTTTGTTTCTAAAATAAACACAAGTACAACTGCAAACACCAAAGAGATAAAGAGGCAAACTCTTCCTCTGCAGCTAAATTGGATGTTACGATAAAATATCTTAATCACAAAATCTGTTTTGTTAAATTAAATAGAATATTTGAGGGAGAAAGAGATAAAAATAACATTTGGACTTTTTTTCTTCAAAGTACATCTAAAGGAAGATAGGGAAAACTGATGTAAACAATTTTTCCAGGTGTTTTTTTTTCACCTCTCCTGGGTAAAAATCCCTACAATATTTGGTAGTCGAGTGACTTCAAAATACTGCAGATATGAGACCCTATTTCTCAGCACACAGCTCAGTTATTCCAGCTGCAGATTGTATTTAATGATAAACTGACCAGATTTTACTGTAAAAAAACAAAAAACAATTCCACTAACCTTTTAATAAAAATAGATGGAATTGTAAAGGTGAGCATGACTAAAGGTAGAGAGCAGCTTTTGGAGAAAGCACTTTAATTTTGAGAATAAAATGAATAAATAAAACAGATGGGGAACAGAAGGATCATGGTGAAGCCCTGTGATAAACCTCTTGCAGATATCGTCAGCTCGCCAAACCGTTGTGTCAGATCTGTGCCTGAGGAAAGGCAGAGGGGGAAAGAGAAGCAGCGAGAAGGGGAAGAGAGTAAAACATGGGTGAAAAGGTTCAGCAGGGAGGAGGAGGAGGACTAAACCCCAGAAGCAAGAGAAAAGATTGTGTGTGCAGTGTGTTTATATTTCAGCCTATGTGTGTTTGTGTGTGTGTGTGAGTATACGTGTGTCAACCCCAGCTGGGCAGACATTTACTTGACATGCTGATAGGGATTTAAGCAGTGGGTGGGTGGTGTGTCTGACCAAGGTGAGTGAATGCACAGAGAAGGGGAGCTGGTGAGAATCAGAGGGAGGAGGGTAAGGGTGGGGGTGGGGGGGGACCAGAGGGGCGCACAAAACTGCCGTTACTAAGCTTGATTTCAGCGCGAGTTGAGACGATTAGGAGACGGGAGCAGAAATGAGGAGACAAACAGGGGGTAAGGGAGATGGGGTTTTTGTAGGAGAACCCTCCAGGCTATGGAAAAGAAGGGGGACTATTGAGGTGATGAGGGAAAGCGGGTCTTCCTTTCAGACAGTCTAATGAAGCATAAGTCCCCAATGAAGAATCGAGGCAGGCTACCGCAGGGTGGGTTAGCTCCAGCCTCTGCTCCTTTCCATTTCTCCTCACTCCCACATCCCCTCTTTTTCTCCTTTCCTCCCCTCGTGTCCTGCAGTCCCTCCTCTTAAAGGGCTTACACTGTTAATTTCAAAGTGGCGTAACGTGCCGCAAGCTCACAGGCACACAGACACACACACACACACACTAACTCTCACATGGTTTGATGAAATGGCATTGATAAAGCTGCATATCACAAATAAAAAGGATTGGTATTGACTCACGGCTTCATCAGGAAAATGTGACGCATGGCAACGCAACAAATGAAATTAACAAATGGCCCCAGAGTGAGAGCCTGCACACTGCATCAGAGACAGGAGTTTGATCCGAATTTTCAAATATGTTGACTTAAAACGGACTGTAACAGGTACATATGTTTGTCGATGCAGCGTGCACATATGATGAACCCCTAGCAGACATGCTAAATTACAGGAAGCAGCAGACTGAGACAGACGGGCGAGGGGTGGGGTCGGGGGGTGTAATATGTGTGTGTGGGAGGTGGGTGTCTGTCAAAGTGTCTGACTGGGTTTGACTGCATATATGGCTGGGGGTTGTTTGACCAGGGGGTTGACTGGGCTGCAGGACTGATATCTGTCTCGATTTGGCTGAGGGCCGGTTGGAGTCTGGTCTGAGGCTGACTGAAGGGGGTGGGGGGTTGGGGGTGGTACGGGGTGGGTCCCCCTGCTTCTCTGCTCAAGTTGTCTCTGGAGCCAGGCAATAAGAAGCAGCTTATAAAATAAGCAAACAGAGAAGAAGCTTCTAGACCAGTCAGTCAGCTGGGTATGACTATCAGACGAACAGCACACACACACACACACACACGCACACACACAGCCTTGCTCTGAAACCCTTTCCAACCCCCACAAACCCCTGACCTTGACCCCTAAGGTCTCTCCTAACCTGTTTCTGAATGGAAGTCAGTGCAGCTGGGGTGTCTGGCCGTGAACTAATCGCAACCCCCTGCAGGACGCAGACCTCCTCGTTGTGAACACTTTTAGCCTGTTCCCACGCTTCATGACAGGGATGCGATCTGTTCTTGCGAACGGTACAATCTAATATGTAAGTGGCCGCCATCATGTTTGCCGCCCATGTCTGTTTCCAAGGGCAACAGCAATTGCAGGATTTGGAGTCATTTGTATTGGTGTGCCTGGTAAACATTAGTATGAATGTGTTATTTTGAATATGAGAGGCTTTTCTTTTCGTCACCTACTATCCCTCTTTGTTTTATAACCCAAATTGCATCTGCAGTCTCACTCTCAATGGTTGCCTCGTATAAAGCCGATGGCCTGGGCACATACATTATATGTAATGTATGTGTATACGTGTGTGTTTGTACTTGTATTTGTTACCACTTTAGGACCTTTTCTGGCATAAACACTGACCTTGTCAGGACCACTAGTCCTCAATGAGACCAAAACCTGGTCTAGAGCCTCATTTCTGAGGAACTGGTTAATTGGTTAAATTTGTTTTGTGGTTAGGTAAAGGTTAAGGTGAGGAATTAACTGGTTATGGTTAAAGTTAAGCTTTGTGCAGGCTGTTCAAATGAATGTGAGTCAATGGTGTGTCCTAAGAAGAATAGCTGCGCAAACCTGTGTGTGTGTGCTCGTAAACACCATTCAACGGGTTCAAACCCCTCCACCTTCACATTTTCATTACGGCCAAATCTCAGGCCTGTGCTATACCAGCGTGGCCTTTTGCCGGTGAGCAGGCAGTTTAATCACACATACAGCACTACTCCATTTTCATTTCCTTTTCATACAGCCTCTATTCCACTCCAGCTTCATAATTCTCCCCTCAGAGCTGTCTAGGCTGTCTGAGAATTTGCAGCATGTTGAAATGACATAATCAGTGACTTGGATAAATGCTTGACTGTTTTTCCACAAGTCTATAATCAGACTTGGGGCTCAGTGTTGCAGCTCTGAGGAAAGAGTAGCAGCAGCGGCAACTTGACTTTGGAATTACTTCTTAACGAGGGTAGTTTCAGGTAAACAATTTGACTGAGCATCAGTGAAACAAATTTATTTTGCTTTGCCAAGTGAATTCTGGTAAATAAAATGGTTCTTGGTAAAAGCAGAAGTGGAATAACAAGGCATTTTGCTTAAACATCTGCCAATCAACATTCTTGCTGAAACAATCTTTACTTTAATACCAATATAAGACAAACCTTTATCATTGGGGTTACTGAAATAATCAAATGGATTATCACAGATTAATGTATGAATAATAACAGTTAATATGCACATTCTTTTTGGACATTAGTTCAAAAGTTTAGATACTGTATTATGGGAGAAATAATTTGCCTGCAAGCCAACAAAATAAAATTGCAATAATTGTAGTTATACAGTATATGTTTGAAATACTTGACTGCATATTAGTTACTGTAAAGTATATTGTATTATACTGCATATTACTTACTATTGTTACTATAAAGGCATTTTATAAACAGTTAAATAATATATATTTTTAAGACATTTTTGAAAAATATCAACACGTATATTTGTAACTTCTATTTCCAATGGAATGAGGAGGTGGCTGCAGATCACTCGTTTGTTAAATAAAGAGAAAGAAAGAATGAAGGACATGTGGAATGGGCCAGGATGAATTGAGCGATGACTGCAAATGCTTTCAGCAACTATTACTTCAGTGGGTGGAACGCATTCAATCAATACCTAAGCAAACAAAAAGGCAGTAGGCAGTCAGAATGAGGAAAGCTGCAGTAGAGTGGATGACAATCACACACCAAAACGAACGGGCCAAGAAAATGATATTAAATTACTCCAAAAATACCTTTTTATTTGTATATAAGTTGAAAAACCCGTCAGACCCCCAGGTTGTGTAAAACCTACATTTCACTTTAATGGTTTAATGTTTTGATGAAGCAATCTTCTATAAATATATATTTAATTTTAAACAAAATGTGGATTCATATTCATAATTCAGTCACAAACATTTTACATAATGCATATGACCATTATTTATGTCTGAAAACCATGCTGCAGCATAGTAACAGGCAGAGACAGAACCATGATTATCATAAAAGCTTTCTGCAGCATATGGTGTGGAGGTGAGCGTCCTTTTTGTCTCCATGAGTGTAAATGTAAGTGGAAATAGTCACACCCATGTGACATAGATTACAATGTGAGTGTGTGTGTGTGTAGCAGTCATGGAAGCTGACAACACACAGACATACTGTACACGTGATGGGATTTATGCTTCATAAAACATATGGTCCGTTATGATGCTGTGATTATGTCAATGAAAAATATTCATTCTGTATGAACTACTCTTTCCTTTTATAAACAGTTAACACCCACCCTCCTGCACACGTGTGCACACACACAAAAGATCATGTGACAGATCTGAGCACAACTATAAAGCAAATCCTTAATCCCACAAAACTTAGTTGACTTAGTTATTGTTTTGATGGTGATGTGAGATAATGGTCAATCACATTTTAATCTATTAGTATTATTACAATACTGAACAAAGACTTGACTCATAAAATATATATATCTGTCCAGAAATTGCAATTAGATATTATCCCCAGGTCATTCAGCTGTAATGTCTTTGTCTTGAGGTTGGCTAAAATCTGTAATCCAAATTTATACATTTGAAAGGATGGTTAGTGTTTTGCTCCTTGACAGTGTTTGCATCCACTTATTGTTCTCCACAATTTTTAAAACACACACAAGTTCCCAAACAGAGACCTGCTCATTGACATGCACAAAAGGACAGAAACAAAATATGCTTCCTCCTCAGCGTCCCGTTTAAAATCTAAGAATGAACAGGACAGTACACATATCTCAGGTGACCACACTGTGAAAAAGTGTTCTTGAGCCACAATTAAGATCAAGGACTGCCCTCTCAAGTAATGGCCTTTTGGAAGAGATGTACTGTACTCAATCCGGCTTTGTCCAGGCTTTTTTCAACGACTGAAACCGTCACCCTATAATTGAAACTCCCATGTTTCAGTTTATTGTATTTCTTCTTTACCTCATTTTTGGCACACTTGACACAGGAAATGCATTATTGTTCGCCATTTATTTAATACAACACAAAG
The DNA here is from genome assembly GCA_016785285.1 of Brachirus orientalis. Lineage (NCBI taxonomy): Eukaryota > Metazoa > Chordata > Actinopteri > Pleuronectiformes > Soleidae > Brachirus > Brachirus orientalis. The sequence goes on from JAFBJR010000180.1 coordinate 10,465,238, forward strand.
GAACACGTGGACATTGATGCAGAAGACACACAAGCCTGCTGCAGGCCCGCGATAATGTGCATGTGTATCTTCATCTAGTTCTTGCTGTGGAGCTAAAGGCTACACTACCATGGACCAACACCGAAGAGAGCAAGTCTTCAGCGTGGACTCTCCAGTAAAAACTCTCCAGTAATTAGCACTGACAGGTGAAAACAGCCACAAATGTCATGGGACCTCAGAATAACGCACTGACGTATGCACAAACATAAACACACACACACACACGTCAACATACAACAGCAACAACTGAGGATCCATCAACGCGGCTAGCACCACATTAAGAGCATAAAGCACTGATACATCTCCTGTTCCACGTACACAGGCTGAACCCTGCTGCTTCTGCACTGATGCCCCTGATCTCCCTGCACTTTGACAAGGCGTAATAAAGCCTGTATGAAGCACTGCATTGTGTGAGGAGAACACAATGTTGCATGCTGAGTGCTGTGAGAAGGGCGTTCACTGGTGGGTCCCACGGCGCAGCAGCGCACCAGGGCCTATAGCGGGGAGTGCTGCGCATGCTAATGAGGTCATTATGTTATGCTTCTGCCTCGCTCCTGCTCGCCTTTACAGTGTGGGCTTTGGCTGTCAGAGGAGGCAGGGTGCCCTGGTAATGCAGCCAACCACAGATGTCACATATGGCACAATGAGGAGACACATGCGCGTCTCCAAAATGAATGCTGGGAGAAAGATATGGAGACACTCCATATTTCAGCTGGCATCGAAAGCAAGCAAATGGCATCGGTGATTTGCATGCAGAATAAGGTGAGCTTAAAGAGAAGTAAAGAGGAGGCCAACAACAGGCAACATTCATTTGCTAATTGCTCCTGCTGTGAATTCACTCAGCAACCCTGCAAGGTTGCATTTCCTTTTTTTTAATCCCTCCCTTTTACACTAGCACTATTATTTACAACCGGGAAGGAGGGGTTAAGTATCAAGCGCATGCAAATGCAATTACAGGATATTTGCATAGCCGTTAACAATTAGAGGGCAGATGGCAAACAGCGGGCATTAAAAAGCGACCGAGCGCCATCTTGGCTGAGAGAGACAGCTGGCAGACAGGATTCGGCCATTTTGTAAGCTCAGGTTGCTGCCAGGCTGAGGCACAGAGAAGCGCCAGTCTTTCTGTGTGTGTGTGCCAGGAGATTGGCAGACGAAGGGGTAATCGTGCTTTAATATCCTCCGCGGTACAGGCAACAAAGATGAACTCTTCCCATAGTCAGTGACAGTATGATCACAGCCCAGCGCTCCTGTTGAGAGCTGACTGAGGAGATCAACCACAACACAATGTGTCTGCGTTGGCTTGAAAAACACACGCATGCACCAGCGAGCAGAGATGGAAACTGTATTACCCAGAGATGTATTTCTTATATCTGTTATTCTCTCAAAAATCATGTAATTGGTTTTTATCAATTTTAGAATTAACAATTAAATTATAATAGTGTACTCACCGAGAGTTTTTGTTCCTTTTTTCATGTTTTGGAAACAGTTCGTCTGTCGTGTAATGTCCTTCCAGCTCCACATACACACGTCTTCTGGCATTTTTTCAGAACTTGAGTTTCAATTGGATTTTCCTACCACTGCATTAAAAAAACAAAACAAAACCAAAAAAAAAAAAAAAACATTTCCTCCACTTTGTTTCTTTTGAAAGCTTTCACCGCTAAGCTGATGTTAAGCCAGGCATTTTCATTGCTGTGGATTTGGCCAATTTACTCAAGTCACCAGCAGTTTTGGTAACAACATCAGAAGAGGGAGTTCCTTTGTCTGGGGCAAAAAAAAAAATCTTGTAGACGAGAGGAAGAAAAAAGTCTGATGAAAAAGTGAGGAGGTTGGATGGGGAGGGCACTGAACAGGTGCAACTACTGTCCTTTTTTTATATCTCTTATTCAATTAGCAGCCATTCACTTGTGCTGCCATGGGATCCCTGCTGCACAGCAGTAAGTGGACTTCAGGTGCTGTTTCCACACACAGACACCCACACTCACACACACACACACAGAGCAAGACAGGGGTATGAAAGCCTGTGCCCGCCTTCCCCTCTTCCACCTTAAAGATCAATACTGCACTGCCATATCCTCTGATGGGAGCTGCTGTAGTGAAAGTAAGAAAATCTAAGGTGAATAGACATAAAGAGGAAAAAGTTCAAACTGTCCTTTCATCCTGGCTCACGAGATGTTATGAATGTTGAGCACTATGTGCTTGAAAGTGGGACATTGCAGAAACGTCCTGTGTTACTGTCTCGGATGGATCCTTATTCTAATAGTTGAGGTGGAATGAGTAATAAGAGGGAGGGAGCTGGAAGAAAAGAGACCTTCGACGTGCTGTCGATGTGCTTATTCGTCTTCCATTTCTCTCCCTCCCTCGCTGTCTCCTTGACAAAGTTTTATCAAGTGGTGTTGGACACAGCAGAAACCCTCCGGCTGAACCACACACAGAGAGTCTGTTTCTCTGTCTCTTCCTTTTTCTCTCTCTCTGTTGCACACACACACACACACAAGGGCACACTCTGACACACACACACACACACTGCGTGTGGGGTGGTTGTAAGGTTAGGGCCCCGGCCCTGGCTGATGCTAAGATTGTTGGAGAAACATAGAAAGAGAGATGGAGAGAGGAGCTGGGAGAAGTGGTGGTGGTTGGTCCCTGAGCTCTGAGGCCTGCAGGCTGTGCTGGGCAACCTCTGCTCGCCTCTCTCCTCTGTATTGATTTCTGCTGCTCCGCGCTGCTCCACTCTGCCGTGGAGGCTCCTAGCCGGCGGGGATGAGAGCTTGGTTCACCCGCTCCACCTGCTTCTCTTCCTGGCTTGGATGGCCTAGCATGCCCACTCTGCGGCAGCCTTGGCTGGCCCTTGCCATCTCCCCGGGACCCCTGAATGCAGTGCTGGGGCCACAGGAGGAAGCCAGCCAGAAGAGCCCATGGCGATCCACAGCTGTGTTCACCTGCTCTGGGTTCACTCGCTTCGAACCACCTCCTCGAACTGTTTCTATCCTTCTCTCCTTCCATCCTTCCACCCACTCTGCTTCTCTTTTACCTCCTCCACTGCCTCCTCCTCCTCCTCCTTCTCTTCTTCCTGCTGTACACAAACAACCAGACACAGAGATGGAGAAAAACAAGTTAATCTTAACTTTCTGAATTTTACCCACTCTGAATGTCAATCCTAGTCTTTGATCAGCGAGGAGTTACGGGTGAGGATTCTGGCATTCTCCCTCAGTAATATGAACCTACTAACCTTAAAGAGTGCAAACTGCAGGGATTGGAGGCCTGGGAGTTAAGTGTGTCAGGCAGAAAGATACTGTGTGCCAAAGATACTCTCAGCTATTACATTCTAATGTGCTGCAGATAGCAAAATATAGCAAGAGTGGGCCCATTATAAAAATCACCACTGCATTAACAGAATACATTAAAAATATTAACAGGATTACATTTTCTTTTGCTCTTCCTGAGCAGCACAGGCTGTCAGGGAAAATTCTATTATTTGGTCCTTATAGCTTCCTTAGTTTAATAACTTACATATTCCTATATACCAACCCATAAACTCATTATAGTCCAGCTGCAGCTCAAAAATCACATATCATTGCAGTAAGGCCTCTGTGCAACCTTTGCTCCCATAAACTCTCTACAGAGTGTTCTCCATTGTATCATTGTTGCTCCTAAATCTGCTAAGAGAAGGGACCAATAACACAGTGGAATGCAGTCCTCCCCAGGGTTATCTCTAGGTATCAACAGAGGAAGGCACAGGACATCTTGACCTGTAGCCTTGCCTCTAAGTTAGGCAGATATATACAGTACCTTAAATTGAGGTTTCACTGGCAGAAGGAGAGAGGATGCCTAACTGTTAACATCTCGCTGCTCATGTTTGGCATTGTCTCTGTTCTCCTTGGCACTGAGCTGCCTTCAATAACATCTTTCAACTTAACTCATCACTGACTCCAGATATTCCATCAGTGGTCATCCAACCTGATAATCAAAAACCTCCCCAATACAAGCAAACACATTTTTGTATCCATTTTTGCCTGTAATGATCATAAATGAGAAAACAACATTTAAAAGTGACAGAATTTTTCACTTCAACTACCATTCCCTCATTTTTCTCTGCACCATAGTCAGTATGTGTCCATGCAGTTATGCTGAATGACAGAATGACAATGAAATGTGTCTGCTGCCACTTTACTGAGTGGAGATATGCTCCTTTCAGCTTGATAGTATTAGGTGATATCTGGTCTAGGTGGAAGCTAGTTGGTCAAGGGCCATTCAAAGACTTCCTACCATCCATGACCTTGAAAAAATATTTCAGTTTGAGCATGAAGCTTGTCATCAGTCCATGAATTGTTTTTTTGCTGTTGGTCAAAGCTTGTGGTGGAAACTATGGGACATGAACAAAGTGCTCGGGCCAGTTTGGGCCTGAAGGAACGTATACTTGCAGTAGTAATTCAACTTTGGCAAATTTCAGGTAGACAAGCCTGTTTACATATATTTTAAAAGTCTGGTTTTAGTCAGACTAACACAATAATTCAATTTTTTTCTAAGATCGTGTAAACGTACAAAGTGTGAAGGTATGGAAATGTTTTGGCCAGACCAGTGGTGCTCTATAGAAACTTTGTCAAAGAAAACATCTCGGCTTTTATATCATTCTAGATTTATTCAAATGGGCTCTGCAGCTCTCTTCTTATGATAATAGCAGTTGGGGGGAGCAGCATGGCATTTCTTTGAGGATTCATGGTCCCATTGTGTTCCTCAACAGAGAAAGAGCCATGGCCAAATTCAACCCCCACCAGTCCGCATTGCAAAGCCCTGCGCCAACCACACGATCTCCAAAATGTCCTTGTCACAGCCACCATAGAACTCTGACAGCCCCTCTGTCCACATCTCTCCACCCTTCCGCAGGCCGAGAAGAAAAAGACTAAGACCCACAGGCCAACTGCCAGGGGAATAGAGAGGTAAAGTGCAGTGGTTTAGAGATGGTAGGCTGGCAAAGCTTTGGAAGTTAGAGCTGTCTGTTAAATGGAGAGCGAAGGGGGTGAGAGCGGCCAATGGGGGGTTACACTGTTGAGACAAGTGAAGCAAGTTTGGGCAAAGGGGGCAAGTTGAGTTAGGGGGACATGGTTGGGGACCGGGGGTGCGGTGCGTGTCTCAGACACAATAATACTATTCATTGGGCTCAGACATGGGTGTTAACTCCCCTGTGACAGAGCACAATGGGACTCAGTGGCATTCAGGCTGCCTTGGTGATATTGTTAGTTCAGAGCTGCATTCTCCCTGCCGCAGGATAGAGCGCCTGCATTGTACCCCGTCCAGCAGGATGGATGGAGGGAGGTTTGAGGGGTGAAAGGCAAAGAAAGAGAGAACAGTACGTTTGTCTATCTGTCACTGCTGAAGGAGAGCAGGCAGCAGGAGCAGGGGGCGAAGAAGACGAGGAGGGGCGGTAGAGGTCATGGTGTTGGGGATATTTTTGTCCCATGATATTGGACTTGTTTGTTTCAGGGGAAGAAAAAAGTTTAAACTCAAAATATTGGACTAAAGTCTCTTTCACACTAAAATTAAAACTGAAACTCCCTCGTGAGGAACAATTTTAAGTCATGAATAAAATTAAGTAAGAGCAAATAAAATGTAAAAAGTAAGGCTTGCTAAAAAACAGTCATCTCTAACAGATGCTCATGGCCAAAAGATGAATATGAAATTTGCATCAGTGCAAAAAATAAAAATGACAATGGGCAAATCAGTGTGTCGACCTGAGTTTGAATGGTGTTTGGAGCTGATAAAAACCTGCATGCGTTGTCATTTGACCTGGGAGTGGACGTCAATGATACACATTCCCACTAGTCAAAAACCCATTTGAACATGGGATTTAACAAGTTTTTTAATTACATTAATATCCAAGCAGTGGAACACAGAGCTAAAGAGACCTTGAAGAGCTCAGAAGGTGGTGCAGACAGAGTGATACTGTTGCATTTTATGGGCAAAAAAAGCCTTGTTTGTTCGGTGATGTGGAGTGTAGATGTATTCTGTTCATGTGGGGAATAGTGGAGAAAGGGTAATGTAAGAAAATGATATCTGTAGAGGCTGTTGCCGATGACGGTGTTGTGTGTGATTCAGATGATGTGACACTAAACAACCACAACACCTACTTTCCTGAGAAGCAGCAGAGAGGAAGCCCCATCTCCCAGAAAAATACATTACCATTTTACTTTTCTGCAAAATGGGAAATGTTACATTTGTACAAATATTTAAATGGTGTGTTCTGGTTGTGGGGATTCTCAGTGTGGGGTGGAGTGGTTGTTGGTGAGATGTCTGGCAAGCAGAGTCTGAAACCAGTTCATGACCAAATGTTGTGTTTTCTTGTTGAAACAGAGCATGTTTTATGTAGAAATAAAATTGTGCATAAAACATATTAGATTTTACTCACCCTGCCTGAATGTAATCATATTCAAAACCAGAAATTGGTCATCATCACCCTCATTTTATATCACTTTAACATGCACATGTAAATAAGTAACAGAATCTTTTTCAGAAACTACTTAACTTTATGGTATGCAGAAACATACAATGGCAACACCAGAAACACATGTTTCCACTGAATGTTTCTGCCAACCATAGAGTTTAGTAGTTGAGAATGTAGCAATGCATTTTCCAGAAACATGGTAAAAGGAAATATGCATTAATATGCCTTTACATTCACTACATCCTCACCATATACCGTATATTTTTTTAGGGATGGCTCAATATCACTTTCTCATTCCCAATACAAACCTTTAGTATCTACCAATACTGATATTAATCTGATACAATTATTTTACACTGTTACAGCTGTTAACATCACATTTTTACCATCTAGCCCTTACAAGCAATTTAAAATACATAACTCTCCAACTGGGTAACAAATCTAGCTGTTCTGCATAGCTAAAATGCTGTTGCTGATCATGAGATAATGAAGGATGTTTGAATTGTCTCTGATTTTATTTTTTATCTCCGATCCAGTGATTTTGACCAGTTTGAGTCTGATACTAACTATTGTATTGGCTCACCCCTAAAATTCTTTATGTACTGTTTTCATCTGCTGCTATATTTCATATTGTCTGTGCAGAGTACATGCACTTACACACATTACCTTTAGAGAAACTGCTTGTCAATACATTTGAAGCTGTTTCTACTGGCTGATAATAAAAGACTGAAGGCAAAGCATGTGATTGTATGTTTGTAGCACTTAGAGTCATATTAGTCAATAAATCCACTGGTTGATTAATGGAAAACTGAGTTTGCATAATTAAATTAACCATGTTTAGTGGTTTAAGGGGAAATTTCTAAAATCTGTAGTCTGATGAGGCAGTAAACAAAGTCACAACGGAACATTCGGTGATGTCCCAAACGTATTTTACTAATTTTAATGAATTCTAATGTTGCAATGCGGCCATACAAGCATCTCATTCAAGATTTATTTTATGATGACACTGCTAAGGATAACAGAATGATAACAGTAGAAAGGCCATGGTGATGCTGGTTTCATACAGATACATACAGTATGTAATCACTTACTCACACAACCCACGGTTGCACACTCACAATGTATCACTGCTCCCATATCACTCATTTCATGAACAGTACTTTGTTTGTTTCCCCTTCTGGTAAACTCTGGCTATCAGTTCCCATAGCAACCTGTGTACAATGTCCCTGTGTGAGTGTGGATGTGGGAAAGAGAAGACAGAAAGGTATGTGAGTTTAGCTTCTGAATTCTTGATATTATTACAAAAACAAGTCCCTCCATGTGTACATCAGAAATATGAAACATGAAATGCTGTTAATAAATGGCCTTCATGAAAACTCAGTCCTGTCACAAATTAAGGTTGTTGAAAATGAACAAAGAGTCTTTAAGAAATAAATATATAATTAATATATATAATAAAAGGCAAAAACAATGCAAACAAGGAGGGAAAAACTCAAACTGAAATACATGGAACCAGAACCAGAACCAGAGCACATGCCAACAACAGACCAGCAGCACAAAACAAAGTAAGCTGACACAAATGAACCAACACAGACACTAAATACACTAGGGAGGCAGGGCTAATCCAGACACAGGTGAAAACTAATAAGACACAGGTGAAACACATGAGGGCGGGGCATACAACTGGGAGGGAAGACAGGACAGGAAGTAAAACTTTCCATGGTACACACAAGAAATACTACAAAATAAAACAGAAAACAAGGAACAGAAAGCCATACACAAAGAACTAAAAACCCAAGGTTAGAGAAAACAGAATGACCAAAACCTCTGTTGGGTCTCCATGAACAGAAACAGTGTAACATTATTTTTATGCTGTGTCCCTCATCTGAAAACAGGCTCTGTCTAATAACACTATAGCCTTTTTCACACTAACATTAGCAAGCCTTAACTGTGCATGAATTGTGACATCGCCAGTGTGGTGGAAACAAAACAAGATGGCAGAAGAAGAAAACAGCAACACTAAAGCTCTCAATGATAATGTTACAGTGGTTTCTATTTTGCACATTTTACTTTGGACTCTTATTAAACTGGTGATTTAGATTTTACATCTGATTAAATAAAGGATAATGAGCCCTGTCTCGAGTTTTTAAAAAAAGGCAGGCTTGCTACAAACATGAATGCAAACGGATGTGCTAATAGACAGAGAATGAATGTGCATCGAAGCATTGTGCCAGAAATGGTGCATAGCTGGCAAAGACAGAGCAGATGAAGATGAAATGAACTAGTCGACTTTGGTTTTATGTCATTACATAAAGGACTTAATGCTGATAAAAATACATTCTAGTGAGAAAAAAAAAAATTAAGCCGTGTTTAAATTGGTTTAAATTAGTCGCTGGGCGACACAAGATCTAAACAGAGCAATACTGAGAAATGCAGAGAGACTCAAGCATGGAACAGATAGGCTTAATAAGCATTGTTTGAACTCATTGGACAGTGGTAATTATTTTTAAATTACTTTTAACTTTTATCGTTCTTCTTTTTTACACCCAGACATTAAAATACACTGAAAAGTGTACAGCTCTATTCCTGGTTATCTGCATTCAGTCTGGAGACAAACTGACCTCCTGAGGTAAAGAAAGGGCCAGCGGTATGATGCTAGGTTGTCAGGCAGGCAGGGGCAGCACAGGGGCACGAAACTGGTCATGGAGCTAATGGTGTTCAGGGGGTGGCTGAGGTAGTGAGGGTACTGCCCTTTGTTCCCGGTTGGCGGATTACACTGGTCAACCAGCACAGACAATATAACCCCCTCCTGAGTTGGGAGGACCAACCTGCTCCCTACCAATGATAGGGGCGGTCAACTGATCACAAACTTAATTAACGACAGAGGGAAGTAAGAGAGGTGGAGGAGAGGGAGATGGAGAAGACACAGAAAGAAGCTTAGTGGAGGTAAAAGAATAAAAAAAAAAGAGAGAAAGAGCTGTGCGAGGAGCAAAGGGATACGCTAAAATAAGAAGAGGCATGGGGTTCTAAAGAGAGCAATGGGAAGTAGAGGAGGGGTGAAGAGACAGCTTCTCCAGCCCAGGATTAGGAGAGAAAAGATGAAAGGATCAGGTCTGACAGAGAACAAGAAAAAGGCCAGGAGAGATGGCCAGAGGAGGGAGACCTGCGACTTTCACTGCAAGCAAGGAAATCAAGTGAGAGGGAGCGAGAAAAGAAGAAGAGTGGCTCAGGTGTCCATGACCTCGAGGCACTAGTGGAGGAGTCACTTTTTTTTCCCTTTTCTTTTTTCCATAAGAGGTGCACAACATGGAAATTCTGCTCTCGCTCCCATCATTTATGCCACAGCACACACACCTATTCAAATCCAATGACAAATGCTGGTGATAATTCTATTACTGAGGACTTTAAGAGAGGATATTTAGGGGACAGTTAGCGGGTAGCATAGCTCGAGCAGACAGATATGGCTCTGCAACACTTAACAACAGGGATTTGGCAGCACTGTTGATTGAACATGCCAAATCCCATTTGTCGGAGAGCTGTGCACATTTGTATCGACACTCTGTAACCTTGTGACTCCGTAAAAGGAGACCTCAGTGTGGGCTTGTGTGTGTGTGTGTGTATGTGTGTGTTTTCTTGCCAGCAGGGACAGGCAGGTGGGTGGGTGGTGTGGTGCAGATGAGTAGGTGTGAAGGTATAAGCGCCCCTGCTATCCACTGTATGTGCCCCTCTATCTGTTTATCCCTCCATCTTTGCATCGCTGTCTGCCTTGAATCCCTCTCCCCCCAAAAAAACAGCTGATAAAAAAGAGAAAGAGAGGCTGTGTCACACATTCTTTTTCTTGCTTCCCTTCTCGTCTTCCTGAACTCCTCCTCCCCCCCAAATTCTTAATTCCTTCCATCTCCTATAGTAGAGCTGCCAGACTGGAGCGCTCAGCAGCTCTCCGAACGTTATTGATCCTGAGAGCAAGCTGGCCGGGGAGTCTCTCTCTATCTATTTCTCGGCTCCCTCCATCATACCCTCACCCTCCCCAACACAGCCCACAACTTTTTTACTCCCACCCACCAATCCTCCCTCCCTCATTCCTTCCCAGCCTCTACTTCATTTGTCAAGGTTAAAGAACTCTTATAAAAAAGGGAAGAGAGGGTCGCCTGGATGTTATCTGACTTCATGAAAGAAATCCCCTCAGGCTGCTTCACTGGAGGAGGATGCTCCTTGCCAGACCCAACTCAGCACACACATACACGATAGTGGCAACAAGCAGCAGCCCACTCATAGCCAATCTGAAATAGAAAGTAGCATGTCCACTTTGGTACAGAGCAACAGTACAATTGGAATAGAAATGAGGAGGATGGACGTATGAACCAGGCAAGAGAAAATTAGAGGATTAGTCATTGTGTGTTACCCAACAAGACTGAACATGAGCTTCACCTTCTTAAAGCATGACTCTGTTACTAATGCTTTATTGATCATTTATATAGTACAACCTATAACTTTGGGTGGCCAGGTAAACTGCAATAGTTTTCCAGAAAGTGTATAGCCGACACAGTAATTTGTCTCAGCCACAAGACAAAGTAATGTCGAGAAGGATGAACACCTGCCAGAGTGATTTCCTACGGGAACACAGTTGCTAAGCTGTTGACTTGTTGTAACATAAGCTCTTTTAAATTGAGAATATTAGCATCATACTAATAAAGATGTTTGAGGTAAAAGGAGGGAAAGAAGAATAAGAATAAGGCAGTAAAGCAAAAGCACAGATGGCAAGTGCTGTAAAACACCAAGCACAAATGCACAAACCTACAGCACACAAACCGAACAATCATTGAGCTAAGAGAGTATTTGTTCAGGTAAAGCTCGAAAGGACAACTTTTCAGCTTTGACTTTCTATTATGACGTTAAAACTGAATGCACAGTTCACACGCAGCGTCTCGGTCATCCGTCAGTACTAAGCAACAAGAACCTGGGAGCTGCAGAGATGACTGAAGTTGTTGCAGCCTCACTGAATTAATTCATTAATTAATTAAATCTAAACAAAAATAATCAATTATCAGCACCACACATTTCCCTCACATGGGGAAAGAAGAAAAGCTATGTCTGGTGCATCACCTCCTTCACCACTGATTCAGGAGCTTTGTCTGTATAATGAGAAGTTCAAAGCTTCAGTCGACAAAGACCAGTTTGACCCACTTCTTTGGCTCAAGTATCAAAGGACACAGGGCGAGTGCTTGCTGCATTCTAACAAGCTGAGATATTTTCATTTTTGTGAGAAAAATAGGCACATCACAACGGATGCACGTCGCAACAGTGTCTGATGTCCTGCTCTGTTGAAAATAATTTGCGTGCATAAACAGTGAACGGCTGCTAATGTGAAGGAAAAATGACACCATCTGCATTTATACTGATTCTTTATTAGCCTTACCGTCACTGAAGAGATACATGATAAATTAAGTGATGACAAAAAGTCAACAAAGAGAGACCACTAAAGACACAAAATATGTTTGGAAAGAGATGTTTTCAATACATATAAGTAATGGCTAATTCCTTAATTACTAATTTATTACCATTATTAAATCAATAGTTACAGTGAATAACAAAGAAATACAAAGGATGCCGTACTAGTAAAAGTAAAGTCACTTGGCACAAAACCACTAGACCTGTAATTCTAACATGTCATAATCTATCCAGAGAAATGATACACCGTAGTTTCTGTAATTCTAGGCTTTAGGAGACTCTAGCAGCTATTGTCCCTGTTTGTAAAAGGACTGGAAATGGCTCTGCATGTGGAGTACAGCCTGTTTTCCATTGTTACTGCTTCCAGTCTCCCCTATAAAGGCCTGCCTCTACTCCAGGCTACAACAGGCTGGCAAATCTGCACGGCGGCACATTAGAGAGCCACACTCTCCCCTCCCTTTGTGCTCAGTAATTGCCACAATGCATCTTCTCATCCAGCTAATTAAGTGAGTCTTTCCCATTGTCTCCCAATACTATTACCTCTTCACACAGTCTGAGAGAAACACAGACACACACACTTAGAGGGAGAAAACATGGAGATAGAGGGAGCAGAGAGGAGGAAGGAATACAAAGGCAGAATCCAAACAGAGAGGATGGATGACAAAGGCATGTGTCTGTGTCCTGTAGTAAATGTTTATCAGTTGAAAACGGTTTGCGTTGTCTGTTTTTGGTCCTTGTTTTTCTGCTTTTACATAATATTGTAATAAACTATGTCATTGTACAAACATTGAAAAAAATGATATGAGTTTTAATGGGCCCAGAAGAATTCACAAGGTTAGAAGCCTGTATAAGCTAAAAAATATATATATATATCTTACAAATGTGTCAACATTATCAACTTATTTCTACTTAACTTTATCGTGAAGGGGTGGTGAATGTGCACACTTTCATCTACAATCATCCGCTGAAGAGCAAAGGTTTATCTAAAACACATTAAAGACAAGATGTATGAGCATGATATGTGATGTCACGCCTGGTTTAAAGGTCGGTAATACACAGTCAAATAGTCAACGTGCAATGGACTTCACTTACATCCAATCAAATCTTGTTTTTGGCAATTTTTTCAATATGTATAATATGTATGAAACTGTTATTATTTTTAAATTTTAAAATGCTATGAATGACCTAAAATAATTTGGGGGAGAAAAATATAATGACGAGTAAATGTTCTGTTTATATTCGTTTAGTCTTTCAAGTATGACACCACAGTGTAGCTCAAAATATAAGTCAGAATAAGATTGATTCCTTTAACTGACAGAAAGTAAACCCTAGGCAGGGTGTTTGAACTAAAAGTGCCCTAACCTCCCACATTTAAAAAAAAACAAAAAACAATTGAAACATGAATAATTTAGCTGCAGAGACTCAGATTCAGCCCGATCTATCACACAGCTTCACAGAAACCTGATTCTGAATAAAAGTAAATTCCACTCTTATGTACAGTAAAGTGCATGTAATATCCTGGATCACGTTGGATGTTGCAACAGTTGGGCTATATTGTCTGCAAATGTCACGACTTCACTATACATCTGTGCACAATAATGAGCAAATGGAGGAAAGCGACAACATTGGAAACAGGTGTTTTTGTTTCCCCTTGCTTCTTTTTATTCTCATTTCTCAGGCCCTTTGTGAGGCTAACTGAGGAGTTCGGACTGAATTATTAGACGACAGAGACCAACAGACTCATCTAAATTCCACGTCTCTTCAGAGTTGCTAGGAGCACACTACCCCCCCCAACACCACCACCACCAGCACAAAGAACACACATACAGACACACACTGTGTGCTAGAGCTCAACCAGTATGGGTTTTTCTAGACATCATATTAGCTGATCGCCAATATATGATGTTGACCACCACGTGATAAAATATAGCCGTTTTTTAAATAACAAATGCTGCACGGAATTACTTACTGAATTACACTGTATCGCAAATCTGCATTTTGCGACTGCAAAATTAAACAATAATTGGCCAATACCGATTATCAAAAAATGGAAAAAGATCCACCTGGTGATGGTGAAGCCATCTACCTGTACTCTGCACATGCTCAAGTCCACTGACCTCTCAGACTCTAAAAAACAAACCCCATGATCGACCCTGAACCCCTCCTTGAACCTGTACCACATCAACCCTACCCCTCTTAACCCCCCATCCCCCATTCCTCTCTCACTCAAGTTCCTGTCAAGGCCTTGACAGACAGACAGACACGTAGGTTGACATCATGGTATGAGCAACTGAAAGTGGGGGCTGCCTGTCTGTCTGCCCCCAGTGTACCCACACAATACAAGCAGGGCATCTGGCACTGGGGAGGGAGGAGTGTGTGTGTGTGTGTGTGTATATACATTCGTGCGTAGGAGGGACTCTCTGTCAGGACAAAGCGTTTACACCCCCCACACCTCCACCCTCTCAGAATATGATTATAGATTGTAAATGGTGGCAAAGATGTAAATGTGTGACGGAAGAAAGAGGCTGGGATGAGGGAGAGGGTGTGTTCTTGTACTTGCTGCAGAGTGAGGACTTGGTTTTTTAGGTTAAGACTTGGTTTTAGGGTTAGGGTAAGGGTTAGGGTTAGGCATCTAGTTGTGATGGTTAAGGTTAGGGTAAGGGGCTGGAGAATGTATTATGTCTATGAGGGTCCTCACTCTGATAGAAGCACAAACATATGTGTGTGTGTGAGTGAGACATAGTTGTTACATATATGGTATTATGCAGTGAAACTATACATATATTTCCAGGCATTTGAAAACTACCTGGAGGTATTTATGAAAAGGTAACCTGACAATCATGAGGTGGCAAATATTCAGAATGGGGGGTCACTTTAATTCTTCATCTAAATTTAAGCATTTTGTGCAAATTTTTTGTAGCCCAGATTATTTTTGTCAACTGTTTTGCAAGTAGAGTGTAAAGGAAAAAACCCCACAAATCTTTATTATGATGAGATTAAATGACAATCTTGTCACGCAGGACTATACCAATCAGTATGTATGTTACATTACATTCAGAATTGGATTTGAATATTCAATTCAATACAATTTTTTTTACAGCGCCAAATCACAACATAAAGTATCTCAAGGCCCTGCACATAGTAGGGCCAAAACCTTTACAATATTACAGAGAGAAAAGAAACCCAACAGTTCACAGAATGAGGAAACACTAGGCATCAGTGGAGAGAAAACTCTCTGAAAAAACCAGACTCAAAAATATACAATCATCTGCCTTGACTGGTTGGGGTGAGAAGGAAAGATGGAGGGCAGGGGAGAGGTGGGAGACAGAAAGGGGGGAAGAGAAAGAAAAAGAGGGAGGTGAGGGAGAGACAGAAGAGAGAGCGACCAGGAGCAAATAGTTTCGAATTAGTTATGTCATGTTTATAGAACTACGGTGTCATTTATACAAGCAGCAGCAGCAGCAGAGGTTGTTGTTATGTTGATAAGAAATTGTACTGATGAGCTTTTAATTACAGCATGACAATAATGACAACAATACTACAAATGAAAATGCATCTTGATAAAGTTTTTAGCCGTGTGTGAGTTTGAGTGTGTTTGGGCTTGTCACTAGCAGCTTGTTAATTTGCAGGGCCCAAGACAAAACAATGGTGCCAATGGGACAGTAATCAGAGTCATAATTTCTCTCTCTCTCTCTCTCTGTGTCTCTCTCTCTGCCGTGGCCCCCACCTCTGTCTCCGTCTCCGTCTGGGAGGCTGTCTACCCGTTGTGTGTACACAAGTGTGTGTGTGTGTGTCTGTCTGTGTGTATACATAAAATAAATGAGTTGTGCGTATGCATTGTGCAAGTCCACAGGCCCAGTGTATATATTAGAGATGTGACTTGACCCTAGCAGACTGAAGCAGGGTTTCTGCGTCGTACTGGGCGTGGGAAAAAGGGGAGACCTCTTTTCACAGCTGCTCTGGCCGTTGCATTGAACCAATGGAGGCCCCCGCCATCGCCCCCACCACCAGCCCCAGCCTGCCTCCACAGCTAACGCCCCCCTTCTCCACCCTTCCTACCTCCCCCCCCACACACCCCATCTCCCATTCACTCCCCAGCCTGCTGGCTTTCAGCAGAACCCCTTCCCTCCCTCCCTCCCTCCCTCCCTCCCTCTCATCACCCTGCTGCACCCCACCATCACTGCCACCACCAACCTTTAATAGAGCCACCTTGCCATTCAGCCAGTTTGCATTGAGATGCCAAAGGCCTCTTGTGCTTTGAGGAGGTGAAGAAAAACAACACAGCTTACTGAAAAGAAGCAACTCATGTCAATGCAAATTAATTAGCCAACAAAGCACATTTGCTTGTGCGCGGACATTTGTAATGACCAATGCAAATCTCATGACTTTAGTCCACTTTAAAACGCTTTATACTCATTTCTAGTTTTTCTCACTTTCACACTCTCCTCTGCCATCCCCTCTGCAGATAGGCTTTAATTTATGTTAACATACGCCACCACTCTACACTCACTGCCTACTCCCCCTCCTCCCTCCACACACATATATTCAACCCCTGTATTCAAGTGTATTCATTTGAAGAGATTTATTTCCTCCCAAGTTGCATAATGCAGCAGGTTTACTTTAAATCAACTTTTAAGAACAGCCAAGCGGCGGCGTTTATGCATACAAATTTAGAAAAGACTGTTAAAAACAGTCCCAGCAAACAGGAGGCTGTTAAACAGCAGATTGCTAACTTTCAGAAACCACGGGGGGGCTTTGGTGTTGCTATTAAAGATAACCCATTACTGATAAACTTCACAATCGGCGTGTTTAAGCACACAACGCAGGCTTCATTTGTTCCAGATACTGTCACTAATCAGACAGAATAACCAAGCGAAGGCAGGCTCAAGGGGTGGAATCATAAAACGCACTCCCACATGCAATTTTGTAGGGAACTTTAAAAAGGTCATGTAATGTGCAGAATAACTCTGAGAGATTCTCAGGAGCACTTCTATCGCACTGTCTGGCTACCCCGCTGATACACCAAGCGTGTTGAGGAAATGTTGAGAAGCAGTGAGGGGGCAGAGGGAGGAAGGGAGGAAGGGAGGGAGGGAGAGTAGCGAGGTTGTAGCAGAGAACCTGAAAGGACTCCATCTCCCTTGGCCAACATGCCATGACGGTGTGGAGCAACAGCCTGAATTGGTTTCTCTGGGGTGGTGGAGCTGGAGAGGTGATGGCAAGATGAGCCCATATGGAGATGGAAAGGGGTGAAGGGGGTGGGGGGAGGAGAGGGGGTGTGGAGGCAGCAGATATGGTAGACTGAGGTATGTGTGTTTTTGATAAAGAGAAAGAGAGAGAGATGGCAGGCAGGATGTGAAGTACTGTATGAGTGGATTAGTGCTTCCCAAGTGTTTCCATATATATGAGAGCTGCTCGACTGTTCAAGCAACACTGTGATGTGTGAATTCACAAATCCTCTGGCTCCCTATTGGAATGACTGTAACAAATGCATATTCTGTATATCGGTCCTGTAAAATGTGTAAGTATAAACTGTGTTGCAGTTCTTAATTGTTGCTAAAAGATGTGAAGAGTGTCACTTCGGGATTGATGTGTCTCTGGGTCAAATTTAGCCCACAGCTATGCCTTCCAAATTTCCAAAGCCCAAGTCCAACCAATGCTTGTTTGCATCGATTTATCCAGTTTGTGGGTATGATATTGACTAAGTAGACTGGCAGCCCTCATCGAGTCGAAGCAAAGTGAAAGAGGTTTAAGCGGTGGTCGAACGCTATGGAGGAGGATAGCCACAGGCTGTGAAATCCCCTATGATCTTCCCTCGTCTGATTCTCAAACGCAAACTCCTCTCTGGAGGGAGGAGGCATGCTCGTATAGAACTAGGCCAATGTCACAGAACGCTCATCTAACCCTGGAGGGAAATTACAAAAAAAAAAAAAATCACTTCTTGTGTTTCTCCTACATAATGGACCTCAATCTCAGCGGATGGGGCCTCATCTTCCTCTCCTCCACTTTCCAACACTGCCTCCATCACTCCGTCTACTTTGTTCTCTGCAGGAGGTTGAACATGCACAAGCTGAGCGCCATTCTGGGCCCTGATGGCCTTCAACAGCAGCTCTTAGGATAGCAAAAGGAAATCTGTAGTCATGTCACTCAAAACAGGGGACGACGAAGGACTGTGTCACGCCCCTTATGGTTTCAAACCTCTATCATCTTTGACATTATGCTCCATTATTTAAAAAAACACAGTTAAGTTTTGCCAACAAGTTAGCAGTGGGACTGTGTCGCTCTGTTTATATGCAGTACATAGTAGAGTGATAGAGTAGCTTGTTTCTAATTGTGGAAACAGCCAAAGATCTGCTTTATTCCACCAATGAAAACTCGCAAATAGCAAAAGTGCTCTGGATGAAAAAATTAGGTGTGTAGTCAGTGTTTGACTGTATGTGTTGTGTCAGAAAACTGCAGAAAAAATATCTGAGGTACTGAGGCGCATTGTGAGTTTAAAAAAAAGAGAATGCAGCTGAAACAAACAAAGCAGACAAGGACATTGAAAGTCCATCCTGATAGAGGGATCCCTCCTCTGTGGCTCTTCCTGAAGTTTCTTCCATTTGTTTTCTTTTTTTGGGATATTTTTCTCAATCGACGCAATTATTCACGTCTGTTGTAACAGCTTGGTAACCAATCTGTACCATTCCAGTTTTTGGCCCGTTTCCATTGAGCTACAAAGTCCAGTGGTCTGACTTCTAAAGGGTGGAGCTAGATGCACGCTTTGTCTGTTGATTGAGAATAATCACCTCCATGCAACCAAAGTTTTTCTTCTTCTTCTTTTGATACACACTCACATATCAAGAAGATCATGAAAAGCTGGATGCCCTCCATTGTTACCCTTTATTTACTTCTTTATGGAATTTATTGGTGAGCTACACTTTGTCGTGCTGGTATGATGTCACACTGTTTACAAAGCTAATGCAGTTATCACCATCTGACATGCACATCCTGCGTTGAAACCGCAAGCTGGATCCGAGAAGTGACGTGTAAATTACTGCAAATGAATACACCTTGCCAACACACATCAGGCCAAAACCCCAACACATTCTTCCTTCCATGATTTTCATTTGAACTTCATTCCTTCCTTGATTTTCATGATTTCATTTGATTTTCATTTGAAAAATCGTGGAAATGGAAATAAAATATAGAATACATAAAGTTGCCAACTTGCATTTTAGCTGCCAAAACTGCCAAAACTTACAGGTTATACCTATCATAAAGCAGAGGGTGATGAAAAGAAGAACATTTAAATGTAAAGATGACAGGCATGAAAGAAACTCTGCTGCTGATTTTATGCTACTCGGCTCTCAACAATAACAGGTTTGTGTATTCATGTGACTTCTTTTTAGAGCAGTACAAGTTCAAGTGTGTTTCTAGATCATAGTTCCAGTGTTTTCACTGACAGAAGAGGAATTATTGTTGAAATCTCACCTGTAGCTTTAAAGTAATGAAGTCTCTTCACAGCACATTGGGTGGATTTGGTTCAGGAGGTGGTGTGAGTCTTTGCTGACCTGTTGCCCTGCAGGTTTCATACAAAGGCCGCCTTCCCTTGGGATGTGTGTATTTAGTGTGTGACTGCTCTTGTGCCCGCATCTCTCCTGGATTCCTGCAAAAACAGAGAGGAGAAGAGAAGAGAAGAGAAGAGAAGAGAAGAGAAGAGAAGAGAAGAGAAGAGAAGAGAAGAGAAGAGAAGAGAAGAAGAGATTTATTGCCATAGAAGGGGACAACCTCACTCCCTGATGTGTCTGATTTACTTTTACATATAGTCCTTGAGCACAAATAATATTTCACAATAAACATTTGAACTCTAGTATGAGAAACCTCTACTTAAATTTGAAAATTCTAATATGCTTGGTATGTTTGATATTATCTGTATTGATTGATTAAACAGTGTTTATGTTGCCAAAGAAATTACATAAAACATTAAGATTTGGATTATAATGGTACAATAATTAACACTTAATATCTCTTCAAAAGGAAACATCCCTTTGGTTTCGCTCCACTGAGCAATGCAAAGTAATAATAAATGCTGTAGACAACAGCAGTCTTAGATTGATATAGAAAGTTTCGTAGCATTCAAATTTCAATTGTAAATACAGGATAATGCCAATTTTCATCACATACACACATATCTACAAACAGACTGTACAAGCAAGTACACATAATATACAGAGAATACATCCACTGAAAACTGGCATCCTTTTTTTGAAGGGTTTTACAGACTGCATGTCAGCCTTTCTTCTTTTTCCCCCTCTTTGCCTTGCATGGGTCAGAGGCTGTTGCTAGGCTACCAAACCAAGAATTGTTAAGTTCAGAAAAGAAGAAAGAAAAGTCTATATGCAGTAGCCCATTGCACTTCAAGGTGAATTATAATAAAGAAATCTGATTATAATGGAAAATGGATGTCAGTGATATGGAAACAATAGCGGACCACAAACTATGGATTATGAAATCCACAGTTTGGACTGGAAACGATGCAATAATAAGGCATTAGTCATAATATAAGTAATGTAAATGTAGCTTAAACATTTAAGCTTGAACAAAAATGATACCGACAAAGAAATGTCCTTATAAAAATAAGAAAAATCATAGCATTTCCACTACGTTGAAAAATCCTGTCATTTCCTACATATGGAGGGAATTTACTCACTAATGACAAATCACAAGCTGTGATCTTGAGCACAGTCTTGAGGTTGAGTTGAAGGCTGTGATGCACAGTTTAAAAAAAAAAATTGTAATCGACAGTATCCTGTCATATTTATATTCCGTTGGGAAAAAATATGAGGCACTGTGAATGCCAGTAAACACACACAACAGCATATGCACACACACACACACACACACACACATACAGAGACAGTGCTCTCCAATCCTGAGGCCGAGTGCGACACAAACAAGATAACGTCGACTGGATGGTAACTTGGAAATGCAGCCTATGGTTGTAAAGCTAAAACACTGGCCCTGTTACGTATGTAGAACAGTGTGTAGGGTACAGCTGCCGATTGAAACATCTTTGTCAACAGGTAACAGTCACCTTTGTTACACACACAGAACAGAGCTATGGAAATATCAGCCATTCGGTGCAGAGACAGCGAGCCTATGAAAGAAGAGCGAGAGAGAGAGAGACAGAGAGAGAGAGAGAGAGATGGCATCATACTGACATACCTGTGTTTTGGCACAAAAGGCCACAGACATGACAGTTCTGAAATGCACAGCGTAGCATGCACAAGCACCTGCTCTCCTGTTGTCTCAGCTCATTTGTTCTATTATGCTCCACTGTGTTCTCTGTGTTCCTACACCCCTTTCTATCTTATTTCGGTGTTTGTTAAAGGCAGTAAAAGACAGTCTGATGATGCTGGGAAGCAGCATGGAATCATGGGAATTGTTGTTTTGTTGCCTCGTCTGCTTCTCTTGTGCACTTGCCTTTGCTTGGAGAGCTACCAGACGTTAATGCAGAGGCAGTAAAGCGGATGATGTCATTAAAAGGCGACCAAATTGAAACAGTCTGTTACCTTCAGTAGAAATATAGCTTTCTATGGATTGACACAGTGCTGGAAATGTTACTAAACAAAATATTTAGCATTAGTCTTTTAATTCAGAAATATTACATATTGTGTCTTTAACTGTTCTTACATGAAGAATTAATGGAAGCTGGTTAAAGAGTTAAAGTTCAAATTGAAATAAAAAAGAATGACTGTGGAAGACAATGGGAAGTGTAAAGCAGCCTTACATGGCAGGTGCTTGTAGGCTAGACCTACACCAGACTAGACTGGGCTCCATCTGGTGTTGAGGGCCTCCTCCTGATGGTGGAGAGGGCCCAGACAGACACATATTAATGTGGGAACACAGACGTGTAGCCTGCCTCTCAGTCACTCGCCAGACTGCATTTCAATCTCAAAGGACCCTCTTGCCATATCCTCCATTTATTACCCCACACCAATGCATCCACTTTTGCTGCAGCTGAGGAGGAAAACACGGGTGGATGTGGTGGTGGTATTGGTATAAGCCCAAATGTCACTGTCGAATTGTACGAGGATTTGCAGTAATATAACTGCAGTGGTTTCATATTGGTTGGATGTTTATTTGCGAAATATTCAAATGCAGCTGTAAAATTTTTAATGGCTGCGTTTATGGTGTGCTAAATAAAAGACATGATAGGATATCCCAGTAATAATAATATTAATGTGGTTTAAGCTTGCATATTTAAATATATTGTCTCATTGGGACATGGCAGCTTTCTCTTTTATGTCACATTAAAATTGAAACATCTTGGTCCTGCAGTGCTTTGCTAATGAAGACATTCATTTGCATGACGCTCTATTAAACTACTAACTGCACAGTTCATACTAATGGCCCAAAAGATTAATACCATCATAATTACAACTGCATACAACTGAGATTTATAGTTCATTGTGTACACACACACAGCGATATGGCACAACAGCAGCCTGATGTGAAAGCAGAAATATTTTCTTGCACTGTCTACACTAGCTCCTTCTCCATCCTCTGTGTCTGTGACGCAGTAAGCATGAGGCCTACGAGCAGCAGCGCCAGATCTGTGCCATACATTTACACACTTCTCTGTGCACTGCACAGAGCACCACAGCTTTAGCAGCTAACTCACAACCGGCTTGTTTAAAATTCACCAGGCTCTACAGCAGCAGCAGTACATCCTATCACTCCAGGAAAGCAGACAGACAGGAGCTCCTCTTTGACTCATGAAGGGGCAGGAAAGAGCAAATGATGCACAGCCCAAACAGCATGATAAAACAGGCCCACGGAAAAAAAAAAAAAAAAAATCTCTGGACAACCCAGCCGACCTGTCCTTGTCACTGCCTTCCAAAAATCTGCTAAGCATATTCCCCCATACAGACATACACTCATCGGTGAAATGTGGTATGTGGTATTTTGTAATCTGTCATAATGGAAATAATCTGTCGTTCTCTTTCTCTGGGTCCCTACTCTTCATGTCTGCCATGGGAGCATCAATCATGCTCATTTAAAACCTCATTGTCTGTATAGTCAACTCTCTCACTTAACACAAACACAGAAATGTTCTTCACTAGATATAACATCAGGGCTTTCTGGACACTTTGCTAAACTCACAGCTGCCACTTTTAAATATACAACACGGCCTGCTTTAATGCATATAGCTAGAGGAACATGGGGCGAAATACTTTTTAATTATTGTAACATTCTGTGTTTTAATATTAGCAATAAGCAGAGCCTTTTTTTGTTCTTTTTTTGTTTTGTCTTTATGTTTTGTGTAGACCCCAGAAAGAGCTAATGGGGATCCTACTAAACAAAAAAACAAACAAACAAAAAAAAACCATTAACTCCAGGGATATAAGATTATCCCTTTGACAATCGCAAAGTAATGCTGTCTCAATCCCAACTCCGTATTACTTTGATGAACTTGGAACTTGAACAGTATCAAATATGTGAGAATAAACCAAGTGTTTTCCACTGCAACCAGCAGTACAGTGTGGTCAAAAGACATTAAAGCATCTCCAAATGGAAACAGGCTAATTGTGCCGTGTACAATGTCCCAGTCTCAACTTGCAAAGGAGCATCAGCTAATACAAAGGAGAGTTTGTCGACTGATTATAACTCTTACAGTTACTACACACAGTACACATAGACCAAAAGCAACGGGGGTACTGTTAGAACACGTGACGTCCCTGGAATCGTCCAATCCAAAAAGGTGCCGCCCTCAGCTACACGCTGCGTTCATCTCAGCTCCTCATTATCAGCATCCAACATCCTACACGTTCACTACAAAAGCATGTAGAACATGCTCAGCTTCAGCCCTGTGACCAAAACAGACTGTCACTGCTCCACGATGAGAAACAGCGGAGGCACCACTGCCGAGTGGCCCTCCTCTTCATCATCATCATCATCATCATCAGCATCACCATCATCATCATGGATGTCACTCCTCGCATCACCCGTGAAAACAAATGTAGCACCGCGAATCCGCGTGTTTTCTGGTTGCTGCTCTCCTCTGCTCCTGTGCACACGTCCGGGGAAGCAGGAGCAGCGTTTCGCGGTGCGGTGCACGGACTCTGCCGCGGACTTCCAGTCCTCCGTGTGCAGGCTGCATCCCTCCCTCCATTCATCGCTCCATTTATGCACCGGCAGCAGCCCCGCCGTCGGTCCCGGTAGCGGCTCAGTCCTTCCGTAGTGATGATTGCAGAATTAGTTTATACATTCGGTTCTCTAGCTTTATGATATTACATAAACTCATACAGCTAGATAACCAAAGAGAAAAACTAACCCACGTCTCTTAAAGGGGCCGCCGCCGCTGAAGCTGCGTGTGTTGTGGTCACATGGAGCCATTGCATTCCGCCTGCATGCTCTCTCTCTCTCTCTCTCTCTCTCTCTCTCTCTTTCTGTCTCTCACACAGATACGCATGCACAAAGCACGTTATATTCAAGGTAAATATCTTAGGGTTTTTGCCATTACGCATTGGGTTACAGTTAGAGCCGCGCCATCACCCGGCTTTGGAATAACCTAGAACTGTATGGGCAAAGATGTAAAGGGAAAAATGAGCAAACATAGCCTCCATCAGCATGATGTCATCACAACAATACGAGCAATGGGCTACAACGTGTATTGTTTTCCATACAAAAAATGTGGTAAAGAAATCCGTCAAGTTAATAAAATGAATTCCAAGGATATAAAATGGCATTCTTGTTCAATGCATAAGAAATGTTCTTAGAACAATTGCTTTTAGTGTCATGCCCTATATTTTATACTATATAACGGAAGATATATGGTGAACTTTCCTTCGGTACATTGAGTCCTGGCTTGACAAGGGCTGGGCATCGAACTCCAATACTTATGTGGTATCAACTGGGTATCGAACTTCCTCTGTAGCACCTAATATCGAAAAAGTGTCACTCAATCCCATTTCTTTTAGCAGCAGCTAAGGACTTAATCCCATCAGTTGGTTTATGGTGCTTCGACTGAGACCTGACGCTGCTGTCGAGATGTTTAGGTCGCAAAGCTCTAAAGTGCCCGAGATAAATATGAGGACAGGGAGTCGCTCCATGTGCGACTCCAAGAGCAAACAAAAAACAAGGAATTTCACCATCATCTTTGATGTAATTTATTTTAATTACTGAGAATCTTTAGTCAGTGCCCAGTCATATAGTCCTAACAAACATCTGTAGGGTGAAGTCATCCACCTGCCATCCACTGACAGGACAACTGTAAACCTCTAATTACATTATTGTGGCCAGCATTCACTGAGTGAGACCATATCATGACCGATATATACTGTATATACAATATGTATCGTAAGCCATGAGGTGAGATGTAATGTCAGGCTCCTCCCAGTCTTTCGTTACAGCAGCTCACAAACAAGCAGCTCACTGTTGTTTTAAATGCCATCTTACATCGACCCATTTCAGACCATACACCACTGTTTCCGTGTTGTTGGCTGAGTTAATCCATGAGATGTTTGAAAGCATGACAAACTACCTGAGGCCTACACACAGCAGCACAGTACAGAAGGGCTAAATGTCAACGACATGATCTAGTATAGTGGAACAGCACCAGCCTCCCTGCATGTATATACTGTACTTTGGGTTAGATGGTGACAAGGCTGTGACAAGTTGAAGTCCAGGACAAAGTAGGAGTCTGAAGGAATAAATCAAAGCACATGCAATCCTCTGATTTCACCAAATATTGCTGCGTATACAGTATGTGCACCTAAAAGACAGCAATAACGCTTTAAATCAACAATTTAATAATCTAGTCAGAATCTTTCTCAAGATTCCAAGTCGTATTTGCGACCAGGGTTGATTCCAATTTTCAAGCTTGTACTGATGAATTTTATCTATATATTTATGGGCCAATTCATGGATTTAAAAAAAGTCATAATCGTGACACAATACCGGCATATGTGACCTCAATAAAATGAGTCATTAGAATGTCTTAAAAATGCAAAAAAGACTAAGGCAAACGATTGAATGAAATTAAGGCAACTCACACACAGATTAAAATATGGGACAAATTATCCAGCAATTCACTAACTATTCTAAAAAAGTAACTGAAACACACAGTATATACTCACATATTAAGTATGACTGTGCTTCGAAGGTAAACAAGATAAAAATAATTTAAAATCTCTATCGACACTCTCCTTGTATTCTATACCACACGCCAAATTCAGCACAGTGGAACACGAAGCCCCTCATTACGCACAGCATTATCGATGCACGTGAGTGTATCCACGAGGAATAAAGCGAGAAGAATGTCCACAGTGATCTCTCAAAAACACTGCAGCAAAGTCGGAGGAAGAGGGTAAGAATTAGGTGTGACCACGTGTGTGGGAGCGTCGTTGGGTTCGACATAACGGAAACGCAAAGAAAACACAATTTACACACATGAGAAACACTGGGCGGGAGAAATCACACTGACTTCACAATACAGATTATTTAAAGCCTTCAACGGATCCATTATTGCAAAAAATCTACAGTACATGGTTTATTAATAGGAGCTGGATCACAAAATCTGAGTCTCCGGGTCTTCAAACAAGGTGAGGGGTCATTTCATTCCTGATGTGTTTCTTCTGGAATCCACTTTAAACATCCATCAATAACCATATAACAGCTTCTGCAGAAGGACAGCACTGTGCAGCACCAGCACCTGACTGAATATCAGGTCCCGAGTCGCACGTGACAATGTTTAGGCTGTTGACAGTAAAAACCACCCGTCTTTCAGCCACACCCAATAAGAACAGAGAGTTTGTTGACAAATAAAAATAAACGCCTGCAGATCAGTGATCACAGCATTACAATATTATTATTTAGCTTCATAACATTGCAAAATAGCAATCTTCTTTTTTTTACAATAAATATAATGGTTTTATTGTATTATTTCGAAATTATGTGTGCAGTTACTTATATAGTGATGTAGAAACGTAAATGTAAACGTTAACAGGTCCTTAGGATGTACTGTGTTTTAATCAGAAACGAAGGGAGCGATAATTATCGGTATGTCTGATTACAAAAGTGAAGATAATAACATAAATAAAATAAAATAAAATGATTTTAAGGACATCTTGCTTTAAAGCCAGGGGTGTGTTTTCTTCTTTCACATTTGGCAGAATGTGTGAATCATATTGACACTCATACTGTAAAATGTTATCCAATGTTATAAATATTAAAATTTCCGCATGAATGTAAACTAAAGGGCCTTATATTTCCTGTGTGTGTGTGGTGCTTTTTAAATTTAACTTTTGTTCAACTTCAGCGTTCACTCCCTCCTTCCTAAAGGACTTTTATGGTGCATTTTAATGTTTCAGACCATGTTTCGGGCCATTTGTATATATTTGTATATATATACATATATATATATATATATATATATATATATATATATATATATATATATATATATATATATATATATATATATATATATATATATATATATATATATATATATATATATATATATATATATATATATATATATATATATATATATATATATATATATATATATATATATATATATATATATATATATTGACTCAAACCTTTCTTTGCAATCTCGCGTGCATTCAACTGAACACGCCCCCTAACTGCGTCACGCCCCCTCTGTCATTCTCTCTCTCTCTCTCTCTCTCTCTCACACACACACACACACACACACACACACACACACAGAGTACAGTGTCGAGGAGCTCAAGATCCCACTTAATAATTCTATTCTATTCTATTCTATTCTATTCTATGTGTGGTGTTGATTCAGGTTTATTCAAACTATTCTTCATTATCCATCTTATTTCTTCCGGTCACAGTAAAAAAAAAAAAAAAAAAAAAAAGCAACCACGTTCAAGTTGTGACTAAAACTCTTATAGAAAGAGAACCGAACTGAATGGAGTTCAGCACTTTTACAGTTAAAGGTTCAGTCTCTGTCCTTGGTGCTGAAACGAATGAAACGAATTCACTGCGCTCTTTTTTAAACTAGACGGTGTGAGGAAAAATTGTTGATATAGTCAGGTTTTTTTTATGGCAACTCTAAATCAACTGAGGTCGAAAAAATAACTAAAAGCCAGTTTAAAATTGAAAAGGAGAGACAATATCAAATAGCAACGAATACAGTACTTTCATATTCTGTACAAGGGGTTACACCAATTATACAGAACTGAACTGTTCACCTTATAAATGTAGTGTTTGTTAGGAAGACCGAATACACCCTGAATGATCTAAATCTCAATCTACAAAAAAAAAAAATGTGTGTGTGTGTTTTAATTTTTAAAATGTTTTCACATGTTACAGCATTAAAAATTAAAATGATGATTATTAAATAATGATGTTAAACAATTACATTAATATCAGCTTGTCATTTCATTATTATAGTATTATTTATTATGTTTATTTATGTAGCCAATTTAACCCAAATTTCCTAACGCTAAAAAAATAACGCGTTATGTACATTTTGTATATTATTCTATCCACAGAAACTGTGTGCGCGTTTTGGGTTTAAAAGTATGTATTGGATATGGAAACACTCCGGTGCCAGCAGTAAACGTTACAGTAGGCCTATCCACCTGTTGCACTGTGTATAAAAGAAAGAAAGAAAGAAAGAAAGAAAGAAAGAAAGAAAGAAAGAAAGAAAGAAAGAAAGAAAGAAAGAAAGAAAGGATTACATCCAAATATTTTTATACTATTATTATAATATTATACAGTGTAAATTGACATATTACTGCTTTATAACTATAATTCACAATATTAGACTGTATAATAGTGATTTATGCCTCTGCTTTTTTTAAAAAAAAAATATATAAACTTAAACTTATCCATATTTAAAAAAATACACTTTGTGTGTTTCCAATAATTTTAGTGACTCTCAATTGTAGTGAGCTGCAAAAGTCTGATTAATTAATTTCACACTGTAGCTCCAAAGAACATTTTCCCACAAACAAGTGACAGCGGGAAAGGAGCGAGAGAAAGGAGGAGGGGTGGAGAAAAAAAAAGCCTAAAAGAAAGAAAGAAAAAAGTCAACATCAAGTTCAACAACGTGCTGGTGCTCATTAGCATCACAATGATGTCTGGGAGCACACAAGTCTTCTTTAACAAGAGACTCTGGCGTCAAGTCCCTCCACCTCCCAGCCAAGGGCAGATTTTCCCATGCTCTGCAGACAATCACACGACTGTTTGCTTTACGAACGCTGGCGCTGGGACCACTAAACCCCGAGACTCAGCCCCGAGACTCAGCCCCGAGACTCAGGCCGCCTGAACCCCGCTCAGTGGAGCTCCAATACCGGACACAGCAGCCTGGTGACACTCAGCTGTTTGAAAGTGCAATTTTTATTTTTCTATTTCATCACTGTCTATAAGTCACTTGTAAAGAAAGCTCATTTGCAGCCTGCATTACTGACATCTACACTGACTAATTGTTATAAATATGACTATGGGCTAAAACCATCTCATTTTCATTAATAAAGCATACAGAAACATATACTTACAGGTTCACACACTTCGAGTAAACTCCACATCTCCGGTTTAAGTCCTCGCAGTCATTTTAGGCAACTTTTTTTTTTATCTTTCACGTGCAACCACATATAGAGCCCAAAGTCCAGGGGGACAGACAGGCAGAGACAGAGGGTCTTCTTCTTAGCTGAAAGTAAACCTGATCCAGCACCACTGAAGTGTGTCTTTTTTTCTTTAACACAGAAAAAAAAGTCAAGGCCAAGGATCGAGGCGACACATGCTGCCAGCTTCCGCTCCTTCATCCCGGGCCATCTCTTCCTCCTCTTCAGCAGCAGAAGCAGAGGAAGAAGACGATGATGATGACAGTGTGCGTTGAGCTGCTGCGTCGCTGCTTCCTTGGTCTTTCTCTCTCCACACACACACACACACACAGAGGGCACTGTGGACGACGTGTACAGAAGCCCAAACATCTGACCATTAAGAACCGGTGTCTATTGTTCTGTTTGAATGACGCGTCTCTCTCCTTGGTTGCAAGAAGCGCCAATGTTGGCAGCGTTCGATAGAGATGGGTGGTGGTGGTGGCGGTATGGTGGGAGGGCGCAGTAAGGGGTGGAGGAAGGAAACACAGAGGAGACAGATGCAGCAAATCAAAAAAAAAAACGTGGTGGTGGGGGGACTTGGGAGTCTCAGGGTGGAGGCTAAAAATGCAGCAGGAGGCTTTAGCTCGACGCCACATGATGTCAGGGCGCAGCATGAGGGTGTAGGTAGTGTGCCATATAGAAGGTGCCTACACTCCTCATCCTCATCCTCCTCAGAAGCCGGCATTAGGACGGAAACGGACCTCGACAGTGATCTCCAAACCTTTGCTTGACATGAGGCACCTGTGAGACCAGCTCACAGGAGGAGACTGAGCCACAACATGAAGCAAAAACAACTTGCGCACATTTAAATGTTGTACTTTCCAAGCGGGGATGATTTCAAGAGGCAGATGCGTAGAAAAGAAACGAGAGCTGGAGTCAGTCAGAGAACAAACAGAACGCATGCAGCAGCAGCAGCAGCTCTCTCTCTCTGTGTCTGTGTGTGTGTGTGTGTGTGTGTGTGTGATGCTGATGTTGCCGCAGCCTCAGCAGAAGCAGATGCTTCCTTCCCCACGGCTCCTGCGGGTCACGTTGTTTTTCGTGTTGCGACGTCTCCTTCCCTCCGCGCGTCAAACAGAGCGCACGGCGGCGAGCGCGCCTCTGCCAGAATGTCACCGCTGCTGAATTATAGGTTGGTAAAAACAGAACGGAGTGCGGCCGCATGTGTGTGTGTCCAGAGGAGCGTCAACGGAGTGCGCTGCTGAAGCGATCACATGTGCTAAACGTGCTTGTTTTGCGCGCTGACGTCGCGCGCCAGGATAGGTTATTCTACATTTGATGTCCAATACGAGCGCGTGCGGTTTAGATGGCGCAGCGGCTCGTGAGTGGGACTCGACCACAGTCATTTGTGCCATTCACACTAGGCTGCTGCTGCACAGAACGACTCATTTATTTATTAAGAATAAATAAAATCGGTCCGTAAAACACATTTTGAACGTCCGCTTACAAATATGTTCAATGTGTGTATGTGTGTGTGTGTGTGTGAATATTTCAGACGAACAATATTTGAACAAGATGCTCAGGTTTGAGTCAACAAAGGATCATACACATTATATACTTTAGGACTATAAAGGTCACAAATTGTCTCAGATTTTCTAAAAAATAAATTATAAAATGTATTTATTTGCTATATTATATTATAATTAGTATCGGCCCTACATTATTGTTACTTAACGTCCCAGTGTAAGTCTGCTGTACATTAAATTAAATTTAGGTTAGCCTGTTCAAACGTTTATGACAGTTATAACCTTAACCCTTATCAAAATGTTAAAATCTAACTATCAGAAATTTTTCATCTGTAGCCGTAAATGTATCTTTTGTTGTCAAGATGCTACATGATCAGCTTTTCATATTTTTATTTTTATATTCATTATTTTTTTTAATTTATTCTGATATTAAATTTGTCACAAGAGTCTCCGTATTGTAATTCTCCATAATTCAGAACGACCGTCTTTCTTTCCTTGTACAAGGTCATAAATCACTGGGCCTTGTATGAGCTGAGCATTCAAAAGGCCTACAGTGCTGTTTCCCAAATAACACTCATCATCATAATATGAGAAGGAACGTGAAAGGATGTGGTGGTGCTTAAGAGACTCCAAAAGCATCCGTGGAAATGGTCGTCACTCCACCTCAATGGACATCAAGACTATTGGAGCTAAACAGTGACACCTATTGGCTGAAGAGCGGAGCAGCAGCAGCACAGCGGCGCTCAGGCCTGTGTCATGTCTGACCGGCCCGAATCCCCAATACGTTCAAAACTTCATTTAATGCACATACATGCATCAAATACTTATTAGAAGTGTATCACAGAAATGCAGTGGGTAAAATTTGCAGCTAAATATATGGACAGTCCATAACTCTGCATGGTGAAATGGTGTTCGTTTGATGGAGGAAGCGAAGAGGACATTTGTATTTTAAATGTATTCGCAAGGAACAAAAAAAATAATACACCGACGAAATCTGAGAATGATTTCAGTAATTATTGTCCGTAAATGCTAATAAAACAAAAACAATTTATCGGTTTTATTTAAGTATCTTGCATGAGTGAACAGTAGCGGATTCATGCACGGGCGCAGGCCTCTGTGGATGATGCAGAGGCGAGGGCATCATCGTGCAATGGCACTGATTTTTCAATAATCACGTGATTCGGCTTGAAATAATGACGGTCTAATCAGCGAGAATACGAAGCAGACTCCTTTGATACCCTGCCGCCACTAAAATATTAACGCATACGGTTTATGCAAAATCCAAAGCTATATGATCCAGTGTATAGAATGTGGGTTTAAAAAACAAAAAACAAACAAACAAACAAAACAAATACATAAATAAATAAACAAGCAAATAAATAAAACGGAGGTGTTTTTGTGGCTTCAGTGTGATGTTTGTGTATTTTTATGATTTCATGATAAGAAATGGTGAGACTGAACACACACTGCATCATCACGTTTCAATTTAGGAACTTAAATCCTGGGTTAATGCTGACTTTAGGATAATTATGACATTTGTTTTTACTTAAAATGTTTTAAACATTCAACATTATCATTATTTTATTGTGATTTACGGTTTATTTTTCATGGCAAATCATTCTCTACGGGAGATCGATGAGTAATAAATAAGTGTGGAGTGATTGAGTAGATAACACGTGTTTTTTTTTCCTTTACCTCCAGGAAAATGTAAAATTAAGAGAGAATTAAATGGTAATTTGGTGTGTTACATTGTTGCAACACAAGTGGATATTGGAGAGACATTTGGCTTTAATGGGAAATAAAAACAGTTATCTCAAAGCCAATTCATGTGGTGAACAGATGACATTGAGGTTTAAATGTGTTTATAAATGAATCTAAACACATTTTGTTATAATTTTATATTATTATTTAATATCATCACATTTTTTGCTTATTGTACCTTGTGTAAAGACAACTAATGCCCTTCTTTCAGGCAGTTGTAATTACACAATGTCAGTTATTTTCTTTCTTTTTCTTCATTTCAATAAACGTGTGCATGTGTTGTCACTCAAGACATTTGCATGTCTTTATCCAGAACACTTTAAAAATAATTTTAAAACCTTGTGAAATCAAAAATAAAATGTAAATTGAACAACTGTAAATTGAAAACACACACATGCACACACGCAGTGGCAGAAACCTTTAAAGCCAGGTCTCTTCATTCAAAGAGAGAAAACACTTAGTTTCTATCAGATTTGAATGACCGCTGTGTCTTCATGTGTGACCACACCGAGTCCTGTTTGGCCCCATTGTTAATAACTGACCAATTCAAGTGGCCACTTCTGGGAATTGTAATAGCCGCTGTTCAAAAAGGCTTGACCTGATGCAGCGACATTAAGGTGTCAGAGGTCACCGATGAAGGCCAACAAGGAGCAAATATTTATCCTTCCCTCGGTCATGACAAATTAGCACTCACAAGCATTGCAGTTAACTGTAACAAATTGTTTTGTCCTGGTGAAGAATTAAGACGGCGTCATAAACGATTTTAGACCCTCAGATCTAGATAAATGTTGGTTGAAAATAAAAATTGGAAACTATAAGTACATATTGAATAACACATATATGATCACATTATTTATCATTATTTTAAACCATTTTTTTTAAATTTAATCTTCCAGAAAAATATGAGCAGAGCAACATTTTTAAACATCGTATCAGCAGAAGCAACAACTGTCTGAGCTCTTTAATTTGAAATACCTTGGTGGGATTTATCCTATACAGATGCAACCTTATAGATTTGTTAAATCCAAGAATAATAATGATAAAAAGATTCTATGCTGTGCTGATCAGCCATTAATGGCATATCATGAATATCTAAGATGATCAACACACACAATTCATTCAGTTTCAGTTAATTGTTTTCATATTTTATGTTCATCTAACTGTTGGTCTTATTTTTCCTGTTACACAACCAATCCCCAGAAAATTGAAACTAGGTTATGTGAAGTTGCCCAAACTAGAGGAATAAAAAGTCACCAACATATTCAGCAGACACAGTACAGCAGAAATGCTGAACTGACTGACTCTCAAAAGAATGGCATATGAGTGTATGAAGAGGGAATCAGGAAAACCTGCAGATCACAGCAGATGGTCCGGTCACCACACTCTTAGTCTAATAGCATAAATGCGTTTTTCATGCAGTTCATATTTAACTTCGCTCGTGGAAGCAAGAGACAAACTGTGGGTGTCATGTGTGCATCTTAATCTCAGCATCAACAAAGCCAGCTTTCACGCAACAAAACAAAATTTCAGATAAAAATTTGCAACAAATTGGAAAAAAATGTACAAAATGATGGTCATATATTAATTAAACTAAGAACAGTTGCTGAGTTTTTTTGACTAGAGAAATTAACCCTTAAAATGAACGTAGATTATGAATTAGATTTAAGTTTCAAAGACTTACACTTCTGCGGCTACTGTACTTCGGTTCTGTCTTGTGCGGAGAGGGTAAGAGATGTTGGTCCATTGGCCACCATGTGAAAACAGACTGGTGTCCTTAGTGCTTTCTAGGTTTAATTGGGAACAGGCTGGGGTTTATGCTAATGAGCACTGACATCAGTCTAAACAGCCTCCTCCTTATAAAGGAGAGGAGCAAAGGGCCAAAGTCGTGCCTCTTTTCCCAGGCAATTCCGTCGGTCAAGTTCAAGCTCAGCTCCAGGTCGTCATGATTGTCATTCAAAACACTTTAATGCATAGAGAGAAATGACTGGGGAGGGGAGGAAGAAAATTCTGCAGACACATTTAGCTTCAGTTGTGAAATTTATCAAATCTCTGAAACGTGAGACCCAGTTTCACTTGTCTGTGATTGTCCATAAAAACAATCCCAGTGAATATAGCTATACAGTCTTTACAACGCTGTGTTCAGATACTTTTGCTGCTGAGTGCAGCTTGGACTGAATTGACAGAACATTTTCTCTTTTCTTGAAGCAGGATGTCAGCTAAACACTGTCATTTGATTTGTTTCCAAGGAGTCAATCTACGTCCACAAGTTTCTTGTCAGTGTGGAATCCCTGATCGGAGTGTAAATGCACATTCAAAAAGGAAAAAAAAGAAAAGAAAAAAAGAGAAAAACAAAACTTTATTGGTCATAAAAAGGAAGGAGTTCTACTTTTGTGGCAGAACCATGTATTTCTGAGTAATTAAAAACCACATTGTTCAGGGTGCTCCTTCAGAAAAAAGACACACTCAGTGATGAGCCACAACCTAAAGGACACATCTTTTAGGTCTAACTGTTGATCTGAATTACTGATCAGTGTACATTATACCCATGTGTGCAGATCATTTGTGAGATGTTCTGTGCCACAATAACATCTGTGTAATTACAGTGTCATGATGCTAAGGTCCAGAATCTGTGTAATTCTCCATGAATTTGAACGGACCGTGAGGGTAGATGATTCAGACAGTTTACCCAGTGAAAATGCAGATACTGAGCCCCTGGGTTTCACATTTTAAAGGCTTCATATACTGTGTGTGTGTTTTATTTTATTTTATGGTATGTGAACTTCTGTGTGTTGTAAGCTTGTTATATATGATAGAATCGCTACACATTTGCACACTTTGGCAGTTGTTAAAATTCGGACAGGACAAACAAATCTTTACATCCAACATAGCACATGAATGGTTTATCCAAGCTCCACACTGCCACTAAATGTACAAAAAGGCAGGTGTGTGATACTAATTCCTTGTTTCTCTTTATTATTCATGGACAAATCAGACTCTGTTGTTGTGATTTATGTCTTTTTTTACTGTAGGAAGATACTATATGTCTATGCAGTACTTAAACAGTAATATGTTTTAAGGGAGAAGTAATCAGAGGCTGGCGGTTGTTGTTCAGAATAGTTGAGGTGTATGGTGGATGTACAAAATGCATTATGGTTTTGGTTAAAGCTAAATGAAGGCACTGAAATCCTGGTTAATTTTTAATCTTAATAATCTAAATTAAAATTAATGATTTTAAGAAAACTGTCATCAAAGCCTAACACGTAAATAATCAGTCACATTATCAAACACATAATTCAGTTGCTATGAAAGTGATGTTACTACTTGACTGAAAACAATATCACATGCATTCCCCCACGCATTATACTGCATATGACGTACTGAATTTCATATCATGACCACGGTATTTTATTAGGTTACACACGAAAGATCATAAAGAGCAGGTGAAAGGATGGTTTATCACCAGTGTAAAACTTTTACACACTTCTTTTAGTCTCTACCACATGATATACAGTATGTCTATGCCTGGTAATTAACAGTCATGAGTCACTTCTCTATATAAATCCCCTGTGACAAAGCAGATCTGTCCCTTAGCTGGTTCCCACCACTTTCCTTCCACTGCAGAGGGAAAAGACAAAAAGGAAAAGAGCGGGGAAAATTAAGGGAGATGGGGGGGGTAAACCACACTGGTGTTGGGAGTTTCCATTGACGGGACACCATTGCAACATTTGCATATATTTAAATCAAGCAATGAATACCACGCATGGGAGCAAACAAAGACAAGCCAATGGGAGGGCTGCGTCCCTGCTGCGGGCTCAGAAGCAGCCTCCAGCAGCAACCTGGGAGAGACACAAGGAAGTGGTGTGGGAACCGTGAGGCCCCCAGAGCTGAGCAGAGGGAGGGGAGCCACTTGTAGACCTCAGTGAATTAGCATTTTATTTGTGTCCATTTTCCTCAGTAATTTCTGCCCCGCCACTTCAGCTACAGATGGCGAACATGGTTGAGGGATTAACATTTGTGTCAAAGATGGTAATGATGGAAGTGTTCTTCAACCGAGACAGAGACATGCTGCTTCTCACAAGGTTGGACAAATGTGCATAACATTTAAGTCACTTCTTTGAGAAAGTACGTTAGATGATGGTGGTACATATGCTGATGTTATGGTAATGAATATAACAACATATCTTGCTCTACACCTTTCAGTCCCAACATTGTGACCAGTGATGAGATTTACTGTTGCGGCTGACACAGGCATTTCTGGCTCAACCAAGCCATTAAGACATACACGATTGTGCAAAAGTCATAGGCCACCAATAGAGTCGTCGTTTTAGCAATGCAATGACAACCATACAGTATAATTATTTCTCAATCACTTTACTGGAACACATCCAGAAAATACAAGAAACATCTATGCAGTTTCAAAATAAGACACTTTTCAGCTTCTACAGGTTAAAATGTTAAGTATTTAGTGTGACCTACCCTCACACTTGAACAATAGCACGATCCTGTCTCTCTTGAAACTGGAGTGGAACCCTAATTAATGTAATTGGTAAAGCTTGCGTTTGTTCTAGTATTTCATGACGAGAAATATCTGCTTTGAAAAAGGTGATTTACGCCAGGTTTATTCTGGATATGCTTGAGCATTACATCAACATTTGTATGAGTTTAACTAATTCACAGTTTGATAATATACAGTACAAAACCAACTTTCAGTCACATCATTCCAATCCAAATGCCAAGGATCAGTTTGACAGACATAAAAAAGAATCTGGTGGTGAGACTACATTCTAAATAAGTGAGAGCTGCAAAACAGTTTAAAACAAAATGGCATGGGAAATAACTCAATAACAATATACTGTAAATCATAATGTAATTTTCTTTAGTAAGGTTGAACAAATGTTTGATATATAGCAATATACTGTTTATTCACTGTTCAGACACATCAAATTATTGCTATTAAATGTCTTGCCTTAGATTCTCTGTTTACGAAGTGTTAAATCACAGTTAACTGGTTTCTTTGACTCAGGAGCAAAACCCAGTCACAATAAAAATCAATATCGACCGTTTTGAAACTTTTTTATTGTGATAGCATGTCTTGCCATATCATCCAGCCCTAGTTTAAAATCAAATTAATAATGGTGCAGGCTGGTTTTTCACAACATAGTACAAATATTCAGTAATGAGCCACAGCATCCCTAACAGCAGATAGAACAGGGAAAACAAGAACCTTAAGTTCAGATTCAAAGTTAATATGCAAAAGTTAAATTAAAAAATTAAAACATTATAATTTCTTTTCCCCTCGCTCCGAATCACACACTTATTGGACAAGGGAGCATCTCAAACAGCCTCACAGAGTTTGATATTGAGCCAGACAACTAATTTTATGTTATTTATGTTTACTGATGCCTGCCCAGTGATGCATACATGCCCACTGGAGATTCCGCTGCTCCATCGCACAAAGCTCCATTTGATTAAATCCACGGCTCTCATTGAAATGTCATGTTCTTATGCACAAATGCACAGGGCAAAGGATCAGACACATCTTCGGCAGAAGTGGTGCCACCAATTAGTAGAAAAATGGGAATTAAATCAAACTTTGGCAGACCACCCAAACAACATGGACGCACATGCTAAACACAGATTTGAGTGTGGTGAATGGTTTTTGGTAAAAGATCTTCAGAGTGTGCCTCTGGAAACACTGTGCACTGTTGGAGACATATGGACTCTGCTTTGTACAGAGGATGAGCTGACATTATGATGCATGCACACGATCTGTGTGTGTCTGTGCGTGTGTGTGTGTGTGATGCCAAGTGACCACACATGGAGGATGCATTGATGCATCCCGAGCTGTCATCCTTCACCACATTTTTTCCCCAAACACGTCACTGCTTATAATAATCTTAGGCTAAGAGATCAACTTGATGGAATAACAAATCACAACGATACTGTATTTAATACTGCATGCACACTGTCAAAATAAGTATGCTGTTGTTGTAATGTCCTCCCTTTTGAATGCTTTAATATATCCTTAAATTAAATGAATGCCTTCCTCTGCATTCCCCCATCCCAGGAGTCTGTGTTTTAATTCCTAAGAAGAAAGAAAGAGAAGCATATCAGAGAGTTTAAGCCTCACAATTTGCATAATGTTTGTTGTCATCCAGTGAAATGTTAAGATATATGATGGTGTAAGCATAAAATGTGGAGATTATCATTAGTAGAGCATTCAGGGGTATTGAGGGAAAAACAAGGAACTTAGTTGGATAAAATGTTTCATTTTAATTAAAGATGAGGAGTGTGAGCAACCTGGTAATCAGAAACTGCCGCAGTGCTTTCCTAATCAAATATGATTAGAATTTCCATGTTTCTAATAGAAGCAAGCAAGCAAGAATCCACCCTAAATTAATATTTAATCTACGATAATAATAATATATTTTTGACAGTGAAAAACTGTCTTCTGTGGTTGCTCCAACACCTTCATGAAGATCAGAAATAATGCTAGATATGAGTTACTAACCTGATGAGTGGCATAACTGTTTAAATTATTGTTCGTAGAATAACATTGATTATCTTTATCAGTAGCATTTCTCAAGGTGACAAATATAGATGGAGATTGCCACTCTTTAATCAAAACGTTGTCAAATTTCAGAGCAAAGTTTCTGTAAGTTCTGGACAAGACTGATAAAGTTGTGCTTTTTTTTCTTTTTTTCTTTTCACAGTAAAAGTCCTAAATTGAGACACTTAATTTGAATATTCTCTAAAACTGTGTTGTAAAAATGTCAAATTTCCAGTTATTAGGTCTCTGAAACATATAGTTGTGAGGATTTACATTATTTTTCCCATTCAAACGTTTGCTTTTAAATTGTGCACTCAGAGATACAACAGTGATTACTGAATGTTTTTCTAGCTAACTATTTTTGGATTCAGTATTCAAATAGAATAATTCAAATAAATCTTTAAGTAAAGTTGATAATTACAAAGCCAAATAGATGCCCCAATATTTCACTTACAAGCAGCAGATAATGGACCAAGGTACAAGGGAATTCAACTCTTGCAATTTGTCCAAGTTTAAATTTTACACAGTTTTCCAGGAGCACCTGAACGCAGCGGCTGACGTCACTAATACATCCGGGACATCGAGCATTACTTTCCATGTGTCCGTTGGTTCAGCTGTCAACCTGAATTCTGTATGAGAAGGGGAAGCTGTTGTAGAAAATTTGTCTAAAACCTCGTCCTTCGGGAGAAGAAATGGTAAGTCACACCTTGCCACACTTGTATCTGATTATCAGTGTTAACAGTCTGCTGGAAATATCTCTGTCGAGCCCATTTTGCTCTTGTCTGTTACTGCAGCGCGAGCTAAATTGCTAATGCTAAGTAGCTAGATCACATTTGCAGCAGCTTTGACAGGTGGTCGAGTTTAGCTTCAACACAACCTGTATTCAAGGTTATTTAACGTACTATCCAACTTTTGGTTGGATTGCAAATGTCTCCTTCTCTGGCTTTGATATATTAAGTAGTGTAATATTTTATGAAGTAAAAAGAACGTCCTGTTGAAACTTTGCCGTGTCTTGTTCACGGAGTCAGTTAATAGTACTGTCCTGACAGATTGCCACAGTTGTAGACAAGACACTCCTGCTGCTGTCTCTTATGTCTCTGTCCCTGATGCTTACTTACATTACTGACACATGCAGATGGAGCGGGGTTGCCAGGTCTGCGTATGAAACTGACTATTGGCCCTTGAAAACCATCCCCCAAAACAACCAGGAGTCTAACTATACCAAATATATCAATGTTTCAAATGCATTACTACTTCTACAAAGGTAGCATACATATCATATACTTTTTTAACTGGACAGGATTACATGCAATTTTACCCTAAACAGTTATTTAAACAAAGTCTTAAATTTGTCTTGTATAAACCAAAATAGTACATCACCATATGAATGTGTCAAAGTTTTTGTTTTTGCTTCTTTTCTCCCTTATGTTAATACTGTTAATGTATGTTTATTTGAATATAGATTAGCCACATGATTAAACATGGTTGTGATTTAACACAATGTATCTGGTATGAATGGCAGCAAGGGTTTATGATATTAAATGTTTTAAAATGCTGGTTGATCTATATAAAATTCAAATAATTTCAGCTAACTGTTCATTTTGTAGAGGACTTAACCTATTACTGGGACTTAACAATATTCACTTATGCTTGTTCACATTTGGTGTCCTAAGCTTTGTTTGGTCCTTTTCATACATGCAAAACAGGTCTATTCAAGCCT
Organism: Brachirus orientalis; assembly: GCA_016785285.1. Lineage (NCBI taxonomy): Eukaryota > Metazoa > Chordata > Actinopteri > Pleuronectiformes > Soleidae > Brachirus > Brachirus orientalis. Next base: position 10,506,285 of record JAFBJR010000180.1, read on the forward strand.
ACCACAACACTTCCCCTGGATAGTTGTGTAGGATAATTAAAACATCATGTTTCTTTTGCCCTGACAGGCGCTGATGGGGATACAGCTAGTCGTCAGCTTGCTGGCTGCTAGCGTTATGCAGAGGATGGCTCCACATTGCTCATTTGCACGGTGGCTCCTCTGTAATGGCAGGTATAGTCACTCCTAACATCTGGTTATACATTTATACACATCATGTGCACTTTGTGCAATGTGAACCATATACATATATGTGGCTGTTGTTTCCAGTTTATTCCGTTTCAAACACCCATCAGAAGGGGAGCTGTTTGCACTGGCAGGGAAGCAGATGCCCAAACAGAACAGGAGAGACAGGTGGGTGACCTGTAAAGAACACTGCTAACAAGGGCAAACTGGGGGGCAATTGTAGACAAGTGACTACACATCCAAGTTGAGTCACCATCATATGAGGTCAAGGTTGTGTCTGAGTTGAGTTTCAGACTGAGCTACAGTGCTTAAACTAAAAGGTTTTGCATTTAAAACAAATAACTATTGTCACTCTGTGACTGTATATCAATGTATGTCCAAAACAGTGCTCAAATCTTAGTCTAAGTCTGAGCAAAAAGTGCTTAAATCTACATCACAAATAAAGTCTAAGGTGGAATCAAGTTCCACAACACTGCCTTAAGGAGTTTGTGGTTTTTTGTGCTCTAAAATAAAGGTCAAGGGCTGTGATCATTATCTCCATGCTGCACCTGGAAAAATTGACTGGAAAAATTGAGAAAAACTGACTGCTACAGTCGGGAAAGCAATATGATAATATGTCATGCATATTTAACATATTTTAACAGTGTCGTTTGTTCTCTTAATGTTATTCCTTAGGAGACAAAATGGGGAAAGCAAGCCTCTCACTGTGCCCAGAGACATTGACCTTCACCTAGAAAAAGCTCCTGTCAATGCCATTGATGCTCTTGGTAGAACAAACACTGCTTGTCTATAATTACAAACACTGTAATTGCAAACATTGTTGGGTCGTGATAATTTTGTATGTCTCCTTGTTTCAGTGCTGCGTTTCTTCCTCGAGTACCAGTGGCTAATAGATTTTGCAGTCTATGCAATGGGTGTCTTCCTGTTCACTGAGTGTTACTACAGTGTGGTAGATGCCACCAAAGAAGTCAATATCGGCTCTATCTGGTGTGTTTTGACTGTGCTCTTCAGCCTGTATCCTTCAACAAAAAGTAACTTATTGTTACAACAAACAAATGTTACGCAGCTAAACTGACTGATCCTAATTTTGAAGTTGCAAAACATGCAATATGTAATAATGTTGTTAAATATTGTATTGATGGTATGATTTTTTTTTTTTTTTTTTTTTTTTTTAAATCCATTAACATATAGTGTTAATGTCTTCCTGTTCTGGGTTCACAGATAACATGGACTTGAACAGTGAGGAGCAAACAGAAAAAAGAATGTTTCATCTGCACTGTCTTGCTGTTGTAAAATAAATTCTCTTATTTCTCCTCCCACCAAGTAGTATCAGGGTGTTACTATGTTGGGTGGACAAAAACATAAAAAACAAGTTAAAATACTACTTTATGCCAAAATATTGACTTTCACAAGTAAAAATATACATTTATTACAGTTCAAGTGAACTTTGCGATATCTTTCTCCATGTGGATGTTGTGCATATTGATACTGCAATGAATATCAATATGCTATAAAATGTTGATAGATGTTCAGCCCTGTTGCTAATATATTATGATAACTGCTTTTACTTGATGGTTATTTATGCTTAATGTGCAACACTCAGAAAGACCCTTCACACCCTGATGAGTCATTACTTCCGCTCTGAAGAAGGCGGTGAGCGATCGGTGTGCCTTGCCTTTGGATTTCTCTCGCTGCTTGTGGCCATGCTGGTTCTGGTGGTCAGAGAAGACTACCTAGAGTTTGGCCTGGAGTCAGGCTTTTCCAGCCTCTTTGACAACTTTGAGATCTTTGCCAAACAGCAGGGATACGCCGACTGGTCGTAAGAATCAAAAACAGACTGTATCTGAAAAATCTCTGTTTGATGTATACATGCCAGTCAGTGTTTGTTTTGACTACAGAATCCCAGTAACTAAGCTCACACTGAAGCTTGGTCTCGCTGCAGTCTGTGCATACGTCGGTGCTCTGCTGGCCTTTCCCGGACTGCGACTGGCTCAGACTCACCTTGATTCTTTACAGATGAACTCAAACCGGCCAATAATCCAGTAAAGTGATATGTTTACACTGCAAAGAAAGTACTAATTTAGTAGTAGTTATTTCTCTCATCCATGCTCCTTATCTCTCCCTCAGGATTCTGCTGCACATTAGTTTCCTGTCTCCAGTCATCATTCTCCTTCTGTGGGTGAAACCAATTGCAAGAGACTTCCTGGCCAGTGCACCCATGGGGAAGACTTCAATCACACTGTGAGTGTGGATAAATATTTGCTCATTTTATCCACTGCAAGTAGAGCCCCAGATCTCAGAACAGAAACAGCTGTAAAGAAATGTGAGATGTTGTCCAGTTGTTTAGTGGGTTTGTATTGACTTTTGCTGATCTGATAATCCCTGGCAGAGTTCCCAGTGCAGTATTTGACAGCGTGCGCCTGTGGATCATTGTGGTGCTGTGCCTGCTGCGCTTAGCACTGACTCGCTACCACCTGCAGGCCTACCTCAACTTGGCTCAGAAGTGGGTGGAGCAGATGAAGAGGGAAGCGGGCCGTATTGCTGCCATTGACATTCAGAGGAAGGTCAGATACAGTATTTGTTTATGTAGTATAGGAACAATGAAGTAATTTTTTGCCACTTTTATGTTAATTTACAAAATAAATGCCTTCCTAGCTTCCGATATTACTGCTTGTAATGTATAACATTAATGGGTTAATTTTTCAGGTTACACGGGTGTTTTGCTATCTGACTGTAGTCACTCTCCAGTATCTGGTCCCTACACTGCTCATCCTCTTCTCCACACTGGCACTCAAGGCACTAGGTAAGTGAAATAATCACTTCATCGCCATCCTCATCATCATCTTCCCCTCTGTATCAAGGAGGATGTTTGACTGTCATCTCCAGCTTTTCAAACACAAAAGTTTTTAAAAGGATTTTTGTCCTGAGCATTTCTCTCAAAAATCACTTAATTTTTATATGCTGATAGGTTATTATGTAATTAATTGTTTAATAAGGCTAAACGTGTTGTTGACCTGAACTTTAAATATCAGATAAGCAGATTGATGTCTTAGCAGAAAGTTAGGGAAGGGGGGAATGCTTCAGGCCAATAGTATGCTATAATCATTCAGATTACACTACAGATACAATAAATTACAGATCAGGTTTAACAGTTAATATTCATAACTCCAAGTATCTTCCATTTGACTTTTATGTGAACTTGACTATCATGTCAAACTGCAAGCATATGAACAATGATAAAACCTTACATCAACAACAGAACATGTTGTGTTTTTATAGAATTGGCTTTAGAGGATAACACCCTCTTCTAACCCTCTGCCATTGCCAGTTAATTTCATCAACATTCCGTGGATGTTTGTCTAGGCAAAAAGCCACTTGGATTCTCTTATGACTGTTCTCACTCATGGCACATGGCAACATATTGGATATATAGGTTAACTGATCTGGGACCACATATTGAAGTGACACAGATCTGACAGACAGCCCTTAAAGACTCAGATCCGAGTCGCATCAACAGAAAAATTCAGATATGAGACACTTACGCTTCATAGTCTGAACACGGGCCACATTAGCTGATGTTTTATGATCCCTGCAGGGGACTTCTCCTGGGGATTGGGTACAGAAGAGACCCCTGGTGTCACTCCAGCACTGGTGATGCCCGCAGCAGCACCACCAGTGATGCCGAACAATTTCGATGAAGATGAAGAGGGCATGGAAGACATGGAGGAAGACATCCAGGCCACAGTAGCTCACCTGTCGGCGACCTTCACAGCACTGCGTGCCGTCCTCACTCCACTTTTCTTCAGAGGCTTCTTCGCCTTTTTCACATGGTGGGTGGCTGCCTGCCAGGTCATCAGCTCTTTGTTTGGCATCTACTTCCACCAGTATCTTATGCAGAACTAACTAAGGAAAGCACCAGTGATTACATGTACTACTCTACATGCAGTGCAGCTGTAGCCTTGAGCTATTGTCAAACAGTTCCAAAGGATACTTGCTGTGGACGGTGGACCTTTTGTTTAAACACACAACATCATGTTCATCATGTTTTCAGTTGTAACAGAAGAACTGATCATGGTTTGTTGAAAAGCCTGATGGTGATCACTGTTGGATGCAGCATTGGCTACCTTTTTTTGCTCTGATATTTTCTTGACCTGCAGGCTGCTGGTGGCATGATACCTCATCTGGCTTTTTTGGGAGGGGGGGGGGATTATCTGGCTTTACTGGGTCAAACACTGGCAGTCTTTGAAAAGTGATATCACAAATCTCAGTTCACCCTGGGTTTGACTGAAAAAAGTATAGTGCAGTGATACCTAAAAATGGAGTTGCTGTGCAGCAATATGTTTAAGGTTTTGGCTGATAAGTCGACCACCGCCAATCCTGCAATGAGACCATACCATCTTTGTCAACTTGTCGTGACCACTTAGTTCTCTGTAGAGATTTAGTATGTCATTACATGAGCACTCAGTACTCACAGCTGGAACTGCACCCATCTTTGATTTGGACTTTAATTTGGATCTTCACAACATAACTGTAAAAGAGTTCCACATTTCAGACAAAATCCGTCCACACACACAAACGCTGCCCAGTTTGTTAGTGAGGAAGAATCATCATCAGTTCCTCAAAGGAAAGCTATAAATAATGTTTTGTTACCAAAAAAAAGTCATGATCAATAGACTTAAACAGTTAAACTAATTACAGTATATTGACTAGAGCTGCAACAAATGATTAAGTAATTCATATGGAAATTATTTTCTCCATGAATCAGTTATAAATATCAGGATCAGTGTTTCCCAAACCTTCAAATGATTATGTTCTCCTATGTCTCATATGTTTTGTCCACAGACCACAATTATTACCGATTACTGATTGATAATCAGTTACTCGATTATCAAAATGGTCATTGATTTTATGAACTAATAATATCATCAGGCCTAAATGCTGAACATGTAATTACCACAGATACTATACAGTATAGTTCCAGTAACAATAGTTAACTGTACCCATTTCCCACTGAGCTGATTGGTCATGTTTAGGTTACCATGGTGAATCTGTTGCGTAATACCAGAAAACCCGATATGAACGTTTTCAGAGAAGTTAGGCTAATGAGAACATTCAGTTCATTAGAACATATTTATGCCAGTTCTTTGTTGAAAATGCTGCATTTAGGATACGAGTATTTGTCCCAGTGTAGACACTTTATTTTGTGAGGATGTTTTATCTCTCTCAAAGAAACCGATTCAAGAGTGCTAAATGTTTTTTTTTTTCTTTTTTAATCTTTTTCTGCTGTAATGTTTTTATGGTGAATATTTAGTGCAACATAGAACCAGCCTATTGAATTTAACACGGAAAAACATGAAACTTCAGTTAAAGCTGTGCATTAGCCAAGAACAGAGAGTTTCTGTCAAAATTCCCAAGTGCCTGGAGGAGTTAGTTTTAAAATCCCTGTGTGCCATGTTCATGCCTTTTTATGATGCACTGGTTAAAAAAACCTAACACTCCAAAATCTTTGTTTTTACTTATCACTAATCACTGGCAATATTTTAATTGCAGTGACTTAATTGGCTGAATGATCTTGTAGCTGGTACATTTTGAATTGATGTTTGATTTTAACCAGTTTTGCGTCATTGTGTTGTATTTATTTATTTATGATGTATTGCCTTAATAAACCATTGGTTATGTTGGAATGATACAGATTTAGGTGCTCTAAATCTGTACATTTTTATTCTGTTTGTGGCATTTATTTTTGCTTTGTGTGATTTTTTTTTTTTTATCTTAGAATTTATTTGAATCAAAGCTCTGTATGTTGATGTTTATATGAGATTTTTTGAATGCATGGTTTGCAAATGTTTGGCTGTAACTTGAGATTTTGTTGGTATGGCTTAGTAAAAAAAAAAAAAAAAATTACAGTATTCATGTCATTTTGTTGAGTCCAATTCATGCTGTCTTTCACCAAGGAGCGTGGGAGATACCCCAAACAAAACATTTCCTTTCCAAAATTGGTGCTTCACTTCACAAAAGACATCACGCATGACAAAGGAGTGTCTCGCCACTGAGCTGGGTCCTGAACTCTGACCCCAACCTCCAAAGAAGATCATTTTTTAATCACCGTTAATTACTATGATCCTGAAGGTCCTGAACACTGCCGAAGAAACATTCTCCATTCTTTTAATCAAATGCTGTCCCCTTTTGTCAGTGCAATCAAAATCCTTCAAAATGAGATGAATTAGCTTTATGGAATTATCAGGACATTCAGATTTACACACCAGTCACAGAGTTAAGGAATGTGACCTCTCCTCTGAGCAAGACTGGAGCGCCTCTTTTGTCTGAAAGCTGACATGATTTATTGGCATGATCATTAGAATTCCTCATACAATGAGAAGGTCTCTAACTCTAACTTGGGATGGAACGGCCACACCACACTTTCTTTATAAACACTAGGAAATGCTTTGCTGGAGGATAATAATCAGTGTTTATAGCCCATAGTTTCCTATATACAGTAACTTAGTAATGAGGATGCGGTGCTTCTCCATAACCCACCATGTTCCTCTCTGATGATTCTGCATATATATATATTGTCTATTGAACAACACTCAATTTTGAGTTTAAAAAAATGCATAAAGTTAATTTTAAATGTTTAAATAAAAAGTTTTGTATTAAAATAGAAAGTTTTAGTGACTTAGCAGCATTAAAATCAAGTTTGTGTATATATAAATGTGCCTTGCATATATAAGTAATAATCAGCTGATTGATTCAAAAATAATGGGCTGATGGTGATTATAAAAATGACATTAAATGATTCATTTTGTTCATCTGTGCTGGAGGCCAAGTCATGCAGCCACAGCTGACCGTGGCTGCTTAGCAACCACTGTGTGTGTGTGTGTATGTGTGTGTATGTGTGTGTTTGCAGGACCCAGACATGCCCTACAGACTGGGTCGGGCCTCGTCTCAGGGGAGCAGACCAGACATGACCCTGGTGAGAAACTCTTCATTTTAGGGAGGAGAGACGTCAGACTGGGGCTGTGTCCCGACTCTGCTTTTAGTGGAAATAGGCAGGAAGGGGAAAAAAAAAGTTCAGACATAGTTACAGCGAGACGTCCAGCTGCATTAAGACGACTTTTGTGCTGAATGTTTTTGTTTTGTTTTGTTTCCATAAAGGTCTCCAGGCTTTTAAGTCGTCCATTCTGATTCCTCTCGTTAGCTGGCTGCGTGGTGAGCTGCCTGACAGGTTCCAGACATGATAATGAGGAAATGTGTGTGTTCAAAAGACTAAATAAATGCAGACATGAAGGCTTGCCACAACAGAAGGCACTTTATCTGTCTTAGGACTGTATGTATACATGAAAGAAAACAGATTCACAGTTTTTCTGTCAAACGAAAGACAATAAACGAAAGGTCCTTTGTAGAAAAGAAAAAGAAGGAAAAAAAACCCATGCATACAGACAAACTATTTTTATTTCAAAGGAGTCACCACAAGTGTAAAAAAGAAATCAAAAAACAAAATACAGCCTCTGTTCTTTTAGTGAAGCATTCAGCAAACATGAAAAGTAAATTCAAAACTTCAGAATACTGTTTGTTCCACATGCTCAAAATTATCCACATAATGGCATTTCATTTTAAAATAATAATAATAATAATAATAATTAGAACTCTAAATGTTGTTGTATGAACCACTGATCACAAACAATTAACTGGATGATTAACAGTTAAGGCTGGTTTTCTCCTGAATGTTGTAGAAGAGAGTGACCCCTTGTGGACAGTCTGCAAAAATTAGTTCCAACCGTCATTTTGCAGAACAAAGGGGAAATAAATAATTATGCAAAACTGGCTGTGTGCAAGTGCAAAGGAAATCTGTGTCTACTAATATTCATACACACAAAAAGTGTAGTCTGTGTTTTTCAAAGATGACTTTTATGAATGATTAGCTTAATTCACTCATAAAAAAATCAAGCCCTTCCAAAATATACATCATTATATTAGCTACTATAGACTCGCCATAGATACATATACAAAATACATATTTGGATTGTTGCAGTGTTTGATTGCAATGCATAGGGACAAAACCTGGTCTTCATTTGAACCAGACTTTCATACATTTCATACTGCTGACAAATTAAATCATATTTTTTTTAAGAAATATATGACTACATGCAAACACGGGAAGAAATCATAATTATAAAATTTTAAGGAAACAGTCTTCCAAATTCCTGAGATCCACCAATGCCAATGCCAATGGTTTTTTTTTTTTTCATGTCAATACCAACATTTTTTAAATGTGTACAATTCAGATTATGGGTTTCTAAGTAGGGGCAATCCTCTCTTAATTTGATTCACCAGAGATAAAGTAAACTGCGTAAATTAACATTTTTTTGTGTTGCTTTATATAAGAGCTTTCTTTTTACAAATAAAACTTAATTTGACCCTTCCTCTTACACACATAATACAAATCCCCTGCATGGTTTGAGTTGTAAGCTGAATGTATATGTATAGGTATATGTATATGAATGTATAACTGACATGCTACCATGTCATAACTTGATGAATGACACATAAAATGTAAAATATCTTCACAAAATAGAATTGTCTTGATAGCTGTGTGCTTCGCTGTGTTGAAGTTTCTTGGATTTTTAAGGTAATTTCCCCCATTATAGCCTGTCTACTAGGATAAGATATCCTTGGTGAAATTAAAGTTAGTTATATATATTATTCACAGACACACAGACTCTGGAGTTTTATTATATTTTTGGAAAGTAGCCAGACTTTCCTTTGTTACAATTTACAGGTGTTCTTGCTGGTGTTATGAGTAATTTCCATTCCCATCTGCTATTCATTGTAATATGTATACAAAGGCAATGCGAGAGTAATTTTACAGTTATTTTCGAATGTTTGTACCAGACCTATTAACACTGAAGGCTGCACTGAAAGCTGAATATATATAGTTTTGCAGTATAGTTTTGTAGCTACCTTTGACAAAGTCACAAAACAAAACAAACACATTTTATTATTATTATTATTATTATTATTGATTCACATGATTTCCACACAAAAAAAAACTTGACCTAACCAAACAGAAAACAATATTTTTTTTTTTGCATCACAAAATCCTCAATGGATCAATCGAGTGATTGTCCAGGAGAGACCAGCTCTGTGTGCTGAGACAACAAAGAGAGACATTCCTTCCTCTGTGGGATGATGAGGACCAATTTTGATATATTCAGTGTTACATTTGTGTACTGTGTGTGTGTGCCTGTGTGCCTGTGTAGGTTATGGGCACTGCCTGTAAAGACAGACAGGGGACTGAGCGGAAGATGGTGCTGCAGCAGGCAGCTATCTTTGCCAGCCATCACTCATCTCTAACCGCCCAAGTGGCTGCCCTCCTTCCTTTTCGTCTTGTGGGTAGCCGCCGGCTTGGGGAAATTCCTTTGTGCCATTGGCCGGCCGGGGTTCTGGAGGTTTATGGCTCGCCGACTCAAGGTCGCTCATTGGAGTGGGCGGTCTGAGGTGGTGGTGGTGGTGGTGAAGAGGGGGAGAGGTGGGTGAGGATATGTGCTCAGGAGAGCTACGCTCCGATTTGATGTTGAGACTGAGGGAGGGCAGATGTGGAGAGTTTGAGGGGCAACATTGAGAAGGGAAGGAGCACCCTCCACTGGACATCCTGGAAAACAACAAGAGGGTGAAATGACAGACGTTTGGACTCTTATTAAGTCAATATGCTTAATCCATCAGGTGTAACTGGATGATATGTTACTGAAAAAAAATTAAAACATCTTTATTTATTTACTTGTCCTTTATGTTCATGTTTTTTTAAAAACCCAGAAATAAATAGTATAAAATAATACTGCCTGGCCAAAAAACAAGGTCACACACTCTAATATGTCGTCGACCGCTTTTATCACTGTGGCATTGTTTTGAAAAAAATTCTGCAATATCGCAAGATTTATTTCTGTCCATTGTTGCATTAATTTTTCACCAAGATCTTGTACTGATGGTGGGAGAGTCGGACCACTGTGCAAAGACTTCTCCAGCACATCCCAAACATTCTCAATGGGGTTAAGGTCTGGACTGTGGTGGCCAATCCATGTGTAAAAACGAGGTCTCCTCCTCCTCCTCCTCCTCCTCCCTGAACCACTCTTTCACAATTTTAGCCTGATGAATCCTGGCATTGTCATCTTGGGAAAAATAAATTGATGGAATGGTCATTCAGCACACTCAGGTAGTCAGCTGACCTCATTTTTTGGGCACATAATGTTACTGAACCTAGACCTGACCAACTGCAGCGACCCCAGATAATTGCACTGCCCCCACAGGTTTGTACAGTAGGCACTTTTTCTGACCACATTTCTTTCTCAAAGATGATGCTTCCCCACTTTCCTTCCAGCTTTTAGTTTCTGCAGTCTCCTTAGATGTTTTCTCTACTTGATGCATGCCAATGATTTGATTTCTCAAACAAACTAAGATCTTTTCCACAACCACAATACGTGTCTTTCAACATGGTTATTTAAGAAATACGAAGCTACGCATTGAATCAGTCAGGGTTTAATAACTTGTTGCCACCTGAAAGATAATTGCCCATGCAGTAATTATCCAATAGAAGGCTCTTACCTATTTGCTTAGTTAAATCCAGGTGGTGACTTTTTTTGGCCAGATGGTGTAAATTGCTGGTAATTAGTTTCAATTTATGATACAAAGGCCTACTAGACAGTATAAAGCAGTGTCTCTCAGCCCTGGTTCTGTGGACTCACTGCGCTGCAGGTTTTAGATATTGCCCTTGCTCCAACACACCTGATTCAAATGAATGGGTCATTATCAGGCTTCTGCTGAGCTTGATGACAAGCTGACCATTTGAATCAGGTGTGATGGTGCAGCATGACATCTAAAACATGCAGGACAGTGAGTCCACAGGACCAAGACTGGAAAAACACTGGTATAAAGGGCCAGTAAATGATAAAAGCTATAACTACTATTATATTAAATTATAAATATGGTTCCTTCCCAAAGCAGACAGTCATCTTCATTTTGAGACACTGTAAATACATATAATGTGATCAGTGCGGTTTGGTGTTTGCTGAGGATCTGATTGTTTGAAAAGTTGCATAGTAAGAGTGATTATTGTAAGAGCAAAGACAAATGTGTAGATTTGACTTCCTGACTGATAATCTCACAGTAGTATATGCTTACCCCGGGCCTGTATGAGGCCCATGAGGCTCCTGAGGCAGCTGAGCTGTTTGCCACGGGCTCACTGCTCCACGCTGTAGACTGACAGACTGATAAAAGCCAGACTGGTTGTACTCTGGAGGGAAACAAATTATACAAATGCTATAAATAAATAACACAACCTTAAAGGAAGATTTGTGAGAAATGGTTTTATTTGCTTTCTGTCTGTGTGCTGAAGGAGAAAATCATACTGTATTGTCTGTGAGACATTGCACATATGAAGCTACTTCCGCCAAACACACTTTTAGTTTGCTGGTTATAGTTTAAGTGGCAGTTGAAGTTAAACTTTGCTGTATGTGATTATGTTTTGTGTTAATTATTGTGAAGGCCCTATCTACGGACGGACACTGGAAATAAGCAGTGGCTACAAATGATGTGATACATTATATCTGATAAATTGCTGTGCAGTTACTGTATCTGTCTTTGCTGATTAACCACTAGATCAGTTATTATTTTAGCTTAGCATACACACAGGGAAAACCTCTTCAGCACACAGTTTGTCATTTCTGCCACTAGGGGTCTCAGTAAAAACCATAACAGAAAACCTAGTTTGGCAATGATGTGAAGTAACAGAACACGCAGCAAACAAAGCAATGAGTTTTCGGTCCATTGATGACAACTGCACATAATAAAATTCAAAAACAATCATCATCAAAATGGCTATTTCCTTCTTCACGCTGGTGTTTCATAGGCGGCATAGCTGTCATATGCTGTATAGTAGTATACACATGTGGTTGTGCATTTTCTATAAGCTTTACTCAGTGAATTCAAACTACTGGAAATCCAGCAGGATCATTTCACAACAGTGGAGATGTGGAAAGTGCACAATGTCACTAAAAGGCATCTAAAATGAAACGGCCCATTAACTCGAATATAATTATTTCTCATTTCTGTGGATTTAAATAGTTCAGTTTTGTTGTTTTTCAATATTTCAGTGCAGAAAGCTTACATATTATTATTACTTCAGTGAATTTGCTTTATTGGTGAAAACAGGTGGGGTTTTTTTGTATGTTTTTTTGCCCTTTGACCCCGCGCAGACGGGAAAGTAGTCAGTCACTGGAACTGACTCTCAGACAGAAAGCAAACAAGCCTGTTTCTGAAAAATACCATACATCTAATTTAAAGTAATTCACAGACAAACCAGGGCTTGCAGGAGATGGAAGGCTGTAGGCGCCCAGACTGTGGCCCAGCAGTCCTGCCTTGCTCATGGCTATCATGGAGCTGCCGCTGTGCAGACCCTGGTATAATAGACCCCTCTGATGGACAGACAGAGAAATGGTCAAAATGGAAAATCACAGACACATCACTGCATATATGCTGTGTAAAACTGGTGACTGTTTCAATTGTGAAAGGTGTTTGCAAGTCCAAAAATACATACAGTATGTGTTGGCTGCCTGTCACTGACACCTATTTGATTACACCATTAAATAACAGCTACTTACAGCAGAAGTGTGGTTGACACGTGTGGGGCCCATGGCCTGATTGACGGCATCTGTCCGCCGACTCTCATCACCCAGGTTCAGAACAGGAGGACTTTTCATGTCCAGAGCTCGGTTCAGGTTACTGTGGGACACGGGGTAGCCGATACCTGCACAGCGAAAAAGAGGAGCAGGAAGTGAAAAGAGATGTGAGCTTGTTTCACTTACAGAAGAATCTTTTATTTTTTTCCTGTTTCATATTGTTGAACTTCTTCAGTGTCTGACGGAGAACACAGAGACACATTAGGGCCAATTAAAAACAACAACATAATTCACAATATTCTGAACTGCAGTGTGTACGTATAATAGTGTAAAAATATAATTAAAATATCTATAATAAAATGTTAAATATTAGGGTGATTTTAATGTTGTAATATTATAAAGGTAGAATAAAAGAAAATACAGTTACTGGTTATTGTCCAGAAGCTGGTCAGAAGTCAAGTCAGTGTGTTAATGTGCCTTTGAATGTGCATTGATTCTGTTCTTACCTGAGAATAAATCAAAGGAAACATTGGTGTATTTTTAAAGAAACAGTATAAAAGTGGTTTTTAAGTAAATATTTAATCTCAACAATACTTGATGGTTTGACCCTTGAATTAGTAAGTGGTTTTTATTCACTAGTTACTATTAATCAGATCATATATTAATAATATTTTAATGTTTTAATGCCACGTGTTACATTATTAATAAACACTGTTTCTGTCATTTACATCATACTTTGTGCAGTAGTTCAAATACTGTAGAGGAGACAGGTGTGATACATTCTGTAGAGAAACCACAGATCTGGTTACAGTGGCTGTTGACGCTGGTGGAGGGCCAGTTTCAAAAAACGGGCCAAATGCATGCGTGTGTGTGTGTGTTAGTCTTTTACAGTACACACACACTTCCTGTGAGTTCACAGCCAGCTGCACACAAGGCTCACAACAGTGCATGTGAATTTTTCAGCCAGAATTTAGCGAGAAGGCTGAATGAACGGTATTAGATTTTCACACGAACCTCTTTTGCATCTGTTTCAGTGTTGTTCAATATTTCACACACATGGTGACAAGTGGTCACAATATTCAGTGAAACACTACCAACTTGTAAAGTTATTATATTATATTATATTATATTATATTATATTATATTATATTATATTATATTATATTATATTATATTATATTATCATGAATAACAATATTCTAATATTCATGAATAAATTATAATGAAATGATGCATAGATTTCGTTCACCTGAGTGTGGAGACATGAAAGCAGAGTGTGTGTGTGGTGCAGCAGGACTGGCAGAGCCGGGTCTAGAGCTGATGGCTTTAAAGGCTGGGGTTCTGTGAGACGCCGCACTGGATCCAGAAGAGTTGGTGAAGCCGTTTTCACAGCCTGCAGAAACCTGCAACTGAGCCTCTGACATAAGAAGTGATGGAGCCTAAGAGACAAGAAAGATTTTTTTTCCTCACCAATTAAAATAAAGTACTTGTCTTGTTTATGTGTTAAATATGCACAAGTGTGTGTGTGTGTGTGTGTGTGTGTGTGGACTGACACAGAAGCGCTGACGAGCCACAGAGAGATCCATGCCTTCACACAGGGGATACTTTTCTGCAGCCACCTGTACACTCTCCTCGCTGTCCAGCTCTGAACCCTCCATGCCGAGGCCTTTCCTGCGCAGTGTCTGATGCAGAACAGAAAGCGTACATGGAAAGTTTTCCACAGTGATTGATAATGATCAAGGAAAGCAGTCAGTCAAAATGTAATCTCTATAGCCAAAAACAATGAGTTGGAAGTGCTACCCAGTTGTAGTGACTAACAATAACATCTGGTGCTCTTTCAAAGGCATTTGAGTCGTCCGAAAACTCTTATATAAATAAAGCGGTCATAATTTAAAAAAAAGTCTTTAGTATTTTATGACTATTGAATCACATCAAAAGTAGTAGTAAATATTGTAAGGCTTTTTAACCTATCGTCCTCCATAGGGCCTGGGATTTATTTCAACTTGCCAAAACTTTATTGACATAACCATTTTCAAACAACTCAGATGCGACTCAAAGTGTCATGTCAATGTGAAAAATGAATTCAAATGATTTTCAACAATTGGATTTAGAGACAAATTCAAACCAACACAATTAATTAATGATAGAAAACTCAACAATGACAACAAAGGAAGGTTCAGGGCACAGTTAAGACAAAGACAGCACATTGTGCTGCGACAATAACATTTACCTAAAATAAATCATACTTTGACAATGACAGGTCAATTAAAATCAAGACAAAAAAAGAATAACAGCGTTCATGTGACAGCGATTTTTTGTGAACGCTGTCACATGAAATTGAGTCCACGTTTCCTTTTCACAAGACTTTTGGTTATTTTCTTTCACAGCAGCAGGGACAGTACCTCCAGTATGTCCGTGTTGGTGCGACTCTCGTGCGGCTCGCTGTACTCCGTGTACTTGAGCAGCACTTTGTCCATGTCTGTGCTGGCGTACTGGAACAGACGGTTGGTGCTGTTGAAGATGATGAGGGCGATCTCACAGTCACACAGCACGCTCAGCTCATACGCCTTCTTCATCAGACCAAACTTACGTTTAGTGAAGGTCACCTGTGGCAAAAACAAAGCAAAGCAAAAAGAAGCGTTAACTTCAGCTTATTCATGTTTTTAAGTCTTGAATCTAAAGTTAGATATATTATTAGACATTAAAAACATTGGTAATAGTACAACCATACAAACCTGCTGTGTTGACAATGTATTTTTTTATTATTTAATGAACTAGTGCTCATACCACAATAATCATTCCAGCTGTTTAAAAAATTGCTGAAGGTGAAGTTTACATTCAAATATAGAATATAGACAGAAGTACTTTCTTCCCTCAGCTCCCATATCGGATAAGAATAAACACAGAAAACATAGATCCTTATCACCAAAAACCATTCGGTCCCAAAGATCAGATATGAGAGACAAAGTGTATTTTCTACACTGATTAAGATTTGTATTAAATGTACAGCAGTGAGTAATTGTTTTAATTGTGTCCTTATTTCAAAACTTCCATAAAGTTCTACAGTCACCAAATTAATAACAATAACATCACAATATAATATTCTATAATATCAAGGACGTTTCAGTATAAGAGATATGATGTTTGACCTCTGTTTTGGGAAGCGTTTCACTGTCAAACGTTTGAAAAGCACAGTTAACTTGTTTTAACTTTCACTCATGTGCAAACATTACCTTTAAACTGTATCATTCCATATCATTCACAAATATCAGAAAACCGTGGGGATCAACACAATGCTTTTTACAATTACTGTATGTACATAAATGACAAAAGCAGCTAAGGAATTTCTAATTGACTTATTTTTTTATTATTATTATTATTTTTTTATTTATTTTTTTTTTAATGACACTATTGAAACGTCACTTTTTGTATTTTGCATGAAATGAAATGGTTCTGGTTAAAACTGTAATTAAATAAAAGCAAAATACTGTGTGTACCTGTCTGTACCCACCTGTCTATTCCTCTGGTCCAGAATAGGGGAGATTTGTATTTTCTTTCTTCCCATTTTTGTTCTGCCGCCTGTAAATCTGACACCTGTAACACAAAACAAAACTATGTTAAAGTAACAGGAAATAAAATTTGTGTTAGTGCAGCTCACACTGCTGCAAGATGCATGAGAGGAATATGAGATTTTTACCACTGTTCCTCTTGTTTAACAAAAAATAGAATCAGGGCCCAAATCTGAGCCCATCATCAAAGTATGAATCTACATTTTTCATTTCCAAATTGTAGTGATGCGCATTTTATCATCAGGTTCTGGTGGGAAAATGTCATCCATTAGTTTAAGTCCTCAAGCCTCTTCCCCCTTGATAATGGTATGGTGTTTATTTTTACCACCATGAGGCGATGAGGTCTAAAGTTAGAGCCAGCCATCCACACAGTCTAACACCCCCAGAGTCTGCGTTACCCCCCGGGCCAGCGGCACAGTGCTCCACTGCTCACTGCAGCCCCAAGAGACAGGGATAAAAATACAGCTGGTGGCTACTTTTAAAGGTTCAGCTGGCAATATAGCTGAAAACCAAACAGCAAAAGGAAAAACGGTGTGTTTTTGAAAGATGGCTTACACTAAAAGCCACCCACTCCTCTCTCACGAACAGCCAGGTCAGGAAAGAAGTAGGATTTTGTAGTGGCAGAAGGAAAAGATGGGGACGGATTGTGGTTATCATGAGAATGTCCGTTTTTAAAACTCACACACGATGTTTATGTGTTTTTTCTCTGCTCCCTGGACTTTTAAAGGACCATATAGAGTTGGGCGAGAGCGCAATGTGAAAGTCTGAATTCATTTCATTTATTAACTCTTTATATCATGAGAGACAGACGATGGAGAGTCAGCACTAAATTCAATTCATTTGCACTTGAGAAAGAGAACAACAACAGAGCCATATTTGATCCTGGTCATGTTTTACAGATGTTTTATCACAGGTACATTTTTTTCCACATAGTTATATGATGTTATGACTCATGTGATACAAATACACAACAGTCTTCAAGACAAGTTATTAATATCACAGAATGTGCTACTATGCGATGCGCTCACTTGCCACTTAATTAGATACACCTGTTTTCTTGCCAATCAAATGGCAGAAGCTCAGTGCATTTATGCACGCAGACATTGTTAAGATGACCTGCTCAAGTTCAAACTGAGTTTCAGAACGGGGGGAAAAAAGGGGGACTGAAGTGACTTTGAACATGACATGGTTGTTGGTGCCAGACAGGGTGGTCTGAATATTTTAGAAACTGTTGATCTACTGGAAATTTCCACACAAAACTAGCTCTCAGGTTTATGGAAAATAGATTGAGAGGCAACAGTAACTTGCAACAGCAGGTCACAAAAACACATTACCAAAATATCACAGCCTTCGATTACCGAGATCAGTCCGATACTGATATTTTTATAAATTAACACTTATCTCTTGCTTAGTTGTCATAATGACTGCATCCCTAATCACATGTTAGTGATGGAGTATCTCTCTACAACATGTTCGTATTCAAACACTTTTAATTCAAATACTTTTTTTAATCACTGCATCCCTAATCACATGTTAGCGATGGAGTATTTCTCTACAGCATGTTCGTATTCAAACACTTTTAATTCAAATACTTTTTTAGGTTTTTTTTTTAGATTGTATCAAATTTGACTTGTTTTGGTTGATTTGGACCAGTTTTGGCCCGATACGACACTGAATATTGTACTGGCTCATTGCTATTCTTTACAACTAACATATACAGACGAGCGCTTCTGAATGCACAACACATCAAACCTTGAAGCAAATGGGTGCGACAGCAGCAGAAGAGCACACCAGCTGCCACTTCTGCCACTTTTACTGTGCGTCCTGTGTACCCAATAAAGTGGCCAAAAAGTTTATGTATGAGGTTTTTCCTTTTGACACTCACTATAAGTCAAATGGCTTCAATAATTGGTGGTCTGACTCTTCAGACCTGACCATACACTACTTGTGTAAACCCCCAAGGAGTTTTCAATGGTTTTCCCCTTCAATACATATTGGACGTTTCTATATTTAGTTCCCTGGCCTTCCTGATGGTGCCTAACCGGATACAGCGCCCGTGTTCCCACGACCCCTTTCAAGTGCCCGCCGCCTCTCAACGTAAGCTTGGCACACAAGTATCTGGGGCAGTTTTGGAGGAATCCATGACTTTGCCCTCATTATTATTCCCTTATAAAGTCCTGTGATATTCACTGTGCTCCAGACACAGAGGACAAAACAAACTCATCATTGCCATTGTCTCTGTAAAGAAACAAAGCACACAGCAGATTGTGCGGTGCTGATTCTCGCACTACTGAAGATTGTAATCCTGATGCTACCAATTGTATGCCCTTTTTTAAATTTTGGTTATAGTTACTTGTACATTGTATTGTTTTGTTCAATTTGCCTTGTTTAAACATTTTTTTTTTCTTGAAAGAACTGTGGCTCAACTCCTTTTTTTTTAATGTGCTATATACATTAACATGACTTAACTTAATTAACCATTAGTAATTTAATTGCTGTTAAAATATAAACCAAGAATTTATTATTTAACCAACCTGATACTACTCCATGTGGACCACTGGTTTTAAATCAGGAAAGAGATTTTAAAAAAACTAAATGTTCTCTGTGACAAACTTTCTTCTGGACTGGTAAAAAAAGCAAACGCATCAAGTTAGTGAACTAATATCTGTTTGTCCCACAAACATCTGTGTCATCAGAGAGAGAGAGAGTTTCTCTGCAGCCTGAATTAAAAACGGGACGACACTAGCAGCCTTTTTGTTATATTAAGCTCATATAATTTATGCGCAAACATTTAAAATTTAAAGAAAAAGACGTGTTTCTGTGACATATTGTTTTATTAAGTGACTATTGTTTATTAACTAGTTAAACTATCAGTTAAGTAAAATATGCAGCCCTACCGTAGACAAATTTCTCTTGCATCATCAATCAAACCAAATCAAATACACTATATTGTTCTTACAGGGATATTCTTGTGGCACAACAGCTGCAGGACAGTAAACACTATGACAGACAACAGAGCAATGAACAAATTACATATGATTCACAGAATATGAACAACACAATAAAAACGAAAAGTATCGCAAAAATATAATATCTATAAACATGTAGGCAAGACCAGTTATATTCGTCAGGAGTCTGTATAGACTGAACTACGACAAAGATGTGAACTCACAGCGGGTCCAGCTGGTCTGTTTTTAGGTATAGAAGTGAGACAGATGAACCTCCTATGATTGCATGGTAATGAAGAGAGGAGAGGGAAGTGGGACACATGTGTTCTAAACAAGGCAGAAAGATCTTTATTTCACAGAGTTCCTCTCCTCTCAGATATAATCAAAGGGTGAGCATCATAGCCACACCAAACTCTGTGAGAACACATGACAGCGTGGATAAATATAGCTACACCTCCAGTGTAGTTTGTACAGTACATGTGTATGTGGTGAGGAGTGACATGAAAGGCCTGTGTCTCAGTTTCTCACAAATCTGCTAATTCTGGATGTTTTCTCATACAACAACTGCACCAGAGCTTCAACTATCTACTGCTTGTCATTTTTCATCTTTTGGCTCAAGCTGTGAACCTGTCGCTCCTGAGAAACATGGACAATGAATGAAAAAAAAAAAACAGAACTTTTACGTTTTACTGTAATTAATGATCATATATCAGTACAATATTTTTACATGAGAACTTCCTCACACTGATTCTCTCTCTACATAATAAATATGTCCATGTGGTAAATATTTGGGTTAAACACACTTTATACTGTATATATTATTCTGTTTTCATTATTAATATATTTTACATTTTTCTTGAATTGTTAATCTACTGATGCTTATAATGAATACTTACTATTTATTACCTCTCTTCTTTACTCTCTCTATGCTGTGGAAACACTGCAAACTTTCCAACTTGTCCTGTTGGGGCTAATTAAGGACCGTCTCTTATCTTATCTTATCTTATCTTATCTTATCTTATCTTATCTTATCTTGATAAATAGGCACACATGCACATAAACACACAGACAGACAGGTTTGACCAGTTATTCTTCTTAGGACACTGAGGTCATTGACTTCCATTCACTTGTAAAGCCTAAACAAAGCACTATCCCTAACCTTAACCATAACCAGTTAATGCATAACCTTAACCCAGCTACAGTTCACATCTTTGCCCCAAACAATTAGTTCTTCAGAACAAATACATGTATGCATGCAGTATACACTTGTCCTTGCATCTTGTGGCTTCTACACAGACAGACAGCATCTTAGTTAAGCACCTTCCCAGAGACCATGCAGTGGAAAAAACATCAGGCACCAGTCGGCCTCCTCTATGACATATCCTGGGAGTGACTGTCTAATTACCGACAAACAAACTATAACAGGTTGGATCAGCTGTTGTGATGACACTCGTGATATGTGGCAGTAGATGCTTGTGTTGCTGCAGGGAACTTTATGCATGAATGATGAGGGGGGCAAAGTAGGGCATTCATACAGTGTTGGCCGTTCTGCTTTGATGGTTTTCTTTTCCGTGAGTCATTCAGAGCATGTTGGTTTGTACATTTTTGAGCAAACACAGTAAACATATGTCCACTATATGCATAGAAACCAAAGATGTGTGTGTGCCTCACTCTGTGGTGGCAAAGTAGCAGCAGTAACAACTCCAAAGTATTGTCAACAACAAATAGTAAAGGCAAAATATAAAGATGTAGATCATAGGCTGCTGTTGCAGTGTTTTTTCATTTCATTTCAGTTCCAGGACAAGCTGTGCCTTTTGTTATGACTAGTGCATCGAAGTGCTATACTCAAGCTGCAGCAGAATCATTTCATTAATCATTTGCCTCAACACCTGAGTCCTGTGTCCAAATGCAATGATGTATGTATTGGTGCATTCGCATGCACCAATACATACATCAACCAAAACCCAAGTTTAAAGAAAAAAATTCACTTGAAGGTGGAGAAAATGTATCACACTCTTCAGCCCATGACACAACACCTTAACTTAAAGGAAACATTCTCAGTAGGAGAGGACAGAGGGCTCTGCCAATGTAGGACGATACATTGATGTGTTCGCCGTATGTGGCGCATCATCATCATCATCATCACCTCAGGGTTCATGCGCCCACGGGGCCTTTGCAGAATCATGGTAACGTGTCATTTTAACGGGAGATAATCAAAGCGCCTTGATATTGTCTGACTGTGTCAGAATAGCAACAGTACATAAAGATATGAGCTCAGCATTTTATCCTTCTACGACAAGAGAGAGAGAGAGAGAGAGAGAGAGAGAGAGAGAGACCCAGTGGACTCACAGTGAAGACATGCAGCTTTTAGGACAAATGAATTTAACAAGGGTGGACATTACATTGGCTGCATATATTTCCATCTATTTATATGGCCATGCTCAAACACCTGACCTTTTGCCCTTTGCTCAGGTAAGACCACCTGTTCATTTCTTTCTGTGAGGTAATTTAATCGTCAATTAAAACAGTATAATAATGTCCAACATTTGTATTTAACTAGTAATGCAATTTCTGTCATACAAGAGTGCTTTTTTTAACAGTAATTATGTGAGAATTTGTTGAAACGATTAAATCTGTATTAATAAAATGTGTGTAAATGTGCGTAAAAACTATGTATCTATCTATCTATCTATCTATCTATCTATCTATCTATCTATCTATCTATCTATCTATCTATCAAATAATAAATGAAAAATAAAAATGTGGATCAGCTAAAGGAGAATGTTTGCAGATAAGTGGGCAAAAGAAATTGCTCACGTCATCCAAAACAGACCGTTTAAGAATAGACTGTCTGCCTCTGAGTTGCCAAGGATCCGCGTCTAATATAGCTTCATCCATACGCTGCGTTCAGTGACACAGCAACAAGTACTCAGAGCTTTACTGTTGTGTCATGATTTTTACTACAGATAAAACCTGCGCGAAATGTGGTTCAACTACTGTTATAAAATTACATTTCAAAAAATAGTACAGTATATATGTATATATATCATTAACTCACTGCATCTTATTTCTTATTACATCTTGTTTCTCACCTGTTCCTCAGTCTCCCTCTGAGTTTCTCCCACTCGATCAAAACCAAATGGATCAAACAGGAAAAAGTTGGGAATAATAAAACAGTGTGAAAAACCATGAAGGTCTTGAAGTGTTGAGGGGTAAACGATCCTCGCCTTCTGCTCTGCTCGTGCGGCAGCTCCGTGCCGATGAGGGCAGATATTCACCTGATGATGCAGCAGTAGATGCAGATGGTTCAGGATGAGCGCTGCTTTCTCTCCAACAGCTGGCGGCTGCAGGGAGGCAGCAGACCGCCTCTCCCCTGCACCACAGCCCGCCCTCTCTGCTCTGCTATTGGACACACTCCTCCACCTTCCACCCGCCGCTCAAACCACCCCCTCCCTCCCTCCCTCCCTCCCTCCAACAGCAGCATTTAGAGTTTTCATACATACAGTGCATAAAATGGAAGTTTTACACAGACATCTGAAAACTTGAAGCTCTTGAATCAACAACATGACCCCAGCCTCCTAAAGTGTATGAGCATAATTCCATTGATCTCACTCAAAAATCTAAATCACAGTTATGTCAACCTTTGAACACGAATTGCATCATCGCATTTATATAATAAGAATACCAAAAACGGTAACCTTTAGTTATGTACTTATAGCACCTTTCCTATATTACAACATGCTTAACAAGGAATTAAAGTTAAGCTGGTGCTTAAACCTTCCTTACATAACTTTTATATATATTTTTAAATTATCTATTTGCAAAGACCAAACATCTCAAACTGTATGCTGCATCCTTCATCTGAAAACAGGCTCTGTCAAGCAAAACTATCAGACTTGACCGAGGGAGCCTAACCCTGGGGTGTCAAATGTGCAGCCTGAGGGCAAGAACTGGCCCACTGGAGGGTCCAATCAGGCCCACAGGATGAATTTGTGAAAATTTCATATATAATACACTATATTTTTCAGTTCCACTTACCTGTGACTAAATGGTTTGTGCCTTTGCAGATCCACTGTGACTTCACAGTTGCATTACAACTGTGAAGTTGTAATGCACATGTGTAAATGTAAACATAGACATGATATTGATTAAAATGCACATAATTTTCCTCAGGAAATTTCAGGTTGGAGTTCTTGCTGTTTATATGTTATTATGCTATTAATTCACTGGTTCGGCCCATTGCACTGTATATAGCCCCTGAACTAAATTGAGTTTGACACCCCTGGTTAAATCTGTCCAGCTCTCACTTTTGTATTTTTTCTACTCCGCTTCTTTGTGTTTTTCAGTCATACTCCAGCCTGTTTGCACCTGACTAGCTTTACTTCCTTCGTGCAGTGCAGGAATGTTGCCAACCGACACAGGATTTAAACACAGCCGTACTGAGACACACAGAGGGACTTGTGTGGTGATGATGGATTTAATCAGCATTGTGTGAACTCATCTGACAGAGGTTTGATTAGAACAGACATTTCTTTACATTTAAAAAGTTGCACAGACACAAAGAGTTAATAAGATAAATATTTAGGATGTACACTTTGAAGGACAGTGTTTCTAGGTGAACAAAGGTTTGCTGAATGATGCAATTTGTTTTCAGTGATTTGGTTCGTGTTGATTCGTGTTGAAACATAAGCTTCACATCTTCTGAACTGTGTGCATAGTTTTAAGCTTTTGCGTCTATAAATTGGGGAAGAAAGTGCACATAGTTGCAGTACAAGTATCCTGGAATTTCCATGCAGGATCTTGGTAAAAATAAAGAGAGGCCAAAAAAAATTCTGTTGTGTTTATTTTTATCTAACATGTGTGGACTAAAGTACAGATACATACTGTATGTATATACTGTGTACACACACATAAACTCACACTGCAAATTATGCAAATGTCACCAATGGCATAATTAATTTATATTGTCTTTGATTTTTCTTTTTCCACTTCCTCTCATTTTTCATTCCCGTATACATGAGCATAATGTGTCATTGCAGTGGACTAGTGAAATCGGGGGGGTCCATAGATTTGACCTCAAATGGCACGTACACTAAATGACTCGTCTTCTGTGGTTCTTGTGGGATTGTGTTTCCTCTTAACAGATGGGTGTAAAGTAGAGATGTCTGAACGTTTTACTTGTGATCCTAAAATACACATTAGTATACACTTGTACGCTCTGGTCACACAGACTTCATTAGTTGTGAGAGTGATTTCCCCTTTGAGGCCTGAAGAGATCAAGCTATTCAGAAAAAGGGCAAATTAACTGTTAAATAATATGACATACAGGAAAATCAAATGCAATTGTTTGGAGCAGATTTTGTTTTCTTTTTTTCTTTTCTTTTTATAATATTATAATCCCATAACCCTTTGGAAACCACTGCCTTAAAGACACACACAACTACATATTGTCTTATTGTAGTCTTTTCCTGTGATTTCTATCTTGATATTTTCAGTGGATTTACAATATATTGTCCTTTTACGTTAACCTATGATGACCTATAAGCTAGGTTTATGATCTGACAATATGGGTACTAAATGTACCTACCTATTTGTATTATGAATCATTTTGCAGTATTGTATTAGATTTGTGTAAAACTGCAAAATTGTAAAATTGATTTAAAAAAGACTTTTTGACGATTCCCTTCATTAAGTCATAAAAAGATGAATGCAACTTAGTGGTGGGAGTTGACTCTGCTGAGGTGGCAATTCACCAAGTTCCTGCAGATTAATAAATCCATATATGGTCGCTGACACGACATGTGATGAAGACACAATTGCTGTGTTGGTGATGCCTGAAGTGAGTGTCATTTTCCCCCAAAGCTTTTCGTACAGAGGTGTTATTACGGAATAGGTCAATGCACAATTTACACTCAGAAAGCAGACTCAAAATCAGGGTTGGATCACTAAATTTCAATAAACAATGAACATAAAGCACAAATGCAAATATTATAATATTGTTAGACTGTCCTGTGGGAATTTTTAATAGTGTTTCAGAAATGGGGACAAGCCCTAATCCCAGTTTTGAGAAATGTGCATGTACTACATGGATATAAAAACCAAAATACTCTGGCATATGAACTCCTCATCCAGGACTGATTTGGTTTATCTCACAGTTAAGATGAGAAATATAAAGACTATCTTGCAGTCAGACCAGGCTTATCTTGGCCAGCGTTGACATGTTATAAATAAAAAGAAAACACTACAATAACAATCCACATTTAAACACACACACACTACCACTTTGAGCACTCCTCGGCTAAAATGAAAGAAAAATAAAATGATCAAGCAGAGAAAAGACACTGATGGAGAGCAGATGCACTGACATGAGCTTAAGAGATATATTTAGCAATAATAGCTGAATGAGCTGCATTATTGACTATTTTTGGGATGTGACAAGATGTACTCCTAAAAATACTGCGGTGAGAATTTTTTTTAGCATAGATCACCCATGGAAGTGTGCACAACAACGCTATTTCTCTCCAAAGTTTAGTTTTTCTTCTCCAAACACACTGACAAACATACCGCATCAACACACACATACTCACATACACACATACACATATGCAGTTTGCCAGGAGGTATCTCAAACGATGAGTCTGATGCAATAGTTAGCAACATCCCTGCAGACTGCCACAGCCTTTACCTCCAGGATTCATCTGCATGAACTGCATAAAACTGTCAGAGGATGGTGCAAACCCCCAGCTGTATATACAAGCAGCTAATCACCTGTAGCTAAGGGGAAATTAGAGTTTCCTCAGTGTGGTGTTTACGCACGTCTTGGAGATGTATTCCAAACACTGTGAGAGATCTGACGATGCACAAATAAAGGTCGGATTGGCACCCATAATCACTGAATATTACAAATGAAGACAGAGCCACAAAGTAGAAACTATAGAGAGATAAAAATGCCTTCAAGTCCATTTCTTTCTTTCTTTCTTTCTTTCTTTTTTTTTAAATTTTCCTGAAACTTCTCGCTTCTGCTTTTGACGAGATCAGCCGAGACCCTTTTAGAGCATGTGGTGAGCCTGTCGAATTCAGAAATAGCCTCCATGGTCAGTGTACATGTGTGAGAGCAATTGTTCACATTGTGTACCTTAATAGCTACATTCTTATCTACAGCTCCACAGAATAAGGGTTACACCTTTATCCCCCAGACCAACCAGCAACCTCCCACTGACAGAACAATAGGGCTTCTGTAGCACAAGTCACAGACCTAAAGTGTGTCATTATGTTCGCAGTTGAGCAGAATCAACAGTTTATTAATCAATACTTAATATTTATTAAGCATTTTATTAAATGAAGCACAAAGTTGTTGCAATAATAGTATTAGAGGTATAATTTAGGAGTTAGTTAAGGTCATTGCTGCAAATTCCTCATTCTTTTGCTGTAATGCGTCTGCCATTGTTTTTTTTTTAAACATAGAAATCTTAAAGTCTTGTTATCCTTTTGGTCTGACACAGATAACATCTGCGTTATGCGTCGCAGTTGGCAAGACAGATAAATGTTTTTTGTTTTTTTTTTCCCTTTTCTGTTGAGATTAGTGCGAAATGAGATGGAGGAGAAGAAGGCAGGACCAGAAGGCCACTGGACAATGCTGCACTTCCTGCCGCAAAAGAGGAGGTGAGTGAAAGTTTTTGTATAACCAACACTGTTTGCCATAGGGCAACGGTTTAAAGAGGTGGTGACCGAGGTAAGTGAAGCCTCTGATGCTATATGTCACATATGTCTGGGTTTATAAACAATGGTCCAAAAGGGAGAAAATGCTTTGTGACCAGCAGTTCTTGGGGGAAGAAAAATGTCCTGTCAATAACAGAGGTGAATGGAGAATGACCAGACTGGATGACCATCTCTAAATGCACAAAAAAAAAAAAAAAAGCAACAACACACAACTGAAACAGTTCAGCATAGCAATAGCAGCTTGCATGGAAAGGCACAACCAAGAGGCTGGAATTGTATACAGGAACATCTGTGCTCAGTATGGCCTGGACATACCAAGATTAGACTGAAAGACACTTAAAACAGGACATTATGTTATTTGGCAGACAACAGAAGAATACGCTGGTGATAGAGGTAGCAATCCCAAGCAACGGCGACAATAAGAAGGACTGTGAGAAGCCTCAGAGAAACCAAGTGCTGAGAGAGGAGCTGGAGAAGATGTGGGGAGTAAAAGCAGCAGTGGTGCAGTGGTGATCGGAGCACTGGTAAAATGGAAGAGTGGCTCCAGCAGACTTCAGCAACAACTTTTGAGATCTCTGTCTGTCCAGAAGGGCGCAGCCTTTTGAACAAATAGGATACTGCACAGAATCGGTAAACTCCCAGGGTGAGGTAGGTAGGGGACCTGACTCTGAGGAAGACATGCAGGTTTTCTTTTTTTGACAAGTGCTCTATAAATAAAGATTATTAAATCTGCAGTGTGTAACCTTTGGTAATTTTTGTTGTTATGAATGGTATTATTCTACCTTCCTTTGGTGTTGAACAGGAAGTGTGTAACGTTGCGTGCTGACAGAGGGGGGCATTTGTGTATGTGAAGCAGCAGCACATGGGCACAGGGGGGTAAAAAGTGTTTATCCAATCATTTTGAGGAGCAGAATTCGCTTTTGAAACCTTTGATGGTCACTTCTTTGTGTTTACTCCAACCTGTTTGCAGCCACCATCGCTTTACTAGTGCAGTGCTGCCCTTTGCTCCATCTTTCTTCATATAAAATGACTCACTTCCTTTGTGCAGCACAGGAATGTCACTGGGCAACATGAGGTCCAAACAGCACTATTCTGAGAAACCCAGATTGTCATGTGGAGCTATAGGCTTAATCACCCAGTCAATCTGACCGATTTTTTTTTTGTCAGATTTCATAATTTCATTTAAGGTTATCTGATGAACAATCTTTCTGTCTGTTCAAGCAAGCTATATAATCCTTTAATCACATCACAGCATAAATAGGCTAATCTGGAGTGCAGCCCAGATTGTCATCACACCAGGGTTTGTCAAATCGTTGGGATACTTTTTCTTGTTTAATTCAGGTCGTCATCAATTTAGCTTTTGCTTTTATGTAAAAGGCCATTAAGTGCACTATGTGCGGGTTAATGTGATGATGTGTCGGTTGTTGTCCCACAGTGCTCGTGTTCAGTCACTCGGCTCTGCTGTTCTCCCCCTGTGGCTGCAGCGCGTCGACGCATTGTTGCAGAGAAACCAGGAGGGGGAAAAAAAAGTCCCATTGTTGTTGCGAACTTTTTTAAATCTGGAGATTTAAATCCCGTCACATGCTCAGACGGGGCTCGGCGAGCAAACTCCTGTACACATTTATTCTGGAAAGGAAAGTCTGCACGGTGTTTAGGACGCGCGTCTACTTTTAAGCGACACGCTGCAATGCCAGCGGTGTGTGGTGGTGAGGGAGTTCAGGGTCCGTGCTTTTAAAGAGCTGGAACCAGCTCCAGAACCAGAACCAGAAGTGGAGATTTGTTCTTCTTTGGGTAAAATTTACAAAGTGGCTGCTGGAGGTTTAGGGCAAACATGACGCACAAGTACAGTCAGCGGTCTCTCGTTGTTCTGTCTCTGCTGGGGATTTTATCCGCCATCATGTCCGTTTTGTCGGTCACCTTGATTTTTCAGCTCCAGTCTCAACGGGCGTCAGTGAAGGACTATCCCGCCTCCACGTCCACGGTGATCCCCGCTCCTGTGTGGACCGTCCTGCTGCCGGTGTCCACGGTTCTCTCTGCTCTGTCCCTCACCCTCCATCTCTGCTCTGTGGCGGTTTGTCTCCTGCACAGTTACTTCTCTACAGAAGTCTGCAGAGGAGAGCAGGACACTGACAGGTACATCTCACTAGTTAACTCTTCTCCTGACACCTGTTACTAAACTAAAATATGCTGCACATATTATTTATGTGCTGTTGTAAGCATAATAATCATAATAAAAAAAGAAACGGGGGGGTCACCTTCAGTGCAAGACTGGGAGTGTTTTTAGGAGAAGTCATCAATTCTTCCTCTTGGGAAATTAAGATGAAGTCACCATCAGAACATGGATAGGGAAACTTTATTAGGTACTATAAATTATCTGTTTAATTACAATAAAACTAATTTGTTGTGAACTTTAAAGGTTGAACATCTAGATGGAAAGGAGTTGCAAAGGAAAGTTTTTTAAAAAAAGTGGTTACATTGAATGCATTCATTACAGGTTGATCCTAGTCTTTGAAGTAAATATGTTCACTGAGACTTAAGATGATGTTTAATTTACCTTGTAATCTATTCCCTCATCTGTGTACTTCCTACACAGATGGATGCCACAACCACTGGTGGCTTGAGTCTAGAAGAACATATACTAAACCAATATACTATACTAGACTTTCGGAATGTGCTTGTCACACTTACATTCTGTGTTACTTTTGCCCATGGTAGTTGCATACTTTAACCTCAGCCAACATTTACATAAACTTCTTTAGAATAGGCTCTAAATATATCCAATACTAAATCTTTGCAATAAATAGGGTGTAACCTTTTATTACAGTTACTATCAATGTCAGTGAGACATTAATTCATCATAAACCTAATTTGTAATTTATTATAAAACAGAGCAAAACTATGCTCCATCATTTATAGGTTCCCTTTTTTGTGAATGTACAATACTGTTGCATGAAATGAAAAATTACATTTAATCTGCTTAGTGTGCATTTCTCCTCCTTTTATTGATCTGTGTAAACCACAGGATTATGATGGACCATAAATTAAACAGAATTAAGGTTCATTAAAAGAAAACATGGTTTCAGAGACGTGAAAGCTCTTATGTGTCAGAGGCCCACACTGCTGTGTTGTTGGTCTGTCCCCCACCTCGCCGCCTCTATGAATCCCATCCAAACAATGGCCTTCCTCTCTTTATGCACTCAGTGCACGGCCTTGTGCTGGCCCTTTCCCATGTCGGTTTACAAACCCAACAGCATGCCTCACGACCTCCCCTGACAGAGAGCACATTCTTAGAAAAAGTGAATAAAAATGAGCAACAACCAAAACATCTTATGTTTAAAACATACCAGAATAATCAATAACCAAATTTTTTAGGACCCTCAATCCTGATATGATGACTTTTGAGGGCAGAAATTAAAAGCAGCAAGGTTTCATTATATAGCAAAAAAATGTGCAAAAAATAAAACTGTTTTCATGCATTAATTTAAAAAGTTAATTTGCAATGTTTCCATGTACACATAAAATAATGGAGTTATACATTAACTCAACATATGGCATTTCTTCAACAGAGCAGACTGGTTCCTTTTAGATAGCAGAGCTGTGCGACACGTGGCTGTTGGACTGTTCTGCCTGGGTGTTTCTGTTTATCTGGCAGGTAAGAACAAAACAGTGAACTACTGAATGTGTTGAACATTTACTTCAGAAACACATGGTATAGCATGGTATATAACCTGTTCTAGCATTCTTGCACACCTCTCTTTGCATATGTTTATACGTAGCAGGGTAGGCTGCTTTCCTTCTGCTCCGTCCAGTGAGTCCAAGAGAACAATGCATTCTTTGAGCGGCATCCATGACTTAAGTGTTTTTAATGCTGAACCTGGCAGCGCTGTGGTGCTGTGTTCCACAGAGTGGCTTGTACTAACTATGGGGTCAGTGCAAGCAGTCGCTCCATTGTGAGGAGGAAGGTGTTGTTCCTATGAATCTCACTTCATCCACAGCCATGAGACAGCAGAGCAGGAGACACGTCACATCCCAGAACTGTGCTTTTCTCCTCCTTCCTTTGGCATGCCAGAATCTGTGGTCCTCCTCCTGAAGACAAACACAGGACAACTCAGATGATCAATTGCAGTCAATTGTCCTATATATACACTACCAGTCAAAACTTTGGACACACTTTTGGACCACATTAAATGAGAAGGTGTGTCCAAAAGTGTGTATTCTTTTTTGGGGCTAAATTAAACACAGTTTTGTGACGCACAAAAAATTAAACAGTTAAGTCTTGAGCAGGAAGTTGGATTATGAGAAGGAATTAATTGTTTTCAAAATCTGCTTTGTGTTAAGTTATAAAGCCATTTAGTAGGTTGGGTTCCATCAGCATGTTTATACACACATCTTGATTTACACTTAAAACAACCTGAATGGAAACAACGAAAATAAAATTAAAAAAAGAGTCTTCCTTTTTTTTTTAAAATTTTGCATTTAAAATTTTAAAACTCAGTAAAGTGGTGCATTGACAAGTGATGAATGTGAATGTGTATAAAGGAAAAATTTGTGGCAAATTAAAGAGAATGTTATCCTGTGACTAAAACTTCCCTCTTCCGCATTTTGCTATACTGAAAAAATAGAGGAAACAGCGGATACAGCGGGTGAGCAGAGGAAGGTTTGGACTGATGAGGAAACCACAACATTCCTCCCGTTAGTGCAAGAAGCCAATACAACTACAATAATGAACTGAAGCAGTGACTAAACACCTTATTTACATCATTGAGTTGTGCTTTCTTGTCCTTCTATGGCGATACAAACCTTTACACTGCCTACTGCTCATCTTGCTGAACTAACTGCCAATATTAGCTTCACAGCTGGAAATAGAGACACATGTTTTTCTTTTACTGAATCGCTGATTTTACTGATATATAGGAACATAATCAGTAATTTGCCTGATTTTCTCCATCCACTTTTGCCAGCAATGTCCATCTTCATGCTCCTAACATTTGAGGTGGAGACGGGTATAGCCAGTGCTTGTGTCCTCTCTTCAGGAATCCTGATCTTGCTGGTGGTTGTAATTCACTCACTGGTCAAAGCTGCCTGTACCACTAAGCACTACCACAGAGACAGTATCGACACACTCTTCCAGAACGACCATGGGAGAAGCAACGCGCTTGTGTCCCGGCCCTGTGAGCTCAATATCGGTGTGGACAAACCACGAATGCACCGCAGCCAATCTCACCTCCACCATCAGCTCTCCTACTCTCAGTGTAGCAACCAAAGGCAACGAGAACAATACCAGCAACAGCAGTGTTCACCTGCTGGAGGCTCACAGGGCCACACTAGTGACAAAGATGGCTACAGCAGTGGTGGAAGCTGTCCACGAATGCACAGGACCCTGTCTACTGAATCTGGTTTACTCCAGGCCCAGGCTAAACCCTGGAATGGAGTCAACAATGAAATGAGGAGCGTCCTTGCTCGGAAGTCAGGGATTTCTGCTAAAGATTCTACGCTTGTGTGACAGACAGAAAGCTGATCTTTTGAGTAAACCAATAGGTTACGGCACTAGTGACTTTCATGTACAGTTTATCAATCCGTAGTGTCTTACACTCATCACGCTTATTCGTACTGATTACAGACAGCACTGAACTGTATAAAAACTGTAGTATTTTTTATATCTTCTGTAATAATGTAAATACTTTATTTACACTATACACGGTAGCTTTTTGCCAAAAGTTTGTGCTCAATGTGCAGATGTGTTTTGTTTTTGTGTCATTCAAATTTCTGTAAGATATGATGTAATTTTGAAGTAGAATGACTTTAATGAAATTAAAACAATGGCCACAAAATCTGAAAAGTTTGTTTACTGCAGATTTCACTCATTTCTAACTGAGTAAGAGAAGATATGAAGTATTTCTATGGTCCTAAGTAATATTTTTATGGAGGGGAGAGTAACCATGAGCACCAAAGTGTGTGGTATGAGCAGGCGAGAAAACAGAGCTGGTAGAGGGAGTCAACATCATGTAAGCTGGATGTAAGTGTCGGTCTTAAATGCAGATGGTAGAATTGCTAGAAAAACTGACGATTATTTTTTTTTTACCTGTAGAAACATTATAAATACTAACATTTTGAAATTGCAGCTTTCCGTCCTGAAATGCTGTCAGTAGATGAGCAGAGACAGATGTACTTATTTTTACAGATTGAGCTGTAAATGAAGCACTGAGAAGCTGGAGAAGTGTTGTTCTCCCTCAGATCACTTGCTCTACATTATGGTGAATGTTTATTATGACACTGATCAATAAAAAAAAGCATGCACTTGGCATGAGTGGAAAGTAAGAAAGAGCAAAGTAAGAATATAAACTACTAAAAGTTAAAAAAAAAAAAAAAAAAAGACACTGAAAATGTGAAAGTACAATGTCTTTGACTAGGAAGAAGTAGATGAGGATACAAAATTCTATAATTATAATTTTCTTTTTTAAAAGTGATTATGTTCAGACTATATTTAGTATGGAACAAGATGGCCACCTTTCCCGAAAGAGGCACAAATTTCAAAGTGAGAAATTCCCTTTATTTTAATCAGGCACACGAGCAATGCATGCTTTTTTTTTTTTTAATAAAAACTGGTATTTTGCACAAATGCTATTAATACTGTTTTTTGTTTCCTCTTTTTCTGACCAGGAGGATAGTTCTGCTTAATCCTCTCAGCTAAGTTTTAACTAAACATTCCACTCCCTTAGACACTGGACACTGTCACGTCTCAGTGATCGTGTTCACTTGCTGCCTCCTACCTGCGTCCTTGTGAGTTGCTAATCTGTTCCTTCATGTTGATGGCTTGTCGGAGGAGACTGTCAATGTTTTTGAAATACATGCTGCTGTTCGTCATGCTCTTCACAGCACTGCAAAAAAATCCAGCAGATCGGTTAAAGTTCTAACAGTCGTAGGAGTGAGTCACTGGGATTCTGGAAATAGGGGCCTCTGTGTGTCTTCTCACCTGCATGCATACTCTACTGTATAGATGGCTCCTTGACTCTGCTCCTCCCAACTCTGCATATCTGTCTGTATGGAAATTACAGAAAGAAAATCAGATCAGTACAACTCGGATCAGTACAACTCTATTATACTACTAATTGTGGCCATTGTGTCTAATGTTCAAATGACTGTGCACAAAAATACGATTGCAATGATTATTCTGTGACTCAATTATTAATCAATTACTGAATTAATTATCACTTATTTTGATAATCAATCAGTTTATTAAGTGTTTTTTTTAAATAATTAAAACAACTTCCTGAATTTTCAGCTTCTTAAATGTTCTGCTTTATTTGGTCCATTAAACAAAGAAATCGTTAAAATTGAATAATTTGGGTTTGTTGACAAAACAAGACATTCAAGAACATAATTTCCAGGTTTGGTAGACGCTGATCAACATTTTTCAATGTTGATGTCTTCAACATTGTCTTCTGACCAAATGTATTCGATTAATTGAGAAACTAATCGACATATATATTGATTATGAAAATAATCGTTAGTTGCGGTTAGTATGTTTAACCCCACATAAGGACTAGTGTGGTACAAGTTACACCAAAATGTAGTGATGTTATGGAAGGAATGCCACAACTCTCAGTGTTTACCATCCAGCTGCATAGCTACACACTGGTCATTGGTGTAAACTTAACATACAGTATAAGAAGTGCATTTTAAAAAGTGAACACAAAAAACATGGGTTGTATCTTTAGCAAGTCTACCGCTTACATAGTAATAGGCCTCACTCACAGTAGGCATTTTGTCAGGTATCGCTGTCAACATTAACAATGGTTCTATTCAGTTACAGTTCCCGTAAGTCAGCACAGTGTGACAGTGAGCCAGCGTGCGCCCTGAAACTGAGGACACTTAATGGAACTATGCCAGTATCCCTGTGGTTATACACACTGGTGATTTTTCCTTCAGTGATTTTGACACCTCTGATGTACACACACGGTCATGCTAGAACAGAACAGTGCTCTTCCCAAACTGGTCCGATAAAGTTAGAAGCACAGAATTGCAGAACCATTAACATCCCTCCACCACACTTTACAGTTAACAAAATGCAGTCAAGCAGTGATCATTCTCCAGACATTAGCCAACTCAGACTTTTCCAGACTAGACTGTCTATGAGAGTTGTCACTCCACAGAACCTATTTCCTCTGCTCCAGTCTAATGACAATGTAGTTTACAACACAAAGCACTGACTAGTTATAAAGTTGACATCCTATTACAGTACTGCAATCAGAATTAAGTGAGCTTAAATTGTATTTTATATACCTATAGCAAATGGACTGAATGAACCATCTGAATTCAATGATAAGGTGTGAAATGTATAATTTTGTAATTCATGTTCTTTGTAAATATATATTTTGTTAATTAGTAAATGAATTATAGGGCTTTTCAATTATGGCCATTCACAATATGTTTGAGCAATCTTTAAAGCATGATTAGCCATGACGATAATAAAGGTTTTAATTTCACTGTGATACATGAGCTCGGCATGGGCCTCACACATTTTGCTGATTTTTTTTTTTTTTTTTGGGGGGGGGCCTCAAATGTCTGATGTTAGTAAATCTCTGGTCATCACCAATATGACACAGTGTCTGCACCTTGTGCTGCACCAGTTCAGGCAGTGACCTCCTGACGTGTTCCTGTAGTCTGTACAGAGCCACTGACGGCTCGTTGGCCAGGACGTACATGCTCTCCGTGAACTTGTCAGTCACTGCAGTCAGAGAAGTACAGATGAATACAATGATAGAAAACATGATACAGCGATAGTAACCAACAAACGGAACAACAAAACACAGGCCACTATGGCAAGCAGTTTAATTTAATTGCCACGTTTGACTACAAGGAATTACCATTACAGATGTCTGAGATGTTTTTGTGACTAGTCGTTATTTCATTGTGACTAGTGTGAATTGTAGTTGTTAGCTATCTTTGACGTCACTCTTACCAGTCAGAATGACGTCACAGATATCCTTAATTCACTTTTCACCAGTCAGAATGACATCACTTTTGCCATTCATGCTTTATCTACTTTATCTACAACTACCTGAACCTTAATTGAAGATATCTAAAAAATGATAATGTAGATATTTTCAGCTGAGGAAAATTTAAGACACTGTAAAATTGAATTGTGACTAGTCATTATGATGTTATAGGTATCTGAAACTGAAATAAGAGATACCTACAATTCTACCTACAATGCTCTCCGTGAACTTGTCAGTCACTGCAGTCAGAGAAGTACAGATGAATACAGTGATAGAAAACATGATACAGCGATAGTAACCAACAAACGGAACATCAAAACACAGGCCACTATGGCAAGCAGTTTAATTTAATTGCTACCTGAAACTTAATTGAAGATATCTAAAAAATGATAATGTAGATACCTACAATTCAGGTGCGAATATCTACAAGTGAATCGTAGATCTATAGTGACAAACCCTAGACATATGAATGATAAAAGTGACGTCATTCTCACTAACAAAAACTGAACTGCAGTGTAACTGTAGTTTTGACTAGTAAAAATGACATTGCAGATATCGGTAGTGAATGTCTACCGATTTAACCGCTTGCTATAGGCGACGTAAATAAATTACAATGGTACAGATCCACGTAATACTGTTGAAAATACGTTAGCTTAGCGGTTAAGGTAAGCTAAAGGATACTAGCGTAGCTACAGGTAGCGACGATGTGGTAAAAGCTTTGATTTTCAAATGTGTACCTCGTCTGACTTTCAGCTGCATTTCCTGATCTTCCATAATTCCAGACAGTACAGTACAATGACAAAGCGGCAGCAATAAGTAAGCGACAGTTGTCAGCTGACTCCTGCCGCTTCCGAGTTTTTGTTGTTGTGTGTCACACTGTAAAATTCCGGACAGAAATATCGACCAGGAAATATGTATGTATATAAATATATATATTAAAAAAAAACAACCGTTCTTCATATGAAGAGTGCCTCTATACGCAGTGATACACGGGATGATTCATTTGTGTATCGGTAGCTTGTCTGTTATCGTGAAAATCAATTCGATTCTTCAAGTTGCAAATGGACTGAGTGATAGGTAATGTACAGTGGATTCACTTCGCTGATCAGCAAGACCCACCCGCTGATAATTCACTTTCAGTTTGCCCAAAAAGGAAGTTAGCACAATTATTAACCGTGATGCTGGACGTGGTGAGTAGACTATTGAATTCGCTTTTAAAACAATGGACACTTTCTTTTGACTTGTGGCAACACATCGTTAAGTCTTTCATGTCCTGTATTTTTTATCTATTTTTATTTTTGCAGTGATCATGGAGGCCAGAGGTGATGATGAGGTTGCAAATGGCCAAAATAATCAGACAAGTAACGCTTATGTGTATTCATGCGAGTCCAGAGATGACGGGACCATTGGTATTTGTGCCCTATTTGTGTTATTGTCTTGTTAATGTAGTTATTGCTTTTCGTAGAGTTCTGGGCTTTTTTTTAAAAAACAAACAAAAAAAAAAAACATAAAAAACTTT
The DNA here is from genome assembly GCA_016785285.1 of Brachirus orientalis. Classification (NCBI taxonomy): domain Eukaryota; kingdom Metazoa; phylum Chordata; class Actinopteri; order Pleuronectiformes; family Soleidae; genus Brachirus; species Brachirus orientalis. The sequence continues at coordinate 10,543,893 of JAFBJR010000180.1, forward strand.
TTTCATAAAATGAAATAAATTCGTCATCTAATAAATACTTTAAAATAGGCTAAACCACATACGACTAGTTTCATATGAGAAAAAACAAGAGTGCTGCATTTGGTTACATAATTATATATTATTACACAGATACAAAATAATACATCTGAAGCTTCCCTATACCATACCAAGTACTATACAGTAGGGCTGAAATATTTGACAAAAATATCGAATTGCATTTCTTCTGACTGACATTTCACTTTCACTTGCAATATAATTTTCTTTGAGTCAAACCTAAATGTCTTATTTACTTAATTGTAGATTTAAAACATTGTGGATCATTATTACATGACACTATTGTCATGTAATAATGACAATAGTGTCATGTATAATAATATTTTAAAAACTATACACATTAGTGTATAGTTTTTAAAATATAAACTATACACTAATGTGAAGATGAGAACTTGCTTACTTACATCCAACATGTGTGGATTACATTTTTAAATGTATGGGACACAGAAAAACTAAATATATTACAGCCTTTGCAATGTACTAATTGCATTGTTTCAAATTAAGATTTTGATTTCTCTCACTCACTCACTCACTCACTCACTCACTCACTCACTCACTCACTCACTCATTTTCTACTGCTTTATCCTCCACTGAGGGTCATGGGGGGCACTGGTGCCTAACTCCAGCTGACATAGGGCGAGAGGCAGGGTACACCCTGGACAGGTGGCCAGTCCATCACAGGACCACATAGAGACAGACAGTCATTCACTCTCACATTCACACCTATGGACAATTTAGAGTGTCCAATTAGCCTGATCCCCAAATCTGCATGTTTTTGGACTGTGGGAGGAAACTGGAGTACCAGGTGGAAACCCATGCACACATGGGAAGAACATGCAAACTCCATGCAGAAGGGCCCTTAAAACTGATTATTTATTTAGACCTAACTGTCACTGCATATGTAAAATAATCAATTAAACAGTGACTATCTTGTTTATGCTGACATGGTATTTTCAGAGGATGCAGATGTGGATGAGGAGGATTTGTTCATGCACGCCACAACTTTGACCAACAAACAGCGTGGGAATGAGGTTACAGTACGCCCAGCAACATTAGACTGTAAGTACTGGTAATGATGCCTCAACTGAAAACTATTAAGAATATTGTGGCTTAGCTTAAAGCAACTTTAGCATTTTTTTTAAAAAAAATGTTTTGTACACATGATTTATTTCCATCAGCTCTGTCAATACATCAGCTGGCAGCTCAAGGTGAGGTTTCACAAGTGGCTGCACACTTGAGTAAAGGTGAGGAATGTGGATTTCACCACCATCCACCAAGCATTTTAACAACAATGCATATATTTACCCCAGTATAAAACTGTGTAAAAATGTTCTCATCTGGTCTGCGATCTGTTATTTTGCAGATGGTTCACTGCTCAGTAAGCAGGATGAGCGTGGCTTCACACCTCTCATGTGGGCAGCGGCATTTGGAGAAAAAGCAATGGTGGATTTCCTCTTGGAAAAGGTTAGACGTAAGGAACTGTGTGTCCGAAACAGATACACATTAGTGAGACTGAATCCACAATCTCAGTAATATTGTGAATGTTTTTTTTAAGGGTGCAGACCCCAAGACAGTTGCGAGGGAGCTAGAAAGTGCCCTCACACTGGCCAGCTCTGGAGGTTATGTGGACATTGTTGAGTCCCTTCTCAAACATGGAGTAGACATAAACACTTACGACTGGGTACAGTTGGAACTTTTTACAATAAAATTGTCAGTCTGGCCATTTTAGACAATTTTTTTTAATAATTAGCTTTGGTTGATTATAATGTATTTTTTTATTCTCAGAAACCTGAACAATCCTTCTTAACTTTTTCCAAACAAAAGTTAATTTGTCATAGTTTAGATTCTTGATTACTTGTTTTATATGTGCACTGCAGATTGTGAGGCAAACCAGTTTGTGATCTGTTGATTTAAGTGATTTTGTTTATCATGTGTCATTAATAAGCAGTATAACTGTTTTTTTATTGTGTTCATTTACTCAGATAAAAAGGAAAAAGAAAATTATTTCGGCCCCTAAAATTGGAACTGGAATTTTATATATCAACCATCAGGTTGATATATAAAGATAAAAATCTAAATCGATCAACCTCCAATTGAATTTTAGCTACAAATAAATATTTTCCTGAATGAACACTTCATTTTCAGAATGGTGGGACTCCTCTTCTTTATGCTGTCCGAGGGAATCATATCAAATGTGTTGAGGCACTTTTAGGTACGCTGAATGTCTGAAAGTCATAATAAGTACCACTAAACTGTATTGTGTGTATTCAATTTTTTAATAAATTGCCAATACTCCATTTTCTTTCAGCCAAAGGAGCAGACATGACCATCGAGTCCGACTCTGGGTACAGCCCTATGGCCTTAGCTGTTGCTCTTGGACACAAAAAGAGTACATAACAATAATAGTGTTCTTTTATGAGATTACTGTAAAATGCTTTGCTGTAGTGAATTGACATTTTTATTTAATTTATTGATGTTTTGTTTTCTAGTTCAGAAGGTGTTGGAGGACCATATTCTGAAACTCTACAAGCCAACACGCACATCAACATGACACTGGTTAAAATAACTGACAGTCTGACTCAAATTTCATTGGCGATCAGATGAAGAAGACTCCTGTCAAAGTTACACTGAGAAAACTGCACAAGGCATTTGTTATTTTATTGTCCATTTATTCCATTTTGTGTGCACTGTCCTGTATGCAACTAAGTTATTTTGTTTGGTTGGATGACAGCAAAAATGTCTGTAAACATGTTTCAATAAAATATATTTTTATACTGCTCATTTTGCTGGAATGTCACTTTAGTTCAAAGACACAAATATAAGATCAGATTACAGGTGTATTTATCATCAGTGAATCATTACCACTCCAGACTCCAGATCAACGCCCTGTCTTTGAGAGATGGAGAGAAATTGCCCGACAGATCCCTGAAAGGGACCCATTCCAAAAAAGGCCACATTCACATCAGCTGAGGAGGTGGCAGTTCAGATGACATGTTTTCCAAGTGCCACCACGCCATCCTGTGGCCTGTACTTCATTCAAAGGTCACTTCCTCTCTCATGAGAGGGCTTAAAAAAAACAGTCAAGAAGCATTTTCCCCCAGGATGTCCAAGGAATAAATAATTATTCTCCCAAAAAAGTCGGCACTATTCTCAAATATTATTTTTACTTTGTCCACTGCAGGGGCCTCCTGTATGGGAAAGCTGTGGGTGTGGGGTTAAGAACAAGATAAGCACAGTAATAATGAAAAGCATATCCTGGAAAATATTGTCAAAGATTCTTATGAACCTTCTAGAATAGTGACATTAAACACGCAGTATGCCTAGACTGACTGGTACAGCTTAAGCTCCTGATATGATCCCGGAGTGAATTTTGACCACACTAAATGAGAATTGCATTTAGCGTTTACTTCTCTTAACAGACTTCTCTTTTGATTGCTTTATTGAGACATAAGAATTGTGGAACATATATTTTTTTAAATCATGTTTGCCAAGGAGGTTATGGTTTTTGTTTATATTTGTGAATCTGTGAGCAGCACAAATATGTAAGATTTTTGATTTTATGTTCTTTATCTTTACATTTGTTAACCTTTTGAAATATGGCAGTGAAAAGACAGTGGCAAACTTGAGTAGTAATAATAAAAAAAAATCTAGTTTTTGCTTCATTATTTTTCGAGCAACCCCTCACAACTCCCTTTACAAAAGCCGCATATTAAGAGTAAAGGATATCTGAAGTGAGTTGTTGTCCTCTGGGTAAAAATGGCTAATCACTGTAAAGTCTCCATCTTTTGGGCAACCTACAGAAAGCACAAGCAGACAATCCTTGAACATATACATGTAAAAAGCAACACTATCATTACACATTTGTAATGAGGTTTTTGCTGTAAATGGAAAATATGACCTCTTGGTTTTACCTTCAAGTCTGCATGTTTTTGCTGAGAAGCCTCCCTGGAACTGGACCTTTAACTCTGACACCCTGGCAGACTGGGGGAACTCCAGAGACACCCACTGAAACTCACCCTGCATTCAATCATAACAACCAACCAACATTTATTTAATTTGCACTTATTTTAACCAAAGTTACAATGTGCTCCACCAATAAAACACATTAATAGAAAATGAAAACAAACAAAAACAAAAAATATATAAAATAAAACTTATATAAATAATTTGTTATCATCCCTTAACTGCCAACATTCAACGAATGTTTCAGTTGCAAAAGACAAGTGAAACAGTGAGAGAGGAACACAGTACATGTTGTGTAAATGTGGGTCGGGGGCAGACTTAACCTGGTCTGAGTTCCAGCACGTTTCTTCATCGCTGTCAAACATGAACTTTTTCCCAAACTGCTTCACATCTCGATTCAAAACTGAACTCACCCTGAGGTATCAACGATAAACACACATCAGCATTTAATGCAAGCTAACACGAGGCTAAGTTAAAAACATAGACATTTACGGACGATATTGTAAAAACACCGTGATTCTTCTAAGGCGGCGATTCCACTCGTTTTCGTGCGTCAACTCCACTGAATGACAGCTAATGTTATTTACCTGCTTTGAGTTTCTCTACAAATCAACGAGGACGCCATGTCTGCAGTTTTTCTCTCCCTAAATTACAATTTGCCGTAAAGCGTAAACGTCGCCACACGAGGTGATGTTTTTACGACTCTGACGCCCAAAGGGAACTGTTCTTCTTTTCGCCGCAAGATGGCAGCCAAGCACCATGGAGGTAAGAGGTAATAACAACATGGTGTGATAGTTCATTTAAGAAACTAAGAATGAGTGTGGACATACATGGTTAACAATACTTTATTCACAACAGGAATAATTCAACAGGAACGTGTGGATTTTGTAGGAAAAAAATGTTCACTTGAATTTGAAAGAGAGAAGGGGACTAATAATGAAAATAAACTTGCAAGATCTTTTGCAAAATTCTATGGACACATGCTGTACACTCAGTATTTAATTTGAATGTACCTTTTTTGTATATAATCCCTCTTAACAGCAGGGATTGTGTGGTGTATATAATTTATTTAAAAATTTGTCCTAGAGCATTTAAACACTAATCCAGAAACTGTTCAACTTCACGCCACAGTCTCTTGAACGATTAAATGTAGAACTCAAAACCATGTTGTCACTTATCAAAAATATTACACACAGCTTTAAATGCGTGTGTCCCACACTTTAGAGGAGGGTTTCCTCAACGCTGGTCCTCAGGACCCACTGCCCTGCATGTTTTAGAGGTTTCCGTGCTCCAACACACCTGATTCCAATGGTCAGCTCGTCATCAAGCTCTGCAAAATCCTGATAATGAGCCATTCATTGGAATCAGGTGTGTTGGAGCAGGGGAAACATCTAAAACATGCAGGGCAGTGGGTCGCCATGACCAGGGTTTAAAGACACTGGTTTAGAGCATCAAATAAATACTAATGTATGACTGGGCAATGATTCATATGGCTTCACAAAGGTTCAATATATATCAATATCATTTTTATGCATTGTGTAATTACACTTTGAGATGAAACAGGTATTGACTATATGGTTTTCAATAAGCCAGCCTGGCTATTTCTGGTAAGATGTTAGCCGAAGGTGCAAAGATGTTCCACATTTGTTGTCTGTAGAAGTATTTAGTGTTGAATTCTAGAATGTAGTGGAGGCTGTGCACAGATGGATGCAGGAGTGCTCTGCTGTTCCCCTCATGACACTGAAATATAAACGGCTTTTTCATTTTGGGCAATGTTGAATCCCTCAGGGCTAACTACTATATCAACTACTAAAAGACAATGTAAATATTATTGGAAGTTTTAATTGCTAACGTTACCTTACAAACAAAATTTTTCCCCTTAGTGACTAGTCGTTAAGGAGCTGGCTTATATTTTAGCAGAAATTGTAAGTGACACTCATTGCATCTTGTTAATTGTTTTGTGAAATGTTTCTAAAGTGTTTGTTGTTGTTGTTTTTGTTGACTTGTACTTTGGAATAAAACCAAATCTTTAACTATCCAACATTTGATCAAAATAATTACTGATAATGATTGTTTTAAATAATCACATTTTTGGCAATATTTCACAGCTCTAAACTGACTTGATGAATTCAGAACAACCCAACTGGTACCCGATTCATATATTATATAGCAAATCTTAGTACTTTCAACATTGTAAGTTCAATGGGAAACACTACAAAGATAATCAGGGCCCAGATACAAAAGGTAACAACACAAATATTAAGTATAATTACTTTTTTTGTGCTCTGACACATGATTTTGAGTGTTTTCCCAGTTGAGTTTACCACAGGTGCAACATGACTCAGACTGCGACACCCTGATTAGACTGTTAATCAGGGTGTTGCATTTTGAAGGTCAGTGTTTTTAGGGGAGCAGCGTTTTCTAAATGATGCAATTAGTGTTTAGAGGTTTGCTAAACTGGAATGATATTTGACATATTTAAACAAACCTCAATCAGCAATCAGTTGCAGCTTAAAGAATAATTTTTTTTTTTGCCAACATCTAGGAAATACCAAGATGACCTTCCTTCTTTATCCAATATCCCCACTTCTCCAAAAACTAATACTACAGCGTAAAAAGTAAAAAACCTTTAATCTGTGTGCTCATGGGTGGTGTTTGGTATGTAAGATGCTTCTGGTGTTGTTCATGTCTGTGTTCTCTACCTGGTTCAGCCATGTCTAGAGATAAGAGACTCAAAGGTCAGACAAAAATCGATTAGGTAGAAGGAGGACTACACAGACTGGGCGTCGCTAAAGGTGAATCGATCAGCTTAGCATCTCTACTATCAAATGAAACGCAAAGAAAAACAGAGGAAATTCAACCCAAAGACGTTACACGTGAGTTTAGGTAAAAGTGCACAGTGTTGAGTGTTTGTATTGATTCACAGCAGATTGGATCATCCTATAAAATAATAAAATAATACTGCACCAGCACAAGATTTACTGCTTTTATTAGAAAGCATAGCCCTATTTCATACCCTGGAAAGCAATATCACAGCAGAGCAACTGTGTATGTTTGTTCTTGTTCTTTTATTTGTTACCTCTTATGGACCTTTTCTGGTAAAAACACTGACATTGTCAGGACCAGTAGTCATGAACACCAAAGCCAGTTCCTACTGAGGCAGAATCTCATTTCTGAGAAAATGGTTGAGTTGGTTAATGTTAGGGTTTGGTATTAACTTGTTATGGTTAAGGTTGGGGACAAGGCTTTGGTCAGGCTGTCCAAATGAGTATAGGTCAATATTAGTACTTCAAATGACAGCTGCATGAGAGTGAGTGTGTGTGTATGTTCTTGTTTTTGTGGCTTTTTGAGGACCAAAATCATATAAACCATACAAGTTAGAACATTTTGGCAAACAGGACATTTTGGCTGGTGCTCACATCTTTAGGGTGCTTTTTCAGGGTTAAGACCCGGTTTTAGTGTTAGGGATAGAATTGGGTTTAGGCTAATGTTAGGGTAAGAGTTAGGCATTTAGTTGTGATGGTTAAGGTTTGGTTAAGGAGCTTGGAAATGTATTATATCTATCAGGGTCGTCACTATGAATCAAGTGCATGTACTGTGTGTGTGTGTATGTTACAGTCAGCATTTGGCGCATGGCTTATTACAGATAGAGAACTCCTGCTGAGGTTTTGTCACAGTGCCCCCTTGCTGCAGATAATCAGTAGATCTGAAATACAAAACCTGATGAAAAACAGCCTCCATGAAAATTGAGCATTGGGGATGGAAGTGTGACACACACACACTATATACTGCTGCTCATGCAATTTGAGATTGAGCATAACCTGTGATTTAAAGCTGCTGTAGTATTTTTTTATTCAACTATAGCTGTCAACGACTGTCACATTTTTATTACTGTGAAGGTTTTGTAGAGTTGTTTTAAAGTTGCACTACATATGCCAGTTTCTAATATGCAGTATTTTTCCTGCCTTTCAGAACTAATTTTCTGTCCTGTAACCTTGTTTGACTGCTGCGTCTGGCCAACAAGCCTCACATGGGCAAGTGATGAACTGGCATTGGGTGTAAAAATGGAGCATGTGCCGGCTGCTAATGATTCCAAGATGGGCCCAAACTGGGGTTCACATTTGCAGTTACACTAACAACCCACATGGGCTCTTTTGGTCCATGACAGAAATGATGAGTAATGTAAATTTGATCAGGAACAAACACAAATGATCCAGAAAGTAACTGCACCCAGCCAAGAAATAATCTGCCACATAACACCCTGTGTGATATCAAAAAAACGGGATGATTTGGAGATTTGGATTTGTAGCTATTTCCACCTTATTTTCCATCATTATACTAGGATAAGCTAACTAGCTTTTCTATGTTAACATGAAAGTGCCGTTCATCTTTTCATCTCTTTAGTGCATGTTCCCTAAACTTTTGAAATAGTTCTTTAACATGGACTAATGCCTGCATCAAGGTGAGCTAAAAATAGGCAGCTTTAATCTTGAAACTGCTCTTTTCACTACACATCTGTGATTAGTTTTGATGTCTTGTGGAAAAGCAAGAACAGCCTCTGTTCAAACATGTTATGGTCAATATTTTCCACAATGAAACATTTCTGGCTTTTCTTGGTCACTGAGCTTTTTAGAGGATTATGTTCACCTTTGTCATTGACGGCTTAAATCCTCAGTTCCCTCACTGGTCTTTGACCCTTCTTCATCACAGCAGCTGCTGTCGCCCTTCGAGTTTCTGTCACACTTTCTGGGTAATGTCTCTTGAGGCAGAATTAGTGGTGAACTAACTTAACTTTGGGTTTTATTTCAAATTGCTTTTGGGTTTCACTGCAGTGATTCACTTTTTACTCTAGGAGTATCACCATGTTAACTTGCATATGCAGCCTGTGGGATTTGTGGTTATGAGGTCTGATTCCTCTCCAGTCAGTACCTATAGAACACTTTTTATTTTTAGATATTCCTGTTAACTTGGTCACATGGATTTTTTTTAAGTATTTGTAAACCCATTTACTGATCTTCTTAGAAGTTATTCACCAGTAAATCTTTATCTAATTCATTTGTCGTTACTGTTTGTATTCCTGGTGATAGATCGTGCTAATTTTCCCTTTAATGCAGGCTTGAAAGAACATGAGACCACGTGTAGGTGCAAAACATCTTTTCACAAGCATAATGTGAGCATTAAGTATTATTTTATTTAAAAAAGAAAACGCCTACTGTGTCTGGATGATGGAGCACTGAGAAGCATTAGAAAAACATGGCAATGTCTGATGATGTACTGTATGTATATTGTTGAGCATTTAGACTACACTAACGTTAACCTCCAGGACTCCTGCCTAGTTCACAATCTGAATGATACAATTCAAAATACTGGCTTTCTCATGGCTATTTACACAGTAATTACTGACGAAGCAAGTGACTTGTTCACTTGGGTCAATGTCAGTTGGAAGTTAACCAGTTAACCAGTCAGGTGATTAATATTTGTGCTGCTCTCAGAGGGGCACGGCATTTGGGCTGAGCACTTTGTCCCCTTTTGGTCTATTTAATTTCCTTACTACTTTACTAAAATTTTTCTAGTTTAATTTAATTAGAAGTCAATTTGAGAAACTTTTTGAGGAAATAAATGGGGAACTTTCAAAGTACCTGTTTAATTTGTCATTTTGGATGTGAATCAGTACTTTGTGACAGCTGTGGTTAATGTTTTAACACAAGCTCAGCTGCCTAGAGCCACAGACAGCATCATTTTCCATGCCGCTTAGTGGTCGTAAATCATTTAGTTTAGGTAGACAACAGTTGGCAGTTTTGGGGGGTCTTACTAATTTTCAGAAAGCAGGAAATGGGCAGATACATGAGGTGCATCTGTCAAGTGCTGCAGCAATTAACGCAGGATCTTGAGCCGCAGTGCTGTTGTCTGGCACAGCTCCATGTTCATCCTTGTGTTGAAATTTTCTGCTCCAGTGTGAGTGAGGTTCTCTAATTAAATCATTAAAAGGTAGAGCATTTGCACATTATGCTCCACTGCCTTCATTACAAAACACGGTCACTTGTAATTTATTCATCCACAGTAAAGGAATGTTGAGTTTGATTCACAACCTGTGGCTATGCTTATGACAGAGCTCACTTTCCTCTGTGTCTTCTGGTATGATTTCACAAAGTGTAAAGGTGGACATGCATGCTGTCATAGCTTTTAAGTAGTCAGAGATTGATGGATGAATAAAGTCTAATGGCACAGTGATGGATCATTTATTATCATGTCTAAGAAGTTTGACACACTTTGAGTGAAATTGCAAACATGTATATTTAAATCAAGCATTTGAATCTTAGGTTACAGTAGAATTTACCGGAATCATTACAGGAGTCATTCCCCTCAACCAGGACTTTGGCATGCCTAAACTGTTCAGGAAGAAAGAAAGAAAGAAAGAAAGAAAGAAAGAAAGAAAGAAAGAAAGAAAGAAAGAAAGAAAGAAAGAAAGTCAGTCAGTCATTAATATTTGCAGTGGTGCATAGGGATTTTCTATTTGTGGACAAAATGTTGATTGAATATTGATCATCAAGATATATAAAGTTCATTTCTATACTGCTTATCTGCTGAAGGTCACATGTGGTAATGGGGGATAAGATCCAGTTACAGTTGACAGGTTTTGATTTTGATTTGATTTATTTAAGAAAATACAGTGCTATAATTGTGTTTCATTATTTTTATTATAAGATCTTGAGGATGAACACACAAGCGATATAGAACTCAAGACAGGTGACCAGTCTTTCACAGAAAACACATCTACTCATGCTCGCATTCATATCTATTAGAAGTTTAGATTTCTTTTATTGACCTAGACTCCATGCTTTTGGACTGAGAGACAAAAGTCGAAAAAAACCCACGCTGACACTTGGAGAACATGTAAAACCCTCTAGGCAACTACTGTACTACTATGCCTCCTACTCAAGATGTACTGACATAATACTTGTGTTGCCTAAAAGCAGTAGGACAGGTCTATGTCCACTCTCATAATAAAACCAGTGTGTAAGAAGCTCTTGTTCCCTCAGGCTTTACAAGTCCGGCTGTGCTGCTCTGCGATGGGCAGGATTTATGAACTGTTCCTCGGCTTCATGCTCCAGCAGTCAGAATCCCTGCTTGCTCATGATGTGGTTGGAGGCCCACAGGATATGCTTGGTTCACCCAGCTGAGCTTGCAGCCACACTACCACAACTGTATGCATTTTTGAGCACTGCTACCTGAGCTAGGAAATAGGACTGATCGAAAGCCGACTTTCATAGAGAGCTAGACTGTGAAGCAAAGCTAAAGCATATAATGGGGATTTTGTGATGAATAGCTGGATATCATGTGGTTAAGGGAACAGATTTGATTGCTCAGGATCAGGGTGTTACCGAGAGTAGAGCAACAGAAGAGAACTGATTTTAATTTGAAAAAAAGTTCTTACATTCTATTGTTTTTAGAAGTTGCAGTTTTTTTTTGTTTTTTTTGTTTTGTTTTTTGGACCAGTATTGAGGTCTTTTCCATGCTGTCTAGACAAGGAGGAGAACTAATCCTTGTGCTCTATATTCCAGTGGGCAATCTCAGCTGCATGCATGACCCCACCTCTCATCCTCTTAATCTCTTCGTCTCACTTTATTCACAACAGCATTCTCATGAACATGAGCATCAGAGCAGCACTTTGCAGACCTGCCTCTGCCTCCTCCTCCTCCTCCTCTCTATTACGACAGGTTAAGAAGAGGCAGTGCACTACATTGTCAAAGATCACACAGCTACATTTGCTAGTTGTTGTTGTTTTCCAGGCTGCTATTGGGCCATGGAATTTGATTTTCTATTAGTTGGGTTTAGGTGATGTAGAAAGGACTGGGACGGCAGATCTTTATTAACTGGATCTCCCAGTGGTTTGGTGTGAGTATAAATCCCAGGTTTATCACAAAGGCTGAATCAGTATCAGTAACAGGCACTACATAAACCAATTGTGATATTGTATAATAAATGAACAAACCCAAGAAAAACCAACAGCACAAGACAAATAAAGATGTCACTAAATTAAAAATGCCAGTGTGAGTGATCACATAGAGAAAATTGAGGCTTACAGCATCACAATAAAAGAGTGAAAATTGTTGCCAGGCTGATGGCTGCAAAATTGCCCATGTTTACAGAAGGAGCTCATCTTCAAGTTCATTCTCTGAAGATTGTAGTTATAACACTATTACAATGTATATAACTGCCACATATGAAAAATGGTATGACAGTGTAGAATAATCCAGGTATCAATCTGGAATAATACATAAAACACAATTTTGTTATAATGAATATAATATAATAATATAATGCCCGTGTTTATAGCCAATGTAAACTGGAAAATGTTTATAAATAAAAAAAAACATTTAAAGAATGTATGATGAAATAGGGATATGACAGTTATTGAGATAATTATGCATAGGGGATATGCATTAATTTAATGTAAGGTAAAGTAATTTCAGTGTGATTTTGCACTATTTTAGAGTTTTACTACAACCCCAATTTCTGTGTAAAATGTTATTGAAAACAGAATGCAATGATTTGCAAATCTCATAAACCAATATTTTATGCCCAATAGAACATAAATAACGTATCAGATGTTTTACTTATTTTAAATTTGATGGCAGCAACACTTTTCAAAAAAGTTGGAACAGGGCAATGTTTACCATTGTGTAACATCCCCTCTTCTTTTAACAACTGTCCATAAACATTTGGGAAGTGAGGAGATCAGTTGCTACAGTTTTAGGAAAAGAATGTTGTCCCATTCTTGTCTGATGAAGGATTCTAGCTGCTCAACAGTTCTGTGCCTTTGTTGTCAGATTTTTCATTTCATGATTCACCAAATGTCTGGACTGCAGACAGGACAGTTCAGCACCTGGACTCTTCTCCTGTGAAGCCATGCTGTTGTGCAGTATGTGGTTTAGCATGGTTTTGCTGAAATATGCAAGGCCTTCCCTGAAAGAGACGTTGGATTTGGGAGCATATGTTACTCTCAAACCTCTATGTACTTTTCAGCATTGATGATGCCTTTCCAGATGTGTAAGCTGCTCATGGCATAGGCACTAATGCAACCCCATACCATCAGAGATGCAGGCTTTTGAACTGTCCACTGATAACAAGATGGATGGTCCATCTTCTCTTTAGTCCACAAGACACAGCATCTGTGGTTTTCAAAAAGAATTTTGATTCATCTGACCACAGAACAGTTTTCCATTTTGCCTCAATCCATTTTAAATGAGCTTAGGCCCAGAGAAGATGGCAGTGTTTCTGGATCATATTCACATATGGCTTCTTCTCTGCATGATACAGCTTTAACTTCCATTTGTGGATTGCACAGTGAACTGTGTTCACAGACAGTAATTTTTGAAAGTGTTCCCGAGCCCTTGCAGTGATTGAAGTAGAGAAACATGACTGTTTTTAAAGCAGTGCTGCCTTAAGACCAGAAGATCACCAGCATCCAGTTTTGACCTTTGGCCTTTCTTGTCCCTTGCGCACAGAGATTCCTCCTGATTCTCTGAATCTTTTGATGATGTTATAAACTGTAGATAGTGGGATCTTCAAAGTCTTTACAGTTTTATGCTGAGGAACATTTTTCTGAAATTGTTCCACAATAATTGTAGAAGCATTTTGTTGCAGATTAGTGAACCATTGCCCATCTTTAAATCTTTAAGGTCTGCCTCTCTGAAATGCTAGTTATGTTACTGACCGGTTCCAATTAACCTAACTAGTTTTCAAATGCTCCTGCAGTTGTTTTTAATTTGTGCCATTTACTCTTCCAGCCTTTTGCTGCCTCTGTTCCAATTTTTTAAAGATGTGTTGCGGCCATCAAATTTAAAATGAATTGGATGTGTTGTTGTAATATATTGTTTGCGTTCTATTGGGAATAAAATATGGGTTCATGACATTTTTATTTTTTATTTTTATTTTTTTATTTTTATTTTTTATTTACATTTTATACAGTGTCCAAACTTTTTTATAATTGGGGTTGTACTTCCAACATTATTTTGGTCATGAAATTTGAACATAGATTTTTCATATTGCCCCATAAGTAGGGACAGTCAAGATCTTGTTCTATGCATAAAATAATAATGTATTTTTGTTTCCTGAGCATGTTGCCTTGAATACTCCCTCACAAAAAAAGTCATCCTGACACAGTGCTTGATACAGCCACACATTTCACACACACTCAGGTGTGCAATATTTTCAGGTCATATTGAAAATGCAAAAAAATAAAACCCAAGAACATCATTTTATGTTGGGGACAAATAAGGTGATACTATAAGTCAGTTATGCACATGTAGATACACGGTTGATGATAAAAGACTGGTGAGTGAATGATGGGACATAAACAGACATTTTATGGAGTAATATTTAACCTTTTTTTCATGAAGTTTTTTTTTTAGTACTGGGGTATGTGCCTCTGTGTGAGGTCAGGGGCATGAGTTATTAAATTCTTTTCAGGCAGTTGGCATTGTTTAGACACCTGAGCAAGACAAGGCTGTCGAGTTTAACATCAGTAAACTTTCTACTACAATTAAAAAAATATGACACATTCAATTATGAGCACTCATTCTCACTTTACAATTTTGACATCAGTGGTGAACTCTGTCTTGGTTTTTGTACTGTGTGTGTATATAGTCACCAGGGTCAAGTGTGTCAGAGCTGATAGATGTACGTGTGTTCCTGTGTCAGGTAAGTTGTTATGTTATGTGACAGAAATCATAGGATGAGCTCAAGCAGATGTCTTTGAGCAGCTGATAATACACACAGCTGTATTTGTTGCTTTGTGAGGACTAAAAATCTTATAAACCATACAGAGTGAAGACATTTAGGCTGTTTCTCACATCTTTAAAGGGCTTTTTCAGTGTTAAGAGCTGGTATTAGGGTTAGAATTGGTTTTAGATTAGGCATCTAGTTGTGATGTTAAGGCTAGTCTGGTCAGGAGGGGGCCAGTCAACTGCAAATTTTATTTTTTTGTTGTAAAAAAAGTTACTCTTTAGTAGGGTTGGGCAATATAAGCTTACACCTTTATATGGTATTGCAGTAAAAATATGTTAAATATCCAGTGACAACATGTATGAGAGAGAGAGAAGGAGAGAGAGCATTGGCTAAAGTGTTCACTCCCGCATACCTGTCTTCACCTTTCTCTCCATTTTTATCCATCTGTATTTTAAGGTATAACCTGTGTCCTCTGGTCGAAACGGGTTTTCAGAGGGGATTAGTGAGGCTTTTTAGGTTTCATAATGTTCAATATTTCTGACACATACAGTAGCTGCAGCTAGCTGTGTGTTTTAAATAATTGTACTGGCAACTTGAGTGTTGAAGTCTGCATTACAAAGTTTAAGAAAATTTTAATTGTAAATGTACTTTTAGTACCATTGTTATCAGTGAAACCAAGTTAACATGTTTGATTAATTTCTGATGACATGGTAATCTTTCTGACCCATTTTTATGATTTTTTAAAATAATTTAACCTTTCTCTGGTAGTACAGTGTACACGGTGTTATGTAAAAACTATAGTAACTATAACTCTATTAAAGCAAAGTAGCAGCAACTCTGAGACATTATTTATGACCATGTCAGAGAATATGCAGAGATGTGCTACTGCAGCTGGCCAACAGTGGCAAGGTCCTTGGTCAAGCCTAATTAACTACAGAGTGGAAAACTAAATGAGTTATCCATCAGGAAAAAAGGTGAGGGATGCATCCATCTCAGGTCACCTCGCTGAACATATGCTCAGAGATTCAGTCACATTGTATTGCCCAGGTAGCACAGCTCAGCTAGTTCCTGATGTGGTGAGGCTCACATTAGTGCAGTGATGGCACAAAGGCAAGGTTTGCACCTCAGTTAATTGTACAACGATGTAAAACTGTGACAGAGAAGTGTAAAACATATTGTAGCTATTAGAAGTTTCATTAAAGATTTTCTGTCTTTAATTGTAAAAATGTCATCTTAAATGCCTTAAATGTCTTAAATACTTTGACTTCTGGCATATTTATGCTTCCATATGATCACAAATGAATATCCTCAGCAAAATGGATTTTATTTGTGTTAATTATACTGTTACTGTTTCCTGATACTGTTTCTCTTCCGGATCTCTGAGCTCACTGACACAATTCTTGAATCATCTGATGTGATTCTGCTGGGGTTTTTTTTTCAAAGTCTGTTTTTTGAATGAGGTTGAGTATTAGTGCTGACAACAAAAGGATCTGTAGAAGAAATGTGTCATCTAGTGTGTGTGGAGGCAAGCTATGACAAAGAGGCTAATTACTTCTCTATACTCTCAGCATAATGTAGAGTCTACGAGGTCATGTGTGGAGTCGCTTTACCTTGTGATGAACACAGTTTCTTGTAAATTTCCCTTATGGAAATGCAGACAAGCGTGCTTGTCCAGGGCCAAACTATTATGAACAAAAATCCACCACAAGACACTGAAATGGCTGTACTTTTACTTTAACTATGAAGGTTATTAACCCACTGCCCACTAACCCACAGTTTTGTAAAGTTGTTTCAGTATGCCATGGTTTTCTTTCCTGTGAACAACAAGCACCTGATTGTCTTGATGGCTTTTCATGTGGAATCATTGTTATTGTCAAAACATTGTTTAACTGTTTCTTGGATCCCTCAATGTCAGGGTCAGGAAGGTAAATCCAGTGTTAAAGTCTTAAATAACCATCAGGAGGTGAAGGTAACTCTCACTTGATTTATAAAAATTTCCTGAAGAGTTTATTGACTCAGTTATTAGTTTCAGGTGGTTTTCAGTACAGCATGGTGTCCATTTTGCAAATTATGGTCCCATTTAGAGTCAGGTAAAAAAAAAAAAGCCTGATTGCTGATCAGGTTTACAATGTGTTGCTGTATTCTGAAAATCTCCCTGTTGTTCCAGCTGAATTTTTGTAGTGAAGAACCTTCTGCTCTTGGTTTGGTTGTTAGATTTACACACTAAATACAATCAGTGACTATAAAACATGTGGGTTAGTGGGCAGTGGGTTAATAAAAACATTTGGTTAATAAATGATTTGTTATAAATAGTAATTTTATTTCCTGATTGTTGATAAATATTGTGGAGATTAGAATCAAATTACTAGGTTGTGACTATATTGTGAATGACATCTTCACAACTCCATCAAAAGTGGTTTCATTTTTATTTCAGATTCAGCAGAGACTGATAGTGAAAACAATAATTAGTATAGATGATTATTAGACTTGTGATCACCATCATCATGATAGCTTGGTGTAGGACAGAGGAATGCCTCTGCAGTGCCCTTTTAATGTGTTGAGTCTGGATTTTTGCGAATGTTCTCCCTGAGCAGTGCTCACAGTGACTGATCCTCACCAACAGGAGCTCTTTGCCACTACCCTACTATCAAACATGTTATTATCTCAGACAATATGAGATAATAACCCACTCTCATGCATTTTCAAAACCAGATAATTGTATTTTTCTGGTTTGTTTACATTTCAGATTTCTTCTTGGCATATGCAGGTGCTGAAATCTAAATGAAATAACTGAAGGAGTGAATGGGAATGCTTGAGACCTTGTAAGTAATACATCAATGTCAAACAGTACTGAGATCTGCTGGTGAAATATGTTTTTCTCTCAATATCTGTAGAAATAAGTTCCCAAGTCAGTAAAATGAAAACAAACTACTATACTTTCCAGACATGGATATTTACCAGAAGGTAAATGGAGGGTAAATTGAGTTAAAAATGGAAAACTAAAGAAATAACTTTTTTTTAACTTAAAATCTAGAGGAAGTAGTGAAGAACAGCAGATGCTCAGTCCACTGACAGGAGAAGACATCACACAAGGATCTAGAACGTCAGCGGTCCTCGAATGAGTTTCACCTGTGTCTGATTTTCCTTTGCCTCCCCAATGTATTTAACCTCTGTGCTCCCTAGTGTCTTTAATGGTTCATTTGTTTGGTTCATATCATGTTTTAGTCCCGTGTTTAGCTCTATGTTTTTTCATGTATTCTTGGTCTGAATAATTTTTTTCGGTTCGTGTTTTATTTTGCCCTGTGATGGACTGGCGCCCTGTCCAGGGTGTACCCTGCCTCTCGCCCCATGTTAGCTGGAGATAGGCACCAGCGCCCCCCGTGACCCCTAGTGGATAAAGCGGTAGAAAATGAGTGAGAGAGAGAGAGTGAGTGAGTGTTTTATTTTTTTTTTTGCCTGGTTATTAATTTGCTTTATTAAGGACACTTTGTGTTTGGATCCTCCATTTACACCTCTGACAGTTAGAGAAAGATCATGGCAGTTTTGACAAGCTTTGACACATATCGCCACATTAATAGCATTTACCTCTTTAAAGAAAAACCTGCAAAAACCTTACAAGGGCGAGTGACCGGAATGGAGATCACTTACCTTGTCATTTCCCAAACAAAATTTCCTTATGAACTCATCTTTTCAGCAAATATCCTCAGAAGGTTTGGTAACTCAAAAAGTTGTTTAGTGCTGATTTCATTTCATCTTTCACAACATTGTCATCTGTTTGCTCAGTCACATCTTTTTTTTTTGTTATTGATTTTTCCTACAGTTATGAGCGCCACTGGGCTGCCGGACTTCTTCTATATCAGCGAGAGTTAAGGAGCTGCAGAGGAAAGGTAATTGTGAACTCTTTTTTTTCACCCTTCACATGGCATAGCTGTGAGATGTGGTGGCAGAAATAGATTCATTGATGCATTCTGACTGTGTCTCTTTCTTTGTTTCTGACATACACAAAACACCTTATTTGACCTTATTTCTTTTTAAAATAATGTTTGTATGAATGTGAAGTCCTACTGGACGTCAAGTAAATTTTAAGCAGTAGAATCCAATTCTGAATCTTTTTTATGGGCATATCTTGGTGTTTTCAGCCATAGTGCTGCTGTGTGAGATTGTCAGTGTGCTGTAGATGACTAAATATGTCTGTATTAAATTACATACATTACATCATTTACTTTGGTTTGATTGTGGATACATATTTGCAATTTGATGTGACATGGCCTTTGGTCTACTGTATCAGGCAGCCCACTGATTGATTCACAAATTCACATCGGTTTTGACAGAAGATAAAAGTGTGTAAATGGCTAAGACACAACCTCCATGCTATGATGTCAGTCCCACATTTTGTTATTTTAGCAACTCTATTGATTTAGTTTTGTGTGTGTGTTCTTGTATGGGTATCTTTGTGAGGACCAAAAAATGTAGAAACCATAGGGAGTGAGGACATTTTGGAAAAAGGAGGACATGGTGGCTGGTCCTCATGTTCTGTCACACCTTAAAGGGGCTTTTTTTTAGACTTAGGGTTAGGGTTAGAATTGGGATTAGGTTAGGGTTAGGCATTTGGTTGTGATGGTTAAGGTTAGGGTAAAGGGTTAGGGAATGCATTATGTCTATGAACGTCCTCACTATAAATGCAACACAAATGTGTGTGTGTGTCTGGTATTCTTTATGTCGTGGGGATCTATATCCGTTTACACAGTCACATTAAGGAGACGTGTCTTCCTTATGAGGACAAAAATCAAGTCCCCATAACATAAATTACTACATTTTAAGGTTAAAACATGTTTTAAAGTTAGGCTGAGGTTAAGATTAGGGTCAGGGTTAGGGCACTAGTACATATGGTTGAGATCTTTTCTTACATTTTTTCTCTACATTTGTATCTGCTGCAAAGATCCACATCATGATTAGTGGAAATTTGAACAAATTATTATCAAGACAAAAGCTCATGTTGAATAGAAGCAATCAAGCCTTTATCACTTTGGGCAGTTCCAAAACCTCTGCCACCTCTGAATCTTGATATATTTTCAGATTTTTTTTTTGAGACTATAGCTTTTACTCAATGGAAAACAATTGTTCAAAGAATCTGTATTCTTACAATTTTGAATGATCTAGTCATTAGTTGTAACTTTAACTTTTTTTGAGGGCCATATTTCAATGATCTTTGTGCATGGGTCTAGAGTGCAAACTGTGGAAGCAATTACTCTAGTACTGAGATACTGCACTGCTTTGTACCAGGTGTAAAATAGAGCCCTTAAACTTCAAGTGATGATGTGGCTGAGACAGGAGCCCCTGTGGTTAGTGCAGTCAGTCGGAATGTTTGCACATTTAATTGCTCCCCATGGATTTTCCCACCACAACTATAACAGTCAGAAGGAACCACTTTAGTCATAAACCATGTTATCTTTTGAACTGAGACACAACCCTTTAATTCCACTGACACATCATCAAGGGTCCCAATCCAGCTTGATGATGCACTGCACTGGTAACCTAACAAACAAAAACTGTGTTTAAATGCTGATAGTATAGCCAGATTAAGACAATAACCTGAAAAAAACACTGTCTTGTCAACAACATTTATGGATTATCTTAGCCTAGAGTTGGGTAGTAATTCAATAACAATATTTATTGTGATCAAGTTAACAAAGTTTTAATATATAAATATGTAATTTTTACACACAATTGCTATGAGTGTTTTGCAAAATGTTTCTGTGTTTGTCGTTTTCAGTTTATTAAGAAGTTTAAAACCACATTTAGCTGGTTACTTCAACATTTACTCAAGAGCAAAACTCTTTAACAGACATTTTATTGTGATAATTCTTTAATATTAATCAATTGGAAACCTTTTTATATTGTACCATTCTTGGTCATATCACTCACCCCTTAGTTTACCCTGAAGGTCAAACTCAAAATAAACAATCAGAAGATTAAGATGTGGTAGTAGAATTATGATCACACTCAAATTATTCTGACTCTTTTTAACAGATGTGAACATCTTAATCAGAATATTCTAAATAAGGTCGCTTGTCAGATCAAAGATGTCCATGTAAACATGGTCAGACAGTATTGTTGACAGCACTGCCTCAAAAAGACTTGATTTTTGCTTATTTCTGGAAAACGAAAAACATAATCTGATTTCACTCTGAGAACTACTGTTCCATTGCTACTCTCTACTGATGGCAATTTTATGCAGCTGGTTTCTCATGGTACTAAGCAGCTGCTGTAACAACTTAAATAATAAATGAGACACAAGATGATGATAGTGCATGGATACAACTACACTTGCATTTTCCTTGCCAGTTAAATAAAACTGTTACTTTGCTCGTGTATGGCTAATGGACTTCTGGCAACTTTTCCAGAGAAGTGCTGCCAGAGTGTGTGTGTGTGATAATATTAGTTAATGTGGACAAAGATGCAGATCACAGGTTTCCTTTCTAATCAGAAACTATTGATTAGAAAGGTTAACTTCCTCTGTTTTCTGTTTTGAGAAGAAATCACAGTCTGTGTTCTAAGTATTTCTTTTTTCATTTGGTCATTCATTTGTTTTTCTCTTTTAGGGTAATTTCCTCTGTCTGGTTAACATTTTTGATAGATTCAGTTTTCACTATGTTTTTCTCTAAACAGTATCTGTTGAATTTTCCAAACAACTGTGATGTTCAGTTCTTGTTTCTGGGGATGTATAACATAGTGAACATGGCTACTATAATGATTAGATTACAAAGTTCCCTGCTGTGGAAATAATAATGAATTATCTTTTCTTAGATTGGATACAGACAAACTAAACAGCCAATCTGTCTATTAATAGTATCATGGTAAATAACCTGTCTTGTCTGAAAGGGATTCTATCACTATTGCTTGATCTTCTCACTCTTGTTTCATTCCGGTTTGAATGAAACAAGATAATAATTCCCTTATTACTACATTCATCAAAGAAATATTGAGCTTTTCATACAATTTAACAACTGTCTTCTTGTCTCTCTAAGTATGTACACTAAGCAGCCAATAAAGGTAATGCTAGAATGAATTAAAACCCATATTGTGCTCACTACTCTAGGACTCCCAGATCTATAATGCAGTTCTGGAGCAATGCAATTTCAGTGCTGTCTTCTGCATGGATCATCAGCTCGTGAGGACGATCTTTTTGTCTGAGACAAATCCCATCAGTCTCAGGCTTTTAAGCACAAAATTGTTCATAAAATCATAAAGTGACTCCACTTGCAGGGTTTTCAAACAAATCAGCTAGATACATTAAAACGTCAGGTGGTGACCATATCAGTTTAATCTGCTAGCTTGCTGCTTCTCTTTTTATCTAACATGCATATTGTAGCAAGAACAATGATTTAGAAGAGTAGCAAGAGCAAACAAGAGAACAGTGAATAAAGGATATATAAATGTACAAGCTTGTGTAAATTTATCAAAGGTTGGAATAAAGCTACTTGCTTAAGGTTTAAATAAATTTAAAGTGGCAGGGATGGTATTTAAGCTTTTGGTGGTTTCAGTATTGAAAATGGGCAGATAAAAGCATCAGGACCTGAATTGCCAAATGAAAACATGCAGTATCCTTTTCCTGATCCAAATTTCCTGATCCAAATTTACCCTGACAAACACCTCATGCCAGACTGCTCTCCTGATGAAAACACAAAAATGAGGTGAAACAGTGTGAAGAAGGTGCCTTGTGAGCAAGGTTAAAGCTGTGTAGATTCGACAGAAACCTGAGGTTGCCATTACAGTTCTTTTTACATTACAGTTCTTTTTACAGTACTGCCCTTTAATGCTTTTAATACCTATGTACCATAGAAGACTTGTCAAATCAGTACGGTGGAATATGGTAATACTGAATCCACCATTTTTGCACCAGTTTAATGAATCACTTCACCTCGGCTTGTCAGAATGTTCATGACACACCCATTCTAAAGTTATATTTAATCTATACAAATTTAATTCGATGAATTTGTATATATGTATATACATAAATGTGGATTTATCACTTTATAACTATACAGCAATAAAAAATGGATCATTTCTTCTCTGATGAGATGGGACCAAAACCATAAATAAAACATTGAGAAAATCATGGCAAGAGAGCTGTGCTTACTCATCATCACATCTGCTATCATCTCACTTTTAAAATCTAATTATTTTCACGTAGGGAGTATGCCTGGGTTAATCTTTAATAATTTTTTCTGCATATTTGAATCTGAAATGACAGTTGACACTCTAATAAGTTTTGATAGTTTGGCTCAAACTAATAAAACAAAGGATAATAAATTTCTTTAACTGAGTTGCGGAAAGAACCACAGTGTGTGTCTGTGTGTGCTTGGCTTGTTGGGTGGTTTCCTCCTTTAGTCTCATCATAACCAACTTCACCCTGAGAAGCTTCTTGGTTGCTGTGGTCATATGTTTACTATGTTTACTATGTTTACAGTGGAAAACCTTCTCTCCACACACCTGTAAACCAGCCCAAGGATATGTAGGCAAGTATTTTGGAAAAGTGTGCATTCCAATAAATTCTCTAAAACATCTTTATCCGCATGTAAACAAAACAAAAACAGTGTAGAGTGAGTTTTAAACAGTATAAAACAGAGGTTACATTGGAGCACAGTGTGATGTTACAGACAAAAACTCTGACAACATATACTATATGAGAGACGGTTAAAAGCTTCACCATTTTCCAAAATGTGCATTTTCAGAGCGCTAGAGCGCTGAATCTAGAGTTTTCATGTGTGTTAAAGGCCAAAACAACCTCTAGGTGTGTGTGTGTGTGTGTGCATGTGTGTGGACTATGCCTAAGTAGCATTCATTTTTGGTGCACTGTTCTTTTTACCTGATCTCCCACATGTTGTCTTATTGAGCACTTTGTTATCTTACTATACTGAAGTATTTGGAGTTATTTTTATTTGAAAAGCAAAATATCTTACTTACTTCACGATCAAAGGAACCTCTATAATTGTGGAAAAGACTGTACCTTGTTAAAACCCTCCAATAGATTTTTGTTTTTCGAACCTTATCTCTTCACTTGCACGGTTTCCCTTTTACTTCTCACACTGACAGACAACTCCACCTTTAAAAGGCAATTTAATCACACAGTTGCACCAGAAACACTGAACAAGTGTACAATTGATTTTAATCCCTTAACCCTCTGGTGCTGTTGTTTAAAGGGGATTTATCTTGCGTGTGTTTCTTTTTATACTGATGGAAATCCACAGTAGAATGGCACTCAGTTGAGTGCATACCTCCACAAAGGCCAAACACTCCTACACATGGCTGTGCAGTTCTTAACAGTTGTAATATAAAAGTGATTTAAATTCATATTTTACTCAGTGCCAAAGCTTATTGTTAAATATGAGTCATATTTGTTGACTGTGTTTGACTGGACTGTAAAAACACTTATTATTATAGTATTACGGTTCAATAGAATATCACATTTTACTATGACCACAGTATATTAACACATCTCTGGTAATGCAGAGAGGTAAAGAAAGATGTAATTGCCAATCTGTTGTTTTGGATTGCATGAGACTGTACAGATGAGCCTAAGGTACTGGCCGCTGAGTGTGTGTTTACAAAGATCTCTCAATATATTTGTTATTCTAGGAGAACAGTTCTTCCAGCAAAATCCTTGCAGTTTCTCCCAAGAGGAACAGAGGTGTTTACACCGCAGGTACCTACTGTGTATAACCACAGAGTAGTTAAATCTATGGAGCTGAGATATCTGACTAGACTGAATGAGACATTAATAAAACAGCTCATTTCGTGATATTTTCCTTTTTGAAACACACACATTCTCATCCACATTAGCTTAAACTAATTACCTATGAAATTTCTAAGCATTTTGCCTGTACTCTTCAAAATGTACAGTATGTGACATTCAGTCACCTCGAGATAATATGGTCATGTTGTCAACATGACATTTGATACTCCAGGCACAGAGTCATAGATGTACTGTACATAAAGCTTCATTTAAGCACGGTTTCAACCAGTAGTGTCAATCAGGGAAATTTAATTCTCAGCACACTTGGATCTACACACATAAATCACACTTCTGACACTAACATGAGAAGTATCTATGGTTTGTGTGTAAGGAAAACAGACAGGCAGACAAATGGTGTAGAGGAGGGAACACAACATCGTTTTGTGTCAATTCTGAAGACGTGGGCTTGTGTATTTGTGGAAATCTGTATGTGTAGGTTTATATATGTATTTGTGTGCGTGTCTGTCTCAATAAGGTAAACATTACAGCGATGCTGTTCACATACAAAGACATACAGTATATAACTGACAGCATATGTATCTGGCAATATATCAGACAACATTTAGATCACCAATGATCCTGAAGACAGCAGAGGTGGATCCCTGCTATAAAACACAGTGAAACTGAGTGTAACAGAGTTATGGTAACCCACTGACAACAGATGTGTAAACACAACTGTTGCATTTTTTAGACATCTTACCAATGCAAAAGTGTATGTATGCAAAGTCTTACTATCTTTTAAGACACACTGAAATTCACAAAACATTCAGAAATTCAGAAAAATCAGAAATACTCTTCTACTGTATATACCAGGGTACATGATCTGAGTGGAGGTAAGGAATTTTGACTGGAATTTGTAGACAATGAAAGAAATAACAAATAAAAATAATAAGGTGACTTTAATTATTATTGTTTAATTTAAATGAATCTAAATTTTGCTATACCAAATATAAGTTAGGAAGATGAGGATGATGAGAGAGCAAATTATCTCATTGGGAATAAATATGGCTCCTAGTTATACCACTATATTTTAACATTAGTGATAATGGTGTTAGTTCGAGAGCTCATTAGGTGGTACTTGGTATAAAAAGTTTGAGAACCACTGATCAGATTCAAATCTCTCCCAAGAAAGAGTGTTCATAGCTTTATCACTGAAAGCATCTTGAGTCCTTGCATTTATTCTCCAATGAGATCATTAGAAGAGGAAGAGCTGGAGGCCACCATATGGACATGACTGCTGCTAAGCTTGGTGCATTATTTAAACAAAGACCCAGTGGAAACAAGCAGTAGGCTCACGCTCTCTCTCTCCATGTGCTGGCATGATCACCCACATATGCACGACAGTGAAACAATGGCTGTACCAATGACAATTACATTTGGAACATGCCCGCAGCCAAATTATTTATAATTAAAAAAATGTTGTTTAAGTAATGACTACAAAAGAAATCAGGGTATTTTAGGAGTCACACTGTCTCTCCAGTTGGGAAGATAACACCACAAAACCATAATAGAAGAGCTAAATGCAATAGTTGCTATTAGTAGGGCCCTGTCATACTTTCCCTGCATGCATGTGCACAGAGGTGTTCCCTAAATTTTGTGGACCGTACATGGAAACAAATTCAGTTTTATTCTGCCTGAACTGCATGTGCCAACTCTTCATGCACCCTATAACACAACATTTTCAATCCCAGTAGGTGGGGCACTCTTTTTGTGATCAAAAACACAACGAAGAGTATGACCAAGGAAACTTGGTTGATGTTACAAGACACAATCTGGCAGTACCAGCTCTCAAAGAATACAAGAACTTAAAAATGGTAGGCAATTTACTGGTGAGAAATGGCAGCTCACTTGCGTGGAAAGCTAGACTGACTCGGACCCTAGAAGTGTCATGAATAGAAGGATAGAAATTGCTGAACAAAGAAAACAGATGGCATTTTTGCTCTGCTAATATGTTTTGACATGAAGTCCCTCTGTTCATATCCTGTTTCTGCATCAGTCCTCAATTCATTTAATATGTGAATAAATGGCTCACTTAAGCAGGTGTTCAAACATTCAAATAGATTAAAATCAGTACAAAACTATTTTTAATGTTGTAATTTTTTTTCCGATTGATTCCAGAAGACAAGATGAAAGATATATATACATATAATATGCAAATTGCATTTTATGCACATAGCCCCAGGATTACGTTATGCTAAAATATACACAGGAAGCTTTGATTATGTATGCCTTTTTCTGTGGAAGTAAATACAGCTCAGGATGCTAGTAATAACTATATTTTTGTAAAAATAGGAAACGGTAAAGACCTTGAATTGTCTTATAAATAAAATATTGACTTTTAGGTTTTAATCTTAGAACAAAATTTAAAATACAGTACAAAGATTTGTTGCAATTTATGTCACGTTGAAACCAGCACCAAGGTAAATTTTATGGTGGGGCTTAGCAAGAGGTGGTAATATATATATATATAATAGAACAGGTTTAAATAGATTATCTGAAATGCTGGTAGTCTGAGAAACGCATAATTTAAGAGAAGTGCAAAAAAGAGGGCAGAAGTGAAATGATATGCACCCTGTCATTATCTGATATGAATAGATGAATAGAACCAACTGCCACCCAATCTTAACATGAATGAGGGGCCCTACAGCTGGTCACTGGGCCGTTTTTTTCTGGCCCTCAATTGTATAAATTGTTCCCTGCACCTGTACATCTACACACACTGTCCTTCCAGATAAAGCCTGGTACGGACGGCATGCTGCGTTTGGACGCTTGATTATGCTGAGTGGCAGAGTGAGAGAGGTGTTTGGAGATGCTTCAGTGGTCAGGTCACTGCGCAAACACTCTATGTGTTTGCCGTCAAGCTGCCAAGTAGCAGACTGAACTGCTTCCTTGTGGACTGGTTACACATATAACACCCCCATGGGTTGAGTGAGCTTTCTGTGGAGAGGGGGCAGAAGATAAGCAGGGGAACTGGTGAAGAGAGTAATGGAGAGAAGCCACAGATAACAGAAGAAAAAGGGAAAGTGCACATCAGAAAGAGAGATGTCAGCAAGGAATAAACTGAGGAACACATCACAATTAGCTGAAGTTTATGTAATTCTATGCACTCAAAAATGACTTCAGTAACATCTAGATGAATTCATTTTGTCAATTTCTAATCGCTTGCTGACTTTTTAAATGAGCTTAATTCATTTGATAGATACCAAATGAAGTATTTTTTTCTCGTTTTCTTTTTTCAGTGTAATAACAGGGAAAAAAAAAACCTGATCTATATTTGTTTCCTTCAGAGACGAGCTAAAATGATACTCAGTATCTTTATCAGTCCAATACTGTTTCACAAAATACTTTTTTTTTCCGATTGATTCCAGAAGACAAGATGAAAGATATATATACATATAATATGCAAATTGCATTTTATGCACATAGCCCCAGGATTTCGTTATGCTAAAATATACACAGGAAGCTTTGATTATGTATGCCTTTTTCTGTGGAAGTAAATACAGCTCAGGATGCTAGTAATAACTATATTTTTGTAAAAATAGGAAACGGTAAAGACCTTGAATTGTCTTATAAATAAAATATTGACTTTTAGATTTTAATCTTAGAACAAAATTTAAAATACAGTACAAAGATTTGAGCTTTGTACTGTGAGCTTAATTCATTTGATAGATACCAAATGAAGTATTTTTTTCTCGTTTTCTTTTTTCTGTGTAATAACAGTGTAATAACAGGGGGAAAAAACCTGACTATATTTGTTTCCTATGATCTATATTTGTTTCACACAGAGACAAGCTAAAACGATACTCAGAGTCTTTATCAGTCCAATACTGTTTCACAAAATTCCTGGATTGGTCATAAGAAAATTATAAACTCTAATATGATCCAAAAACCCTAAATATTACATGTTTCATTTAGCATTTAGCAATGTCATGTGACCAGACTGTTTGCGAGGAATGCACATCTGCCACACAACAGTGGTTGTGTGAGCTACGTTTTAAGATGAAAAAAAAAACAAAACCACTTAATTTGTAAAATCAACTGACCATAGCTTACTCCATGTCCCATGGTCAAATCATAAAACACGGATGACTGTGCCTTTACTCTCATGGCTCCAAAGATATGGAACACACTTCCATTGCATTTATGCTCAGCATCATCTGTTTCTAAAAAGCATCAAAAACCCATTTGTTTACACCAGCCCTTCTGTCACCTTAAGTGTTGTAAGTGTTTTCTCTCCATCTGTTTTGCTTGGGCTTTCCCTTTTATATCTTATGATATATGACTTCATGGTTTTCCCCTTGCTTTTGAAATTTTCATGTCTTCTCTCTTTAAAAGTAATTTACAAGAATAAAACGTAAAGGTGAATGTGTCTCAGTGGAATGTCTTTCAACTGAAGGGTTGGGGGTTTGGGATCTGCTAGTCCACATGAGGGTTGTCCACGTTCACTCTTATATTTAAACCTACAGTCAAATAGAGTGTCAAATAGAGTGTCAAACACCTACAGTCAAACTTGGGCATGCTTTTGAACCGTGGGATACTCAAGGCTATGATGTTGGTATTAGTAACAGATTTGAAAAAAGTGATATTGAGGCATCTCTATAGTTTCCACATTGTTCTGTCTGTGATTCAGTAAAGTCAAACTGTGTTAAATGTTCCCTTTCAGAACAGTGAATGATGCTAAACACTCCCTGGTGTCGACTTCCTTAACTCTGCTACATATCACTTTGTTTCTATCATCAGTTTTCCTGCCTTCTCCGTCAGAGTCAGTGGCGTGTTCCTCTGCAGCACTAAGCAGTGGCAGGCGTCATATATCTGGCTCTCTGTGCTGCTGCGGCTTGTGATTTGTAGAAGTCACACAGTACAGTACACTGACTGTCAATAATGATGAGCTGGCAAAGAGAAGCAGAGGGAGAGATGAGGTGGTGATTGCTGCTACTGTGTGTGTGTGAGTCGATAACGGAAAATATATGTCATGTGCAATTATGTATCTTACTGCTTGCCCACAACCCATATGCTAATTAGCGCTGATTTATGCCTCATTATGGTGATTTATAACAGGGCTACTGGAGTGTTGTTGACTGACTGTAGGGGGAAAAAAGAGTTGGCTCCATTAAGACATATTACTGTTTTAGTACAGCTCAGTAAAGCTTTGTCTCATTCATTTTAAAAGAAATGTAGTCATAGAGATGTAACAATAAATCTATAACATCAAATTTTGATACTGTATCATTAAAGGAACAACTGGTGGTTTTGCATTTTCAGTCTATCATCTACAAATCGTGTATACTGGTCCTGGCTCATAACTTTGATTTCCTACTTAACAGTCCATCACAGTGAACATTTAGTCTTCCATTCTTTTTCTTTTTATATGACAACTCATTTTAGAATATGTGCTATTTAAAACCATTTAGTGAACATACTATATGAGCACTGTACACTATCACTGAGGATGCCTAAGTTTGTAATTTTTAGAGCTGAAATAGACAAGCTTTCTTTTTAAACTTGTAAACTTGTCCTTGAATATATATATATATATATATATATATATATATATATATATTGTAATCAAAATCAAAATATAATCAAAAGTTTGGACACACCTTTGGACTGTTTTGTATTTCCAAGGCACTGCCATTTTCACTTTTTATGAATACAGCTGGTGAAGAGACAAGTTCTCTGACATACAGTATGTCCTGCTATATGTACTGCCGGTTATATGGATTTTAATATGGATTATGTGGATTTCCTGCCTAAAGGGCATTGTTTTGAATCTGACCGTTGCATGACGGGATTGTGTGATGTCAACCACCGGAGTTCTATACAATGACCACCTTACAGCAAACATAAGACTACAAGAATATTCAGACTAATTTTTTATCACTGTTATGGTCTTCATCAACCCCTGAGCAGCTTTGACAGGATTCAGGCTAAACCAAAACAAACCTGTGGCCAATTAACCAAAACAAAGAGCTAAAATGTTCATAATACTATAATGGAAAGTGCATTAATCGCTCAAGAGAGGCATCATTTGGTTTCCTGGACTGTGATAGATGTTTGGCTCTCTTGCTGCTGTCTGTCCTCTGTATGTTTCATTGTAACAGTGAGTACTTCTTGTTTGCACAGGTCCCACTCAGAAGTCCCACTCTTAAGTGTTGGATTGTAGTGGACTGTATTCATGCAGAACAATGACAGTCAGGATATGTTGCACTCTGGAGAGAGAAGGGTCTCTGTCAGTGCTGATAAGGCTGCATGAACTGAAGCTTTCATTTGTAATATAACCAGTCTGCAGGATGCAGCCTTTGATCTTAACATCGTCTCCCTGCACACAGCTGCTGTTTGAAACCTTGTCTGTACCGATGAGAAGAGGTGCATGTTATGTAATCTGTGCAAAAAGTTGACTTTTTAAGAAACGTTCAACTCTGACAAAAATAAACCAAAACAGAGAAGGTAGGACTGTACTTTATTTAGTTTTTTTTTTCCAAATACATTTTGATGTCTGTTTGTTTCATTTTGGTCTTTTATTATGTTTACGTATATTAAATAATAATAAAATGATCCTCAAGTTTCTTTCCCACTGACATCGTCTGCTTTCAAGGAAAACACCACTGAGGATATTTAAGTTGTTTATGCATGGGTTGTGATTTTCTTTGATCACATTTTCTGTCTGTCAGCCAACAATAGAGATGGGAACACTGTCATTAGATTGTTATACATATATATGTTATACATAATAGTGCATATTGTTCAGCAAGAGAAGAATAGAATAGAATAGAATAGAATAGAATAGAATAGAATAGAATAGAATAGAATAGAATGGTCAGACAAAGAACAAAGCCTGTGTTAGAGGGGCTGATTTAGTTTCACGGGCTGAACTTCATTATTATGTTCACATCTGTGAATTAGTTCCTAAACTGCTACAGGTTATTAGTGCTGGATTTTACTGTTTTGCCCTTTTAGCACATATCTGCTTTGTTTTACTCATAAACCTTGCCTGAGAACATCATTAAATATCAGAGCCAACCTCCTCTGCTCCCAGCCTCTCTGCCTGGTCAGTCAGAAAAACTCTGGTTGGTCTTTCCGGGTTATTGGTCTCTTGTCTCCTCCCCTCTCTCCTTCATTCATTATCCATCACCTGTCCCCACCTGCACAGCTTCATTACTCTCTCATTTACAGCTTCTCAGGTTCGCTTTGCTTCACAGCTCTCCCTCTGCTGTGCTGTCTCATCAGCATTACTCCACTCTTTGTCTGCCTCTCCTCACTTCATTCTGTGTGTGTGTGTCTCTCTCTCTCCAATCATCCTGGTCTCCACCACTTTGTCATTTGAATCCTTCATGCAGACGATGCAGTTTGTTGTTATCGCTGTTGTCTGCTGTTTCTCCGTCTGTAAACTGCACATGTGACCCTTATATAAACCACCAACATAGCTTGTCTATTTGTGAGACATATGCACACACACACACGTGTTTGTATAGCATTCATAGTGAGGACCCTCATAGACATAATGCATTCCCTAGCCCCTTACCCTAACCTTAACTATCACAAATAGATGCCTAACCCTAACCTAAACCCAATTCTAACCCTAAAACCAGGTCTTAACCCTGAAAAAAGCCCTTTTAAGGGGTGACAGAAAGTGAGGACCAGCCAAAATGTCTTCATTTTCCTAAAATATCCTCACTTCCTTAGCTTTTTTAAGTTTTTTGGTTCTCACAAAGATACCCATACAAGAACACACATATGTATATATCTAGCATAAACACAAAAGAAAATGCTTTTAAGATCAACCTTACACTTTTTTTTAAATGTTCTTTGAGTTGTACACTACTGCAATAAGAAAAACCAAATAAATTGATAAAAAATTAACTTTTTCACTTTAAGCAAAAACAATGGTTTCAGAACAATGTACTCTTTGTGAAGCCTTGAGGTTTGTTAAGTATTGTGTCAGCTTTTGCAACCAGAAATTCACCAACATTACCTGCATCCTTTTGGATGATACTAACCGTCAATCACACTGGTTTCCTCTCAGATGTGCTAACTGACATCATATGCTATTGAGAAGAGCTGAAATGAGCAATTGAGAACATTAACTCAGTGGAGCCATCCACTTGCACCCTAGTAGGGCTTCACTTCTCAAACTGGAAAACTATGTCCATTTTTATATTCAGTCTATGATCACAAGCAAACTGTGGAAGGTCTTTATCTTTCCACATCATTGTATTAGATGCACAAGGTCAACTGAGTGTATTTGTAAAGTATTAACAGTATGTTTTCTGAGTTTTGTTTAAATGTCTGAGTTTTTTGTTAGTAAATAACTTGAAGTATGTGGAATCCACTCATCCAAAGATCCAAGGCTCTTCACATTGTTCCCAACACATAACATAGAGGCATTCAAATGTGATAAAACCCACTCCAATCTCCCTCAGCATGTATTTGTTGGTAACAGCACTCCCGTATATAACAATAGATGCTCTACCCATTTACTTTTCTAAAGAAATACATCAGTTCTTCAATAAAGTTGCTGTGTAACTTGTGAAAAAATCCCCAGCCCATGTTTTTCAGGCTAATTGGGAGCAGAAGAGTGCTCAGGATGACTGCAACAGAAAGTTAAGAATCCTGCTGAACACATTTAATTTAAATTCAGCAAACCTGCAGGAATGAATGTAATTGTGATTTTTAAGCCATGGGGTGGCAATCAAGACTGAAATACCAGTGGAAATTCATGTTTCCCCAAGGACTATTTGTGTTGTAGTGAAGTCTGTTTCAGCACTCGTTCATTGTGTTTTCTTAAGAGAGAATTTGAACACAAACATTTGTTGTGGTTGATTGAGGCTGCATGGAGGAAGGACAGATCCTTTCAGACTGCAAAACAAACGTGAATACAAAGCTGGAAGTTCTGAAAGTGAGCCTGTGTGTCTGTTTGTCTGCTGACCTTTTCATTTATTTTCCCTCTGCACAGACAGCAATCACTTTCGTTACTTACCTAAAAAAAACATGTCTTACGCTCTCTCTCTACATAGTGTGTTTCAACTTTGATTATAGCTAGTATATACACTCCCTGACATTATGTAGACTAGGATATTTTCACAGATTTTTTTAGATTCAGAAATGCTATATTTTGATTAAAAAAATTTACCCATAACGCATTTTTTATCTAGCTGATATATGTAGTATATAGAAAGTGGGGCTGGGCTCCAGAGCTCTGATTGTAGTGAATAGTCAAAGCTTATTGGGTGTGTGTTTCCACACAGCTCAGGTTTTTGTTTCCCGCTGAGGTGAATGTGAACTGAAACATTAACTGTATTCTTTTATCTATCTACATATGACTTTTTGTTTAGTTGTTTTCCCATGGAATGGAAGTCTATGGGAAAAGGAGCCATTTCCGCTTAATTTTTCAGTTGTGTTAATGGTCTCCATCACTGGTTTCATGTCTTCTTCAATAGCACATGACATCATGTTATGGGTGACGTCATGATGGGTTGCCACTTGGTTACACTTGGACAGCTCTGTTCTTGTGGTTGTCTATGTGGGTAGCAAACTTACCAACGTAATAACTTACAAAACCTTAAAACAGGAATATGCTGCCTATGTGTTTGTTTCTGTTGTTGCTGGCAAAACATATTTGATGGGTTTTTTTTTTGGTTTTTTTTTTGCATTGAGTTTTTGGTTCTTAACACCACTGTTATGTACTGTATATCCACCACTATCAAAAAGCACAGAAAATATAAGCTGTGGTGATTTTTAAAGCTGCCTCTGCCACAGATGAGGAAGCAGGAATAAACTAAAAAAACCAAAATCCTCACAGGCTTAAAACACACTTCTCCTCTCTGCCTAATTATTCCACTGAGATTCAGGGGTGGCTGGACAGTGTTATAAGAAGCCAGCTCTCTGAGGATTATTTCTCTCTTGCTCTGCCTAATTAAGATATTAACAAAATATAATAAACTGTAGCCAGAGGATGCTTCCAAGGAGTGCATTGTTTTTACTTCCAGACACTACATCAAATATGTATTTAATCTAAGTGTAATGTAGCGGCAGCACAAAATAAACACATTTACCCAGAGCTATAAAGCCTGGATCAATATAAGCACTCTCTTTGTTTACTGTCTTGTTTGTACTTCAAATGCCCTCTAGTCATTCTAGGAAGCAGAAGTGGAAAAAAAGAGAAAGGTGAGATGTGAGAAAGAAGCAGGGAAGTAAGAAAGGATAGTTTCATTCATCTTCATTGTCATCTCAACTGTTAGCATCATCATCATCAAAAGATTTTGCCCTTTCGGCTAAAGAGATCTGCTGAGCACAAGTGTAAGGTTTTGTTTCACTGGAGCCCTTTTGTGGTTTCAAAGCCTCTGGACTGTGAAAATTTTATATGCTGACTTTGAACAAGAAGAGGGCTTCAGATGTCCCACTTCACAACAATTATATCACAGCAGAGTTGTGTGAAAATTAAGATGAGAGAGTTGCATTTCCATAGTATTTTACCAACAGTAATCATTCTTTTGTTTGTTTTTTTGAAACTCTCTGTATACAATAGACACATCAAATTCAGCTTTTATAAAATAATAGGCCATTTGGAGACCTTTACACATCAATGGTGCTTCTGAACTGTAACTTGCACCTAATGATCATATCTTTTAAAATTGAACTTATAAATCATGGAAAGTTTTTATATATATTATCTAGGTATGAATGATTATGAGTATTATACATTTTTTTGTCCTTGTGATGGCAAGTATGAGTTATATGCCTTATGGTTCTAAGTCATATAACGGTATTATATTCATTTTTTTCAAAAGCCTTTTACAGGTCGACTTCATTTTAGGGTTAGAGGTAAAGATGGATTTAGATAAAGGTGGGGGTTAGACATTTAGTTGTCATGGTTAAAGTTAAGGATAATCAATATAGGGAATGCCTTATGTCAACAAGTACAGGATTCAGTAGAATTAATTGACTAAGCAGAGCCTCATGTCTGAGGAACCGGATAAGTTTAGGGCGAAGATTTCCATTGTGGTTAGGCTAAGGCTAGAATTAGGGTTTAACTGGTTATGGTTAAGGTTAGGGTTAGGGTTAGGGTTACAATTGGGTTTAGGTAAGGGTAAGGGTTAGGGGTAGCCATTTAGTGGTTACAGTTAAGGTTAAGGTAAGAGGCTAGGGAATACATTACATCTATGTGTGTCCACACCACGAATGCTAAACAAATGTGTGTGTCTGTGTGTGCGCAATCTGATTGAATGAAATTGGTTTCATGGTTCATTGTATGGCGAGTTAGCTCCCTTTGATGCACAGAAACAAGGCATATTAACTGAACAGTGGATCCTAATCAGATTTTTGTTTCTTTTATGCTAATTCCATTAGTTTATCTATGTTTTATAAGCACTTATCATCATCATCAAATAGAAGAAGAAACTTGTTCAGCCAGAATTGTCTTTTGTAGGCTTTTGACTGTGCCAGGCTCAACAAGTAGTATTTTTTTTCCTGCTTTAGCAATGTTTAAAATAAAATGCAGACCATACAAATGCACCACTGCAAATCCAGAGCAAATCCAAAGTCCAAAAATATACTAAACATATTAGGTTTTACATTTTTTATAGTAATTTATTATATACTTTATCATAAACTTCATTATTCTTTTTTTCACTTTTTAATCTTTGTTGTTTTTTGCACAAAACATGTTAATTGCATAATTTAAATCATGAAATGGTTAATAAGAAGACAAAAAAATTTGACTTGATGGTGATGACTGATTAAAGATCAGAGAGTTCATTAGGAATGGTCATCTGGGAACATCCACACTACACTCAAAAATCAGGAATGTTTGAGAGATGGAATATTTCAATGGAATTATTTACCCAGTTGTAGTGAGGACAAATATCATTGTTTGCTGTGTAAAGAGTCATATTAATGTACAGATCCATGTAGACTGGGCACATGCTACAAAAATATTTGGCTAGCTAACTGAAAATATACTGAGACACTGGGACATGAAATTACGGGGATGGAATAGATGCAACAGTATGATGGTATTGTTTCATTGTGTTGGTTGAGACAATTTAACAAAGAGAAAGAGAAACAAAACTGAAGACTGACTCTTTAATCAACTACTTTCATGAGTGACTTGATTTATTTGTTGTAGTTTTAGTTAACTTGTTTATTTTTCTAGGTTGATGTGAATGGATCATTGCTAAAACTCTTCAGCACCATGGACAGCTCCTTAAGAAACTCCATTAAATCCAACATGACTTTTTGCCTTTTAGTTTTTTGCTTCATTATTAGAGGTACATAGCTGGAATATGAAGAAATAACACTCTGCTAATAAAGATTTAGTTTTGTTAAACTAAAAAAAAAATAGCGCACACAGCCAGTTCTGTACAACTCTCCTGAACAAAGCTTTAATCTCTCTGCATGCGGCGAGGCTTCTCATGGGGGATGATTAGTCTTTATATGCAACAAAGCAGCCTAATGTATACCACACAGCACCAGTTTTCTTTTAAAGTGACTGCAGGCATCACATTCCAACTGCGTCTTTAACAAGGACCACATTGATGATCTTTATGTTAACTGCTGTCATGCAAATACTACATGTTACCCAGGGGCAAGTTCACCTTGCTGTTATGGTCAAATTTTCTTTCAGGGAAAAAAAAACTGACAAATCAACATTTGCAGCTTAAGGCCTGCCAACTAAATCCCAAGCAGTTTGTGATAATCTAATTTGATGGCCTTAGCTGGTCTTGTTGCATGTAATTCTCAGGCCGAGGTCACAGCAAGACTGCCAAACAAGGTAATTCTCTCCCAAAGGTTATTAATTACAACAGTCAGAGAAAAGCAAAATGGGATTATGGGGCCTGCAGTTAAAAGATGCCTAATCGCATCTTTTAACTAAACCCTCTCTCTCACTCCCTGCCTGCTTGACTGCTCGTCTCACATTGGACTAATGCAGAGATTGCCCAAAGCATTTTTATGGGAGCGTAAGCAGAATTTGATTTTAAATCTTTACCACCACCACCAGTAATTGACTATTGTCGATGTTTCATCAATCACACACTGTAGGCAACATGCACTGATTGAGTAGCCATGGACTGTCTATAAAAGTGGAGGCAGTCTTCCAGTTACAAAATGATACAATACATTAATTTATCAGTCATGTAGCTCCCAGTAATGTAGATTAAAGTGACTGAGTTTTTATTTTCTTTCTTTTTTTAGGTGGGGGTGTATGTAGTCAATGTGTTACATACTGTACTGTAAAATGTGTCCTAGGACAATGGGTTGTTAGCAGGCCTCTGCAGAGTTTAATGACTAGCTGAGATTTGAATCAGGTGTGGTGGAACAGGGAATCAGGGCATTGTGTCCCCTGGACCCAACGATTTATAAACACTGTCCTAGGGAGAAAACTTTAACTTTAACATGAACTTGATGTGAGCAGGGACAGAGGGGAAAATATGTCATAGAAAGAGCAAGTAAATAGCATAGCATTCTGTATGCCTTGGATCTTGGATATTTTCTTGGATCTTGGATATATTGGAGGTTTCAATGCTGTCAGAGCACCCTTTTCTCAAGCTCAAGACTGTCAAGATTTTCTTATTTTCGCATTTTCTTATGCCCAACAGCATCAAAGGTTACAATGTTCCAGATAAGCTGTTCAGGTTTTTTTAGGTTAGTTTCAGAGAGCCATCTAACAGTATGATAAACCAAGTGTTGCAGAATAGAAAATAGTGAGAATTTTATTGATTTTTTTTTCAGTTGACGGCTCTATAACCCTCAACTGAAAACATAGTTCTGCTAAGGCTTCAGATTACCAGGCTCAAGTGACTTATATCTGATTTCTTTACTTGATTTGACTCAGATCTGATTGTTACCAGGCTACGTGGGCAGAGAAGTCTGAAAGCCAATTCACTTTTCAAATCAGATTTGTGTCACTTCAGTATGTGATACTAGATCACCTATGTAACCAATACGTGACCATGCGACATGAGTGAGAATGGTCATATACGAATGCTTTTACCCATATTCATGCACAGAGTGTTGTCTTCATTAACCTGCATCAGAAGCTCTACAGAGACAAAGCTATGTGTGCTGTCTTAGAGGACTGTCATGTTTAAGACACCTACAGTGATAAATGTGAAACATCAAATCTTATCTGTATTGGAATGTAACTATATTGCAATTGAACAATGTGGCTGTTCATAAAAACAGAGCCCAACACACCAATTCTGCATTAGTATATAGATAGTGAGATGCCCCCTTTAAGCTTATTAGACATGAAGTTTATACATTAAAATGGACAGTCTTCCAGTTTGAAACCCAAATGAAACTGAGAAGTAGGACAGAAGTAGCAGGGGTTTGAATGTGCTGGTTGGGTAAAAAAGTGGAAGTCTATGGGAAAATGCCTTTTTCAGGTTGGCTTACATGTAAAGCACCAAAGATCAAAACACTAGTACCATGTGTGGCAAAGAAATAGACAGCTTTACAGCTCTGTGCAGTTTGGACATGCAGAAATTTGGTTTCCACGTCTGTCCAAATTGATCCTGGTGCCCTATGGTATATCAGGATCTTCTGTAATTTCTTGGTCAAAGCCCAGGGGTGAAAACTGAGGTGCATGTGCTTGGTCCAGTGACTCACAATTTATGTGAATTTAGTATGACTACATTTTATAATCTGCATTGACTTCCATTCATTGGAAGTCAATGCAATGACTTCCAATGAATGGTTGGGGATTAACCATGACCAGTTAATCCCCAACCTTAACCTCAACCTAACAACAATTCAAATCTTAGCCCTAAACTAAACCAGTTTCTTAGAAATGAGGCTTGGTCCCCATGAGGACTACTGGTCCTGACAAGGTCTGTGTTTATGCCAGAACAGGTCCTAAAGAGGTAACAAATACAAGTATACACACACACCCCCTCCCTCCATCCCTCTCCTGCTATTTGAATAGAGAGCCTGCAGAGCGCTCTTTTGTTCAGTAGCGCTCAGCTGCTGGAGAGGAGAACACCACTCTGGCGGGCGCTCATCCACTCGTCGCGGATCCTGCCTCGGTCTCGCGGAGGACGCACGCACGCACGCACCCACTGCAGCCATAAAGGACACTGTCCCCCCCTTGTCCCTATACGACACCCAGAGCTGCTACGTTTTAAAGCCACAAACTCGCTGGGCTATTTTTTTACGCGTCGTTGGATGGTTCGGCTTCCACCTGCACCGTATCAGTCCCACGCTCCTGTGAGGCTGCAGCATTGCTCCATATTCCTGTAAACTGGACCTCACTTCATCCAAAAGGTAAAGGCTTGTTTTGTAGATTTTATGTAATTTAATTCATTAATTAATTTATGTATTTTTTTCCCCACATTTTTGTTTTTAAAAGTCTTTTTAGTCCCACGAGGAAAAAAAATAGGATTTCACAGATTTTGGTGACCACAGTCTGTGATGATCAGTACTGTTAAGAGGCAGAGATGTGTGGCTCTGATGAAAATTTCTTAATGAGTGCACGAGCTATTGATTCAAGTTCTTTGAAGCTCTGATCAATGTGTCTGTGGCCAAAATGCACAATTTAGATATGTGTGAAAATTGAATGTGGTTGTAGAAAGTACTCAAATAATGTCATCTTTTGTTCCTACTCATTGTTACTTATGTTCAGTAACTTCACATAAAATTTTACTCACATGATTTGATTCTTTTAAACCATCATTCCACCTCCTGTGGAGAAAACTTTCAGCCTTTAGCTGAGGCAGATGGGACAGAGGGAGCAAAAGTCGATGGGCAGTACAGCAAAGGCTGTCTGCACCGTCAGCAAACCATATAGAGGAAACCCGCAGACACATTATCTTCATTGTCCTTACTCTCCACCAAGTGGGTCTGCAATTATTTCTGGGAGTGGAAACTGCTGTAATAAGGCAGCATCTCAAAGCCACAGGATGATCAAAGTTTTGGTCTTTTATTGCAACCTGGCTATACCGCTCAAATGGAGAAGTGGAAATATAAAGTCCTTTGGACTTTGCTTTTTAACATTTTCTGTCTCCATTTAATGGGAATACAACAGTGTTTCAGGTAGAGGATGGCAATGTGAGCGGGAGTTGAGCTGCTCATGACCCCTGGGGAAATTAAGCATTTCAACCAAGCATTTTGTAAAATGGTTACTTGCCTCTCCCTCTCTCGCTCTTGCTCTCTGTGTGAGCATCATTCTGTCATTTGTACTCTCAGTGTGTGCCTCTTGTGTTTGCACATGCCGGAGGTGCAACACACATTCAGTTATTCAGTTTGTTTCCATTCACAGTCGAGCTATGGTTTTACTTGGACCTCATTGGACTACTGTCTTTGTCCCAGTGTAAACAGGGAATTGATTTGCTGACTGAAGTATATTGAATCTGCCAGGATATAGGTAGTGAGATGCCCCCTTTAAGCTTATTAGACATGGACTTACAGTTAAATGAACAGTCTTCCAGTTTGAAAACCAAACTGAAGCGTGAGAAGTAGGACAGAAGTAGCAAGGGTTTGAATGCACTGGTTGGAAAAAAAGTCTATGGGAAAATGGCTTTTTCAGGTTGACTTGCATGTAAAGCACCAAAGATCAAAACACTAGTTGGTACCATGTGTGGCAAAGAAATAGACAGCTTTACAGCTCTGTGCAGTTTGGACATGCAGAAATTCGGTTTCCACGTCTGTCCGAATTGATCCTGGTGCCCTATGGTGTATCAGGATCTTCTGTAATTTATTTGTCAATCCCAGGTGTAAAAACTGTGGCGCATGTCCTTGGTCCAGTGACTCCCAATTTATGTGGATTTAGGGGCCGTTCACATGGTGTGTTTGAAAATACTTGAAAAACAAATGCAAAAAAGCTCGATATATGTTTCTGTGTCTGTGTGCGTCCTCTCCTTCACCAACTGATTCAGTAGCCTTATCAGGATGTAAGGGGTTCCTGGCTTATTCTAGAGTAGACAAAGACCACATGTAGACCTACTTCTTTGCTCTGAGTATCAAAGACCTGCTGAAGGCACTCATTGTATTCAAGGAAGATGTTAAAAATAAAATTATATAATAAAAGGTTCTCTCCTTGTTGGCCGAGCAGCCATGCGTTGTCCTTTGTGTCTATGATGCAAGTATGTGTACCAGTAATACATGCACCGAGTATGTGCTGCTGTGAGGTCATCTGTGTTGCCATTTTGTGAACTGTATCTGTGAACTCTGAGCATCAGTTGCAATAATGGAATCTGGCACATTAAAATGCTCTTTAAGTCTGTCTTCTGCCTTTTGTTTCTATTCGGTTCCACCTCTTGCATATTGTAGGTGTCTCTTTGTCTCTTTGTCTCTCAGTGTCTCACTCTTGTCGACTCGGTCTGTTTGGACTCTGTCACTCCTGCTCTGTACCACTGGCTCTGCTGTGAAAGCCATTGTTTTCAGAAATGTTCCCTTCTTTGGCATTGCCAGTTCACTGCCTCCCATTTTTAAACATTTTCTGTGATGACATTGCAGTGGAGGAATAATATTCCTTTAGAGACAGGTCATCACTTCTCAGTGACACACTAAGGCTACAACTGTGGACAAGACTGAAAGCAGCTCAGAAATGTTGACATCACACCTCGGGTGTGTGAAAAGGAAATGAAAGGAAGGAGAGAAAAAGAGAGAGGTGAATAACAGACTGGAATATTTTTACAGCATTATCTGCACTTTGCATGAGGTTGTCTTGTCACATATTTCAATATTGTGCCTTTTCTGCCTGGCTGCGCTCAGCTTAGCGCAGACACTTGTAGCTGAAGATGTGAATGGGCGAGAATTCAATTTTGCACTTGAGCAGTGTCCAAGTGATTTTGAAACAGACTTTTTACAGAGATTTTGCAAATGTTCAACATTAATATTCCCAAAATGAAGCCTTCTGCTGTGCCTAAAACAAACAAAGCCGCCCCTTGGCACAGGATGAAATGAGGGACAGATCAGCCAAGAAACTGCACAGAGAATCTCTGAGCTTAAATCTGGCTGTTGAAGGCCTCCAGCTACAAATCCTACAGTTGGAGGAAAGGTGATGCTATGAGTCAGCTGTGATCCTTCCAGGAGAAATATTACAGCAGAAAAAGAGATCTTTATTAGAGTATGAACATGATTTTATGTTTTAGCTGAAAGTTCAAAGCTACGAGCTTCGTGCATATGATAAACTGTGGATGTAGCCCTTTTGGCAAAAGTGACAGAAGGAGTAGGAGGGATGCTGGAAGACTCCTTAGTCATGAGACTAATTTACAAGCTTAAATAACCTTGATCCAATTATGTAGTACACAGTATCCTCACAGTGGCCAATACAAATATTCAATTCTATTTGTATACATGATCATCAAACTGTGTTTACTCTTGTCAGCTTCAGATTTGTGTGCAGCAGTGGAGCCCACGAGCACCTTTGCTTGCATATATGGCCATAAATCATAATTTAGGCTGTGCTCCATCTGGTGCCTTCATTCCCCCAGTCACGGGGTCATTTCATTGGCTTAATAAATGATATACCTTTCCTCACCAGAGGACATCAGTCCACTTGATTGACAGCTCTCGATACTTTCACTCCCCCATTTTGGTATATGATTTGAAAAGAACATGTAAATTCTCAGTGGTAATATAAAAAAGGAGGCTGAGGCTACAGCTCATCTATGCTCACCCTTCCTACATTACACTTTTTTTTTTTTTACAAAAACATGGTTTTGGATGACAACAAAAGAAACTATGATTGTGCCAGTACTACTATGAACTTTGCAAGGTTAAATTTTTTTGTGGTGTTTTGAACCAGTTTATTTTATTGCATGCTTTATCATTTCCATAACATATTCCAATGTTTAACCCCCGACTGACAAACAATAGTAATAATAGAAGTAGTAATTGTATCTTTGATTTTTCAATTATGAATGTGCCTCTCAGATTTTATTCACTGTCCATTTTAAACAGGATATTTTTGCTTCATTATTGTGTATTTTATTTT
This sequence comes from Brachirus orientalis, assembly GCA_016785285.1. Lineage (NCBI taxonomy): Eukaryota > Metazoa > Chordata > Actinopteri > Pleuronectiformes > Soleidae > Brachirus > Brachirus orientalis. Next base: position 10,587,371 of record JAFBJR010000180.1, read on the forward strand.
AAAACATTTTATTTACATTTCAGTTTTTATGTGAATACATAGTGGGTTATTTGGCTCATGACAAGATTTCTCACTTACAATTCCTATAGTGGCCCTGTGATGGACTGGCGACCTGTCCAGGGTGTACCCTGCCTCTTACCCTATGTTAGCTGGAGATAGGCACCAGCGCCCCCCGCGACCCCTAGTGGATAAAACGGTAGAAAATAAGTGAGAGTGAGTGAGAATTCCTATAGTTTCCTTTTAGTCTTATGTTTGTTTCCCCATACCTCTACACATTAAGTTATGTAATGGCTAAAGTATAATGTATGCAGTAATTTCTGACCTAAATAATATTGAGCTTTATACAGTATTGCAAAAGATTTTGACATTTTGGCTTTGATAAGGTTGATGAGTGCTTTCCTTTTTAATTTACCGTCAATTATTACTCCTAAAATTTTACTTTCAAGCACTGAATCAATTTCAACTCCATTAATTCAGATTTTGCTGTGAAACAACACCGCATAACAGATGGAGTAGAGCCTAAGTGGGCTGCTGTTAACTTTGTCTTGGCTACTAATATCATAGTTTGGCAATGAGCATATTGGGCTTGCCACTGCACCTATAGAGCCAAACAAATGAGCAGCACAGTTGGTCCACCACAGCCAGCGGGAGAGCAAACAAAGCCCGGGAGCCACAGATCCAGAAAAAAAGCAGTTTTCCACAATCCCACCAGATGCAGCTCATGAATATTCATCAAAGACGACCCCCCCCCCCCCCCCCCCCCCCCCCCCGAATATTCATCAAAGACGACCCCCCCCCCCCCAAAGCCTAGCTCTCCACCCCTCTCCCACCAAATGTATTATTCAAACAAAACATTTTCCCCATTAAATATTATAAATAAATTATGACATCTAGTAAAAGTTTTTGTCTGCTGAATTAATGGCATGAGCGCAGTAAAGTCTCTTCCAGTGATTTTTCAGGGGGGGTTGGTGTTGGTGGGTAAAATTTCCTTACCCGGCCTTTTCTTTGTGTCACCACTTGAGTGGACTGCCGCCCTTGTTAAATTTAGGTGGCGTGTCAATACATGTTAATTAAACTGTGTCTCTATCAGTCACTTCCAAATACCCTGGAGGAAATGCAAACACAACATTTATTTCACCATTTTACCAGAGGTTTCATGTGTGAGTTAAGACAAGAGGCTGTGTTCAGATCACCAGGCAGAAGTGACTCATATCTGATTTTTTTAAATCAGATTTGTGCCACCATGTGTATGTGTCGCAGATTGTATATACACAATACATCCGATATGTGGGCTTATATGAGAATGGTCATACAATATCAGAATCCATTGCGAGTTTTTACCTACGAGCATGCACTGAACATTACTGTCATTGACCTGCAACAGCAGTGTGTGAAAGCCAGCCAACAGTTGAGGAGAATGTCCTGTGGAACGAAATGAAATACAAATCTGCTGGTGAAAAGCTTCTATTTCTGGCCAACATAATATTTAACTTCAGTATCGAAGTTTCACTAAGGTATCACTAAGGTGTGATTTTGAGTCAAGCGATTTATACCGATCCCATGACCAGTGGATGGAATTTTTTTACCACTGCGTGATATGTAATGCCACAAATGCACCAGGAACAAAATGACTGACAAGAAGACAGAACATCAAGTGTAATGTTCTGTCTTCCTGTCAGTCAATTAAGGTACAGTGGTACCTTAATTGTGACTATTTTGTATTTTTTGCTTTGGTCCCTTTTCCAAACGCAAAGGGGAGTAAATGGTTGTAAGTCACTTGAAACAAGAGGAAATAAAAAAATATTGAGCACTGTCCCAAATAGGAAAAAAAATATGGTTTGCTAAAAACAATCATAGCTAATGGTTAACAACTGTTAGATGAATATGCATTTTAGTGTTGCACGGAAAAAAAAAAAAAAAAAGACACCAGAAAATTAATTTGCTTTCAAAACGTAAGCCAAGTAGAATATAACATGTTCACCCAGCTCTTGTGTTTCCACTAATTCTTATCTGAGTTGTTTTAAAACCCATGTGCATTGCAGTCATTTGAAGCAGGTGTGATGGTTGTGGTCGAATAAACTAATTGAACCCAAAAAATGTGGAAGTCAAAGCCATTTTTAAAAAAAAGAATTTAATTTATGACAAAAGAAAAAAGTCAAGCCAAATGACAAAATAGATTACTATTTTGTCATTTTAGTTACTGCACGGAAATGACGAGGCGCACTGGCGACTATAGGGCTCCCAAGACCAGAGTCGAAATGATGCTTGATGATGAGGAAATGTTTAGAAGGTGTGTGGTTCAAAGACTTTGCCTTGCTGACAGGAGAGCTGCCTGATAAAATGGGGCAAAAACAAACTACAAGGGAACCTCAAAAGTTACCAAAATAAAAACACAGCAACTGGAACCATGACACTGGAAGTGAATGCTGATTATACACATTTCCACTGGTCAAAAATGAACCTGGGATTAAACAGGTTTTCTGACCAGCGCTGGGTGAGGTATATTTTTCTGTTGTATCATTGCGGCCATTTTGGTAATTTATTAGGGCAGTCACAGTCACATGAGTGTCAGATGCAAGATACTTGTAGTTATGGATGTCTCTTCTCTAATAAATTGGAATTAAAACATATTTGAACAGTGTGGCTTGTTATCTGAATGTAGCTCTTTATGCGCTCCTCATGTGGTTTCAGCACCAGATAACTCCTTATGCAGTGACTGCTTTGTTTTCCTTTAAATTTTGTCCTTCGTGGATTTTCAAAAACCAAGTCGCATCTTCTCTAGACAAAATAGAGACTGTATCAGTGACCAATAGAAAGTGCGTAATGTTGGTGTCATTGCTGCACAGGCTGTATCTGTTGTACGGTGGTGAGCTGGTAAATGGGCTGCTTGAGAGGTCTGCAGATGGCCAATGTTTCCCATGCTTGTGTGCTGCAATTCCCAAAGGAGAAGAAAATTCTGTTCAGTGTTCGATTTTAATTTGTGGAGGTACATAGAGTTCCCTGGATGAGATGGTGTATTTCCGACAAGAAGATCGAAGAGAGAAAAGCAAGACATTGTTGGGAAGATGAAAAGAAACAGAATCCCCTGTTGGAGAGACTGGTTTCTGTCTGTCTCTCTACTTTGCCCTGCATGAATTCCACACAGCAGGACTATTCATGAAGCCAAGCCTCCAGTGTGGTGCTTATGAAGCTGTCCGAGCTTTGCGGTTGCCCACACCAATCAGAAGGATTTATGGGAGAGACTAGGAAAGTAGTATAATTAATTTCATCCAAATCCCTTTAACCAAAGTCAAGAGTATGCAGAGTGTTCATGTGTATGAGAGCAGTATATAACCTCTACTGCTATTGAACTGATATTGCATGGCTAATAGTTAGTCACACAAAATAGCACAAAATGTGACGTTCCTGCTTTTGTGTTATCCATACAAATGCTGAAAGAAAGGTCATTATGAGTTCAATGTGCATCATTTTTTGAAATATCGCAGCTGGAAAGGTTTTTTTTATTTGTACATTTTGTTGCTGTGAAAAAGAAAAAGTCAGTTTTGCTTTTTACCAACTGTAGTACCTCTAAAATAGTTTTCATCAGTGATTTTGTCTTTTTTTTTTTTGATCATGCTGCTTTATACAAAGCCAGACCCTGACAGATACCTAGAAACCAAATCATGTCAGTCACTATATTCACTCAAAGAACTTGAACAAAACACAGCAAAGACTAGAAACTGTGACTTCTTTTGGGGTCACCTATGCTGGGTCACCTATGCTGAAACAACGCTGCTCAACGCTGTGACACAGCGGTTGAGCAGATTTTCTTCCAAGTAGAGGTTCGAGATTTGATCCCAGGCTCCACTACTCCATATGCAATGTGTCCCTGGTAGTGGTGATGAAATCAGCCTACTCTCTGTCTCTATGTGTGTTCTTGTGAATGTGTTGTTTGTTATAGACTCCCTGTCTATATGTTTTGTCACTCAGTGTAAGATAATATGTAAATGTGTCTAAAGTAAAGCTAACCTAATGAAACTTAATTCTAATCTACTCTCCCTGGCTTGATTGCAAATGACGATAATGAACATAAATCTCCTCCTCAATTCAGCTCCTTTTAAAGCATTGAGATATCGACAAGCCCATCCCATTCGAAATTCCCGCGAAGCAGCTTCACATGCATTTGAAGTAACCAGGCCTTGGTTGGAGTGGTCACGTAATTTTCGATGTGGTTGACATAGCGCCAATGCCAAAGGCTCTGATTTCAGTACATTGTAATACCAGTGACAATGCTCAAGTGTGCACATTCAACACCATAAACAGCTTTTTTCTGTCAGGCTCCTGTATGCTCTATCCAGGTGCCCCCCCCCCCATCTGAAGCGTAAGTATTTATTTATTCCAATCATTCCAATAACAGAACCACAGAGCCTCAAATGTCATTGCCTCCATAAAGTCATCTTCTAATAATGCCATCAATCTGTTCCAAATTTGATTTCATTGCAGTCAAACTGAAAGCAAAAAATCTCAAATTTGGTGCTCGAGTAAAAAGGAAAAGTTCATCAAAGTCATTCGGCTTATTCCCTGGGTCTCTACAGTATGTAAGTCTGCACAAACGTAAACAGCAGGTCTTTCAATAGTTGTTTTAAACTGTCAGTCTTCAATGATGAATTGAGTTGCGATGACCAACATTGGCATCAATAGAGACATCACAAATGCTTGAATAGAACTGCACAGGGTCACTTTTATGCGTGGACATTAACAGAGCCATGAGAAAAGATCCAGACAAATGAGAGACAGATGGTTTTGAAGACACAGAAGCAGCTGAGTGAGGAGGAGCAGCAGTTGGATGTGTCTGTCTGTTTGTCTGTCATTGAACTTGGATGAACTTGGAAACATTTTTTCAGTGCAGCAATAGTCAACATTTCAGGTATTTACTTAACAACCTTCCTCTAATTGCCTGCAACTGATTTAAAGCCGTAATGAGTAATTTTGGATATAAATGAATGTCCATTTCATACAAGCCATTCTTGTGTTCACAGAATGCTGATTAAGCCTAGCACAACTCTTTCTGTGTTTCTCAATATAGCAGTGTTTTGTTTGTTTTCATATCTGTGGTGACACAAAGTGATGCTTTTACATCACACCTTACAGAGGAAAGGCGGGAGCATATTATTTAAAATAAAATAACGATCTCTCCTCAGGGCCATACCCTTCCCATTCAACCTGGTAACCTCTGCCCCGACCGGGTCCAGGTCACTGGTGGTGACTGGTTTCCCAAGCGAGACATGAAATGTGGGATGGATCTTGAGGGAAGAAGGGAGCTTGAGATGCACAGGCACAGGGCTGATGACCCAAGCTACCTCGAAGGGGCCTAAGAATCAACTTTCTGGAGTCCATCTGGAGAGGGAGATAATGGGAGGACAGCCATACTTTGTCTCCTGGCTGGTAGTTGGGGCTGGAGAGCGATGTCTGTCTGCCAGACGCTGGTTCCGCTGGGTCGAACGGGTCAAAGCAGCTCTGGCAGCTCTCCTGACCACACAGCAACAGCAAAGATGGGCCTGCACTGGTGGTACTATGATCTTCTCCTGTGATAAGAAAAGTGGGGCCTGAAAATCACAGCTGGCCATGAAAGAGTCATCCCGGTGGAGGAGTTGGTCAGAGAGTTGTTACCATGGGTGGCTAGGAATAGGCAATTGACAAAGGAGAACAGCAGGAAGGCAGTGGTTCTGTCCACTGGGCCTCACACAAAACACTCTTTTAATGTCCCAGGAAGTGGCACAGACGAGACAGGAAGCAGGCAAGATTAGTTGGTTGTCCACCTCTGGGTGAGCTAAGTCATGGATGCGGGAAGGGCGTCACGCCGGACGCAAGGTGATAGAACAGGGTAAATAAAATTAACAGGGACTAGCGGGCCTGACGAGAGTTGAATCGCTTGTCTGTTTTTAGCGCCGGCTTGTTCCACCCACTCTCTGCTGCCAAAATATGAAAGTCAATAGAATAATTAGCAGCAGATTGATTTCCTTGACTAAGAGTTAACAAATGATTGGTTGTACTGAATAGCAAATACTTTAATCGTCTTTGAAGAAAAGCTACTAAATTCATTTAACATACTTGAGTTGGATACCCAGAGAGAATTTACCCACTGGGCACCCTTTCCCCAAACCAAGTTAAATCCATAGGCTGAGCGGACGTTAGAGACAAATAGACTTGGCTGTAGTTCAAACACAAATTTACACTTAAAAACCGATTGCAGGGCCCTATGCTACTTCCCCCAGTAGCTCTCAGGTGTAGGGATTGATGGCTCCCAATGGTGAGTGAAGGTGTCCGCAGGAACCTGGGAAGGTGCTCAGTGACTGTAGGAGGAGGCAAGGATAGCAGATAGATAGTGGAGATAGTGTAAGGTTTTAACACTGGGCATGTATGGAATAACGGTAAACGGAAGCCAGGTTGCAAACGAAAAGGTAAGAGGGATTTATTCACAAAAAAGGTTCAATAAACAAAAGGTCGAGCCAACTAAGAAGAAACAAAAGGCGAGGAGACTGACAGGCTGGCTGGGCGAGCATCTCCCGGGGTGACGTGTTGCATGAGAGACGCGCTGACACCTGCTGCAGGGAGGAACCAGCTGATAAAGGCCGGGGGGAAATCAAGGAAATGTGCAGCAGGTGTGTGGAGAGGGACTCCACCCAGCAGCCTGGTCAAGCCTCCTGAAACCAAAAAGCAAAGACAGGGTTGCGCAGGAAAAATAAAAGACATCACAAAATAAGAGACAGGAAGCAGGGAAAAGACCGGACCCTGACAGATAGTGTAGCACCGCTGAGTTGGTGAGAGATTTGCCCCATGACGATGGCGTCCATGGTTTCACTAATGACCCGTTCATGTCAGGAAATGGCGGCTCCTTGTGCAATTCCGAGTGCAAATTCCAAACTGTAAAAAAAAATAAGAAAACAAAAAAATCAAGCCAACACTAAGGGTGCTGAGGCTGTTCAGCTTGCATGGCATAGCTCCGGGTCCATGGAACTAGAATAAAGGAGAAAATAAAAGCCAATCTGGGAATGTGCAACAAAAAGGAAAAAAGAGCAAAGAGGCTGAAACACATGTGGTTTAAGTCGTTACCACACAAACTGAGATGTGCTGGTGACTGTGGAACAGGAAGCCACCTAAGCACAATCAAAAAGGAAAGGCTCCTCAGGAAACAAAAAGAAAAGTAAAGGCAAGAAAACAGATCGTGACATGTGAGATATGCAACCAGAAGTTTAAAATGGGTACTGCAATCCCCAGTCCCTCATGACCCAAAAGATTAATCTATGCTACACTGATACCCATTTTCTATAACATCAACATAAACACATCCAAAGGTGTAGTAAACAAAGGCAACTGGACTTAGTTGAATTTCTTGAAGACGTTTTGCCTCTCATTTGCCTTTGTTTACTACACTTTTGGATACCATGACCTGGATGACTGAGAATCTTCACAGACAACATAAACAGTTTTCTGTGCTAAATTCAATACAAGTAATGCCACCAAATTGATTTAAATGTGCAATTTGTGAGGCTCGTAGCAGGTCAGTCTGCAGTGGATATCAAGGTTGTCAGTGCTGCACCAAGTGGAGATGGATGATGGTAGTGAAACATTTACTTCATTGATCTACAGTAGTACTTTTTTAAGAGACTGACAATTTTTGAGTATTCACAATTTTCAGTTGCTTCAACTTAGACAAGTAACAAATGAAATCGAAGCACACAGATGAAAACCAAGTCAGTCCCTCTGTGCGTGAGTTCAAAAGTAGCTCTTCAGTTCTACTCTGGTAAATTCAAAATCAATTGGTGGCTTTAAATAAAAATTGTTTTTGTAATTAACTATACTGCAAAATTAATAGAGAAGAAACTCATCAAAATTAAAACCGGGTTCTGTGGTTAGACAAGAAGCATCATATCTGAGTCTTTTCATGTCTGTCAGACTGAATTCAACCATAAGAGGTGTATTGCTCTGTGAAGTGCAGGAAGTGTTTTAAATAAGTAAGACATACTTATAATTGACATACTTATATAATAACACAGACATAAAATAATCTGATTGTGTCATAGGATTTTGACATAATGGAATGACAGAGTGTGAGAACATACTGTACGAATATTTCTCAGTGTCTCATGGACATTATCCAAGAAAGCTTCATCATTGCATTTATACATGTTCATGAGGTGTAGACAAAGGTGGAACTACACTTTCAGGCAGCGCAGCACCTGGACAAGTGCACGTCAGGAAAGGTTTTAGGAAACATGGAACTAGATTACAATAGCAATTTCTTTGCCATCTCTTATCATGTGGCTGTAAAAACAATCAAGACAGATTTCCCATTCACATTGTAGCCCAGAAATAACACAGGCCTCACCAGTGGTCACATTTGGAGCTGTCTCATGCTCTAGTAATGACAAAGCATGATGAAATACTGTTCCCATCTTAGTGTCCTTTCCTGTCCACTTCTTTTGTCTTATTTTCCCCTCAGCTGTAAGTAAAGAGATTGTCTGTCTCTCTGTCTCTGTCTTTTTGCCTGTCTGGATAATTACTGTTAATGCAGAAATGCTGGATCCCTCAGGCTTGTTCTTTGATAAATGTGGCAGCTGATCTCGGATTTGTTGCTAGGGCATCTCTAGTGACTTTGGATGTCTGGGACTTGGCTTATATCTGCTTCTTGGCATGTTTGCGTGTGAGATAAAGAGGTGTGTCCAAAAGTGTTGCTATCCCCAAGTGTCCAGCTCAGTGCTCAGATTGATTGGGGACTGGACTGCCTGTTGGTGATGGATCTTTCTCAGCACTGGACTGTGTTGACTGAGCTGCTAATCACTGACCACTGTCTCTTACTGTGCATAGGTTTACTTCAGCTGCATCTGAGGTGTGCATACCTCCATGAATAAGTAATTATGTCTTTAATGCATATTTATTTTTCCTTGCACAGGCCTGTCGTTACATTAGTGATTAATAGTTTACAACAGAAGCACTAGAGCTGCTTGTATGTCGAACAAGTAATTGTTCTGAAGTGTGTCTCACCACAGATTTTAACTGTCCACATGCATATTTTCCACTTTGTATGAAAACTACTTTAAATAAGGCACTTTTGCTTTTTTCATTTTCATCTATGAACCCGTTATGGTATCCCTGCATCAGCCATACGTTCAGGCAGCACAGTGTTATGAAGGCCAACTTTCATGTGTTCAGCCTGTCTGTCTGCAGCGCTGCTGTGTGAAGTTACATGTCAACTAGGCACGGACCAGGATGTATGCTTACTTTAACCATGTCCTATTATGACAGTATTGTCATTTCAGCAGCAGTAGGACTGTGTCACCTCCACACACCAACACACTATCTCTCTGCTCTGTGATGAGGATTAATTACTATTAATCACACACATCTGACTGGCTGCTCGCACACTTCAGAGGGGAGGGATTCTTTCTGCCTCTGATGAGTCATTAAAGCAGCTCATACTGCAGGAAGAATATAAGAATTCGTGTTATCAGTATTGTTGAAAATGAGGAGCTAATCTTTCACTATTTTTAGTATAATTTAGTATCTGTGTATCCATTTTTTTGCAATCCTAGTATATACCACAGTCAAACACCAAACACCAAAAGACACAGGGATTTCCTCAGCAGCTAGGGCAGCTGTTTCCTCAAGTGTTTGAGGCCGAGCCTAATTGGGCCTCATCTTAGCTTGACCTTCATTGTTTTTGACAGAGCAGAGGATTAGAGGGAGAGGAGGTTATCCAGGCTCTTCATTCCTCCTCTGCTCATCATGTCAAACCACAACACTCAACAGTAGTGGAAGCTTGTTCGAGCAGCCATTAGCTGGTGCCCAGAGCTTTTTCAAAAGGGTCAAAGCTGTCTGAAGCTGTGGAGTGGATGCTTTAGCTCTCACCTCAGTGTGGATTTGTGCATCTGTGTGTTTTGTGTTTGTCTTGGCTGTGGCAGCACAAGATGAGCACCTGAGAATGGTCCAAATAACGAGTCAGCTCCAAAGAACGTGATGTGATTGACTGCGGAGCCATTAGCAGTCAAGCTGTGTTGGGCTTTAGGTTTTCTCAGAGGGAAACAGAAAAAGAAATACTCCCTGTCGCAGCACACACACACTGATTTTAAAAGCTCCCTTGTGATTTATTAGGAAAACATTTCCTTAGACCTCCCACCTTCACTTCAGTGCCTTGCAACCTACAGACACTGAGTTTCCACGCACTCATATGTTCAGTGCTGAAGTAGCAGTAGAGCAATTTGGAGTGGATTTAAAGAGGCCAGTGGACAATCACAGTGGATCAATTGTGGATATTGTCTAGAGTGCCCTGTGTGTGTATGAGTAACTGAATCTCAATGAGGGAATCACCTATTTTTTATTTTCTTCCCATTTCAACTGTCTCACTCCTACCTTGCTTCATCAAAGTATCTGGAAAAAGTGGAAGTATTTCTCGTTTACGTCATAGATGGCAAAATAACAAACAAACGAAGTTGCAGTGAAGTTTGACATTTTCCATCAGTAGCATGGTATAATAACTTTTGGAGTTATTTTGCTAACAGACAGACAAACCAACACTGGCGAAAACATTACCTCCTTGGTGGAGGTAAATATCTATCTATCCTGTTTCTAACGTGTAACAGGCCAATGCACTTCATCGTCATATCACAAGCCACATTCTCTTTGTCCAAACACTGAAGGAAAATTAAAGCTTCTTGAATGGCATTTCCGGCCTTGGCATGTCTCCATAGCAATGTCACCACAGTTTTCTTCGAATGCATGGATGAAGGTTTGACAGTCATAACTGGATAACTTGAAAATTTAAGTTATTGTTGAACTGGTCCAATCAGTTTAAACTGGCTGGCTAATCTGGTCACTTACCTTTTCCCATATGATAACAATCACATTCCCCTAGTTACTGGGAACAAGTGCATTATGCTGAGTGTCCTGGAATCTGAGCATATTAGCTGTGTTGTAAGGGACAAAACTTTTCATGGCAGAGAAGGACACCATTCTGGCTAATTACAGCACATGCTGTGATGTATACACCTCACAGCCCAAGTACATGGACTATTGCATGCTGCCTAAGGATATTCCTTCCCCAGCGTCTGTTCTGGGTTAGATTGAAACCATACCCAGTGTGTAAGCAATAAGAAAAAAATATATAATTCATGATTTAATTATGCTTCTTATTTATCACTAATCAGTATCTCAGGAAGTGCAGGCAGACCATCACATCATCATTTCTTTTGTATTATTACAAACATTTTTAATTATCTGCTGATTCTCACTCATCTACACTTCTGCTGCTGCTGCTGCTGCTCTGGATTAATAGCACTTTTTAAAACAAACACACACTTGAATTAGCATTATAAATTAAGTCTCAAGATTACAATTTGACTGTAAGTACTGTTTCTAAATGGCTGTTGCAGATTGTGTTTTTTTAGATGGATAGATCACTCAGTGTTATATGTCCCCTGACCTGGCTTGGTTTTATGTCTGGGCTGAGCTTTGCTTAAATTGCCCACCTGTGTGCCATCAAGCAGCGGTGTGTGTCCGAGCAGCTATGGCTTTTTTTCCTAAAGCCTGCAGCTCAGGCTGCTCACCTTGTCACAGCCACGGATTTCAGCTCCAGCGTTCCAGGCCTCCTGTGGCATCTACTCTGCACACTGGCCATCAGATAAATGAAGTGTTTGCTTTTCTTTGGCAGAGCGCTGGATTTCAGAAGGTCAGAGAAGGTAGCATCACTGGGGATAGGGAGCTTGGTTGGTGGAGCTCATCAGTCAGTTCTTAAAAGGAAGAATAATTCTGAATCTGATAGCCCATTAACCACAAATCATGTGTGCTTTAGGTTATACTGCCAACCATTTCCCAAAGCTGCCTTTAAGTATGTAGATTGATTTCCTACTTTCCCACAGCAATCTGTTTCACTGCCTTCAGAACAGGTTGCTTTATAAAATGTTTATATCTTTGGATATTTATGGAATTTATCTAATGTTCAGCTACTATAAATAAATATATATATATATATATATATAAAGAAGCTTTCAATTCTTTAAACAACCAGTCAAGACCTTGTAACTGCCATCTTGACTACATCTTGACTTTTAGCCTGGTTTTTCAGATCTCAGTCCTTTATAGTTGCCGTATCGCTTCAAAGTTGTTGATGCAACAACGTGCTTTGACTAACTGCTAAAGTAGAGTTCAAATCAAAAGACTCACCATTAATAAGTCAAATAAATGCTCACCTTGATGAGTTGCAGGTGTGAGAAACGGTATTTAATTTGTGAATGGTCATGATTGAAAAACGGGCCTCCGAGTAGTTCGGAAAACATTATAATTGAATTTTTTTTACGGCACTGGTTGCATGACTTTTTTGGATTAATGTCTGTCCGTCTGTTAGTGGTTAAAATTAAACATTCCATCAACAGTTGGATGGATCACTATGATATTTTTGCACAGACGTGGGACTCACACGATTTTTGGTGACATTTAATTTTTACAAGTCTGGTTGATATTTTTTTATAGTAAATGAAACGTCAAAACGGTGATGGATGGCTCAGAAATGCAGTCCTTTCCCCCGTCAGGGTGAATAACTGTTACGATCTGGTGAAGGTGATCACATTGTCCCACTTACACATTCAGTCACCATGGTCACTATAAGCACATGTCCATGCTGACTTTCATATTAAGCTCACCTCTGCAGAGCTGGTAATTCAGGGTCTGACAAAAGGCAACGATCCAGTGACTGTGGGGTTATTGTGAGGGAGAAGTGAGAACGCACACTGTGGCTTTTAAAAGCTAAATGTATTCGATGTATTTAGTTGTTGTAGATATAGTGTAGACAATTTGATACAAATGCAAAGAGCATGTTAATCCACAGCATTGGAAAATTTAGGAATTTGTTAATTATTTCCTTTTTAAAGATTCTTTTTGCCATTTCTTGCTTTTAGAGAGTAGAGAGATGACAGAGGATGGAATGACTGTGTTTAGCTCAAGTCAAACTGTACAAACTTATAATAATAAGAAATCTATCTACTTTATCTACCCATCTACTTATCTATCTACCAGTCATCACGTCTACCTATGTCAGCCCTCCACTCTTGCATTCATCCACCGCTCCACACTCACCTCCTCCTTCCATTCTTTTATTTCACTTAAACTTTCCAGCTGAGAATTTCATTTAACAAAGCTCCCTCCTGCCCTCTGCTCAGCCGCAGCGTGGAAATGCGTATTGAATTAGTGCCAAGTGTTTGTTTTTCCCCTCTCAGTAAACATTGTTTGATGAGTTAAATTAGACTTTCCTGACGCCTCCTCCTTCAGAAAGGAGATGTGGCGTGGGAACAACAATGTAACTGAAGGACTCTGGATGAAAATAAAGGAACAAATAAATAAACGAATACATAAACAGTGACACACTGCTTGAGTGCCCAGCTTCAAGATTCATTTGCGGAGTTCACGGTCAGGCCCTCAGCTTTGATTAGCTTTTAATGCTGAAAATATCAAAGCACAGTTTGTCTCAAGGACTACTTACGCTTCAGTGCTCCTTTTGCTTTTTTTCCCATTCTGTGGCCTCTGTTGTTTTTCTTTTTCCTCAGGTAACATTCAAGTCTCTTTAGGTCTGGATCTAGACTTTGCAGCCTCCACTGTTACTCAGTAAGCCAGTGCAGTCTGGGCTTTCATGTTCATTGTCATTAATTATACAATTCCTGCACAAATACTGCAAAGAGCTCAAAGCATCATTATGGCACCAGTGTGATTCTTATCTTTTCATTCACTCCTCCTTGTTTCTTTAAGTCTATTTTATACTGGAAGGAGCATTTTTTCCACTAGCAAGATATTACACGCAGTTTTCATTTCTTATACATTTTTATATACAGTTAAAACTATAAAACATGTGTGCCCTGTGAGCCCCATGTCTTTTTGTTTCCCTTTCAAAAGTCTAAAAATCAAAATCAGTGTAACCACCAGTGTGGCCCAGAGAAGTAATGTTTTCCTCTGAACACTGAAAAGCGGTAATGATAGCTGCTGTTCCTGTGTGGTATAGCTGTCAGACTGGATGAGGATACACATGTTTCACTGTTCAGTTCATATCTGGACCATTGTTTTAATCTTCTGAGTTAGAACTTGAAAGATAGAAAAAAAAAATGCTGCCTGGTGATTCGTCCAGAGCACTGGGCAATGCTCCAGCATTCACTTTATCTGTGTTATAATAAATGTTAAAGGAATGGTTCAGCTTTTTTTTGGAAAATTAACCCTCTTGTTAAAAGAAACGATAAGAAAGCCGATATTCTGTATTGGCTAAATAAGAGGCAATGGGCAGCAGATGGACAACTTACCATTTAGAAATTTAGGAGAACAATCTATAACCTGGCTAACCCATGAATAAATATCATTTGCCATCTTAAGAGGAACATAAGACAATCCAAAAGAAGATGTAATTAGAAAGAAATTAAAGTTAAAAATTTAATTTAATTAGGAATAAAAAAGGTGCTGCCATGGAAAAAAAAAATACTTGTCCATCATCTTCTCAGGAAATGAAAGCAAGGTAGTGGCATTTGGATTGGTGGATTCTAACCATGGTGTCATTGTCCTGTGCCCAGCCAATCATTAACTTTAAGGACATCCTCGCAAAATTGTTTTTGTTGACAAACGGAATGAGCTGTTTTTGGAGGATGGAGGTCTTTTCATCCTGTTAGTATTTTCCAGTAGTGTTTGGTTTGCTAATAAAAAATATGCAATTTTTTATTAGCAAAAAAAATTGACAGAGCATAAGAGTGGCCTCCTCATCAGTCCAAAAAAAGTGGGAATTTTGCTGTTTTGTCACTGTTCTGTGTACCAGATTCCTCTGTGTTTTGGATTATTTTAAAAGTTTGATTTAATTTTTATATATTATATATTTATATTTTATATAAATATTTAGGTTTTTTTCCTGAACATACTCTTTATCACTGAGTCAAAAACCTCATAATTATATGATGTGTTGTGAGCTAATCCTGGCACTTTTCTTTACTGGAAAATATGTCATGTTCCCATAATGCATCCTCATTGCATTTTACCTCACACTTTTAGTCCTTCTTAACCTTTATCCAATTCATTGGATATGAATTGACCAACAACATTGACCAACATTGACCATTTGCTTTGTTTTGTTAGTTTTATTTGTAATGGATTTAACCAAAAAAAAAAAAAAAAAGAAAACAATTTTTTTTCTGGAGGACATTGAACATGTGTAAAGCAGCCATTATGACCAAGTGTGTCTCTGGGCTCACTGCACTGCATCTGGGGAAAAGTTGGGAATGAAAGAATGGGAGTCAACCATTGCTTCAACAGCTGGCTGCACTGACAAGGCAGCATTGATCAAGGCTTGATGGGTGACAGCTATATGAGAGAGAGAAAGAGAGGGAGAGAGAGAGAGAGAGAGAGAGACTGATGAACAAACTGACAAACACTCTCAAATATTTAACCCATCAATGCATATGAGATATGAAAAGCAGATTTTTTTTCATTTAATGGAGGTAATTACTAATAAAGCAATGGAGCCATTCCTCTGTGTATCCAGCCTCCATTAGAATCATAACTCTCAAGTCCCAGTACAGTGGTAATACACGAGGACAGCTGAAAGCCTGTGGCTGTGTGTGGTTGCGATGAGATGTGTAATTAGCCAATGCTGCCTGACAAACTGCTGCAGGCACATCAGACATGAAGGGAAATGAGCCAGGAGAGAGGTCAGGAAAAAGAAGGGGAGAGATTGGGGAGGTTATTGTAGCCCATAAAACTCAAGGTTGGTTCTGTTTTTTTGCAAGGATAATTCATGGTTTATCTTTACCTCAATGCCAGATGCATATTTGAACTTCTTGTAGTGTGTTTATACACACTATTCCATTTGGGGGGATTCATTTCATTTAACTTTAAGTCTTGTGCTGTGAGGGATATCGCAGGACTGTGGACAAATAGTGAGCAGTTTGAATCAGCTGGTTTGTGTGCACTGCCAAGTGTCCAGGTGGAAGAGGTGGAGGTTAAAATCACAGACCAGGGCAATTAATTTCTCCAATTTAGTCATTAAGTGTTGCATTGGAACCAAGAGCTGAAACTGCACATGCAGTCTTCAGCAGAAGGGAGGGCACAGGGAGTATTTACTGTGTCCATTCAAGCAGGTCATAATGCTAACAGTGAATCAAATTCAATTATGTCCACAAAATAAGTAATGTTAATGTAACAAAGCAATAGTCATACTGTAGTGTGACGGTATATGCGGTTTGTTTTGCCATGCATGAATTTTGGTCAATTTGAGTTGTTTGCTACTGAGGGGATTTTTGAAAGGACCCCTGGAGTGAGACCCTCACTGGGTTTGCTTCTGCCAAGACACTCATCAGTTCTCCCACAGAGAGGGAGGACAGCAGGAAACTGGATGGAGACTGAAAGGAAGATGGAGGTGAGACATTGAGAGAAATGCTCAGGGCAAAGAAAAAAAGAACAAGACTAAAAGAGACTAAAAGAACTTGAACCAGATATACTAACATAACAAAATGTCACTAAGGTACAGTCTTGCGAAATAGTTCGTAGAATAATATGTACTGTCACATGTAATTCCATTTAATATAAGGTAAGATTATCCCCATCAACATTATCTGTGCCCAGTGGCAGAAGTATCCATGATACCCTTTTTCCCCTGCATTTAAATGTCCAGTGTGTAACATGTATGTGATAAATACACTTCCAATAAGAATGTTGTATTGTGTTGCGCATAATTACTTTGAAAGTGGAACCTTACAACACATATGAAGAACGGCTAAGCCCACATAAACCAAACTTCAAAAGCAACAAAAAAGGAAGAGGGAGAAATAGCAAAGAGATTGAGTGAGTGGAGAGAGTTGTGAATTTCCATCCTCTCTGGTGTGCGAAGGTCACTGTCGTTTCCTGATTAGAAATCAGATTGATAAAGGAGAAGTCCTAAATTTGTGAACTCTGCAGTCTTACCACTAATTCTTTAACAGTGGACATTTAAAGACAAAAAATGAAAGAAAAAAGAGAAAACTTCACCATGCACCACCAAGACTGAATGGCTCCTTCCAAAGGTTTTGCCCCACCCCTCTGCAAAACTCTATGGATTATGGTTAAGTTGTTTTTGAATAATCCTGCTGACAGACAACACAGAAAACAAGAGTTCAAAAAAAGAATGTGTGGATAATGCTTCAAACGGTATTTAGATGAAGAGAAGCAGGATGGGGAGGACAAGTCAAGTTTAAAGAACCAATAAGGAGGCTGTCATCCAGAGAAATTGGCTCCTGGGATCTTTGTCTAAATCTTTTGTGTACATGGAGCAGATGGTCAGAGGAAACTGTCATGCAATGCTGTCACATTAGGATGCCCTTCCAATAAAGAGGAGAAAGATAGTGTTACTATCACAGGTTGCCTCTCCTCCTAAATTTAAAAACTCCTTCTGTGTTCTATTTAGCCTTATTTTCCTGGTTTTGAACCCCCTTTCTTCATTCTGTCTTTTCACGAAGCCTGATCAGTTCGTCACCTGCTCTACTCCTCTTCAAACATGCATTCTCGAATGCCTCACAAAACCCACGTTTTCTTGTGTTTCAGTAATCATTACACAGCCTGGAGGAGGTTACTCTGGCATGCCAACACACTCTTCACTCTATTCAAATGAGCTTTTTGCCATTTCTTGTTTGCCATCAGTGCAGTGGTGTTTAATCTCCTATTTAGAGCATCACATGGTAAAGGCATTAACATCGGTCGGTTGAGAAATTAGGAAAGGAGCTGATTAATTCCAGGTAATAAGGAATTAAAGGGCACTTCTCTTCATCGTCTCTGTTGTAGGACCAGGATTTACCCGCGCTGTGGTTGGAGGTGGCTGCTCTGTTGACACTGTCATGAATAATCACCAGCCTTCAGATGATTCATGCTACTGCGAGCTAGATGGTTCAAAACACTTAGCCATTACACATGAGGGCTTGATATATGATGGGCTAATAGCCACACACTCCTTCACCATTACTATAGAACAACAGTAACAACTATTCAGCTATTATCCAACATGATTAGAAGAGCAACTTAATAATATAACAAAATGGCTGCAATGCACTGTTAAAAGTGGTTTTGTTGTTTATTTAGTTTGTGTTTTTTACAAATAAGGAACTAAAAGGCTGTGCTCTTCTCCGTGGAGCCTGTGAGTGTGTTTATGCTGCGACATGTTATTGGAAAAAGACTGCAGATTTTTAACAAGAAAGATAATTTCTGAGTGAACTGCTTTAGTTCTGTGTTGGAATCAAAGCTCTCTGAGGAAAAATGTAAAAGTCCTCTTTATCTTGAGCAAGGGGAAGTATAATGAATATGATGAGATTAACAGGATGGTACCACTGTTCTTCACTGTAAAGCAAGTTAATGTGCTTCTACTAGAGCAGCGTTAGAAACTAAATCACTTTACTACTTTATATTCAGGCTGGAATGCCTTAATTTTTTCCATGACTTTTCGTCTGAAGGTGGATCTGGCAGAAATGAATAAGCACTTAATGGCTGGCTCTAATTTTCTCTGGTCAAGTGTTAGCGTGCAGGTACTAATTTGTTTCATTACATTAACTTAGGTGATAAGACCATTTCTCATTTGTTTCCAGTACAGACCCATGTAGTTCCAAAAAACAGAGAATATAGCTTTAGAGATCTGTACAAGGACAGATGCATATGTCATTAACTTCCTTTTGTGTACATAAAATGCAAATGTCATATAAGATATCGGAGGACATTTCACGTGTGTTGTGTTGTGGATGAAGCGTTTGTGATTCAAGGGCTGTCAATTACCGATAGAAACACGATAGAGCTGAGCTGATCAAAGAGCTGCCTGATGTAGTCTGGCCTCTTTGTTCCCGTCTCAAGGGATGGGGGGGAAGGGTGGGTGCATCGATGCTCTGCTACATCTGGTTCACACTTTCACAGCTTCTCATCACTTTCTGCACACACATACACACTGGTTCGCATCAGGAAACGAGCATAAATTGAACACTCACGAGTGCACACAAACCTAAACACACAGTGATGAATTTGTATGCATCGACTCATTGATCAAAACATGAAAGTGCTTCAAAGTGTGCAAAGCTAACGTCACGCATTTCCAGGGAGACCTGCCAGGCCACAGAGACCAACGCCAAACCTCAGATTGCTTTTTAGTTTTGCCGCTAATTATTTGATGCCGCCGTTTAAACTGTTTGTTGAAATCCAATTATCAGGCAGTCTTTGTTGCTTATAAGATTGCGGTGGCGACTATAGGGGAAGAGTTGACTGGGAAGGCTGAGAGGGAGATAACAAGCCACGGTGAAAGACACTGTCTGGCTGTGAACATATGAGGAATTTCACTGAGGTAAAACCTTTGAAAAGATGCTCTAGAAAGGCCTGTATATGTGATAACATACACACTGTTCATCACGTCCATGTTTTTAACAGCTGGCCTACTGGACTGTTTATTCATTCTTTCATTCATTGTCTACCACTTTATCCTGACATAGGGCACCCTGTCCATCACCAGTCCATCGCAGGGCCAACATACAGAGACAACCAACCATTCACTCAACCCTATGTGTATTCAATTAGCCTCTGCATTTTTGTAGAAACACAATTTCACTCTGAATGTGAGCCAGATAGTGCAAAAAAAGTCAAAGTAACTGATTGTACACATAAAAATTAAATACATTAACTTAGCATCAACGTTGAAAACAGGTACACAAGAGAACACAGCTCTGTCCACAAGTGAAATGAAATGAATGATGAGAACATAGATAAAGGTCAAAAAGGAGCATTAACATGTTTATTTAAAGTAGTGTAAAAATGTAGAAATTGTTTGCCAAATAATTTCTTACTCTCCCAACTATTCCTTCAAAGAGTAGTCCTCCAAACTCCTAATACGGTGTTGAAGTGAAAAGAAGCCTCTGGACATATCTGGTGTTGATTAAGAAACAAAACAGGATGCAGTTTGAAAAGTGACAGCTTTTGCAGCTGCCAGTAAGGCACATAGCTTGTTTTAAATTGATCCCTCTGGTAGCAGGTTGGCTCATAATGACACTGCAGAAACTGCCTAAAACTAAAAATCAAATGCACCTCTGTGAAATGTCAATTTGTGTTGGCTGCCTCGCCCTGATTTATGGAGCATGTGCTGAGTGTTGGTGGGTAACTGCATGCTAGATTTATCTTTCTCTCTCATACACACGCATGCCCTTAAAAAATCTTAAAATTAGTTGTCATGCCTGGACATTGTGAGCTGCAGGGGCCCCAGCTGGTGGCCCTTGTTTTCAGACAGATATACTTAGGACCGGAGCAGGGCCCAGATAAATAAGTAAATAAAACTTGTCCTTAGGCAGGTCTCATCAATTCTGATTCCGCCAAATGAATGTGCCAGAGAATCGATCGACGTACCCAGAGGATCCCAGACTGTCATGGGAATCATGCTCACTCTGAATCCAGTCCTCAGCAGTAAAGCTTTAAATAGACAGGCTGCACCATCAAACCAGCCTTTCTCTCGCTCTCTCTATTGCTATTTCTTCAATAACTCTTGCTAGATTTTTTTTTTTTAAGCAGAGGGGTGTTACCTCTCCCCACTGGTGTTTTCATCTCTGCATCTCTAATGGCTGTTTTCCCACAAGCAAACTCACACCTTCCTCAACAAACATTTTTACACCTGAACGGTGCTCTCACTATTTTGCCGCTCCTGAAACTGGAAACATCTGCAGACGTTCATGACTCATTGCTATTCTCAGAGTGATTATTTAATGAGTATAGAATAGACTTAAGCTGCTGCCACCACCAGATTCTAGCTTTATATTCATCCTCCCTTTCCCCATGGCGTTTCTTTTCTTGGTCCTTTGAGTGTTTCATTTCTCCCTCTTTCATTCTCACACATTGATTCCTTTCCCCCCCCACACACAGTTATCACAGTACTGTTTTCACACTGTCTCCATCTCCCCCCTGTCAAACTCAGTTTTTCTTTTCGCTGGGCGATACAGTTCATATTCCAGTTTCTGCTCAATTTATTGACTTTTCTCTTATCAGTTTTCAAAATGTCCTTATTTGGAATATTTCTCTTTCTGGACCTCCATTTCCTTTCCGTACCATTCATTGTCAGTGCATCACTATTGTCACAGTTTATTCACTAATTTCACTTCTCTCTTTGTTACCGTATCTTTTGTACTGTTAAAATCCTTCAGTTATAACCCACAATTCACTCATTCATTTGATGTATAATGAAATCAAGCAGATATGAAAAATTACAATCATTCTTAATTATTTATGAATGAATGTCAGAGCACAACACCTCTTTCACAATCTGTTAAGCATTCACTTCACATTATCACTTTAAAGTGCAATTAATTATCCATTGTCCAATTTGTATCTAAAGTGGCATTGTATAAAGCATGAGAAAATGTTTTAATTTGATAAATAGTATGTGCTATTATAAAATGTGTGTATTTATTCAAAAGTCACAGATGCCCATTTTGCTACTGTCTTCACTTTACTTACTTTGTTGGCAGGGGCTATTTTTTTGCCATAATAGCTCTGCAGATGGTGACATTAAATTCTGTATAGAGTCACGGTCCTCAGATGATCCTATGTTGAATTATAGCCGAACATTAGGTCAGTCCCAAGTAGGGGTGGGCAATATATCAAATATACTCAATATATCGTGGCATGTGCCAAGTGAGATGTATTATTTGTTAAAATTATGACCTTAGAGTACAAACTGTCACATGAACATAATTATTAAGCTGTTTACATGCAGTTCATGCACCTCATGGACTTCTACCTCTGTGGTTTGCTCACAACATTGTTTTTATTTTACTGCTCTGAAAATGATCTGTTATTGAAATACAATCAAGCTGAAAAAATTGCACTTTAATTTGCAGAGTTTTTCATTTTATTTCAGCGATTGTAGTTGATGGCACTTTTATAATGTTTTAAGCTCTGTTTGATTAAGGTATTGAGAGCTACTGGACATTAGGAAGGTCTACCATGTTTCATTTTTTGAGAGGTTATGGTTAAGCTGCCCAGTTTAAAATGAATAGCTTGTTCTATTTAATTTGATTGTGGTTTTCCAATTTTTCAATGCAAATATTGAAAAAAAAAATACAAGAGTCAGTTTTATGCATCCAAGATGTAGTGTAATGTAGGGGAGATTTCAAATTATCGAGATATACATTATGTATCGCGATATATTCTAAAAATACTGTAATAATCTCCCAGCCCTATAGTCCCAACTTAACTGATGCTGGGCATTCCTGCAGCTCTTTTTTTACTGCTCATTTGTGGCTGTTTGTCTCAACAAGGTGTCACACTTTGTATGAGAATAGAGTGTGGGAGTTGAAGAAACATAGGTCGCAGTATTTCTGTCCGTCAATCAGCTGACTTTCATGGGCAGACTGCACCATACCATAAACTCTGCTACCCCAAGGGAAGGGTACCAAAAATTGAATGTTTGGGGCTGGTTACTTGGTACTATTCCTGATGGAAATGCAAAAAATTAGGTACTGTACTGAACCATTCCACTCAGTGGAAACATGGCTTTACATCCAGGCTCTTGACTTGACTGAAAAGTCCACAGTATGTCAAAAATAAAATAAAATAAATAAATAAATAAATAAACAACTCTGAATTCTGTATGAATTACTTATGTCAATTGTACCAAACCATTCCACTCAACAGAAACACAGATGTTGGCTACTTGCTACATATCAGAATTTTAGCATTTCCATCAATAGCATGTTAATATGGGAATATTATAATTAAGCTCAAAGCACTGTTGTACATATAGGTGAAGCCTCATAGAACTGTTACCATGGCTGGACTCTTGTTTTTAGATGCAGTGAAATGTTGTATTTTTATCGAGTCAATGTGTTTAGCCATCAGACGACCTACAATGCATCTGTTTATTTGCAGTATTTATTGTGCTACTGAACTTACAGTATACAACTTCCCTTTTCCTCACAGGCTGTTTGAGACAACTGTGATTAGAAAAAAATACGAAAATCTTTGGGCGTGTTTTTTTTAATCCTTTAATGATAATGGCTATGTAATCTGGCTATGTGAGGCTGTGCTGAAGGTAAAAGGGCACAGTACTGTCTGTCCGGGTCTTCGCTGGGTCAGAGGCTCCCTCTCAGGTGGTCATTGCACTGAACGAGACATCACGCCCACATGAACATGTTATAAACGCACCATCTGTCTCCCTCCCAGTTGGTGTGATGATTTGGTTGTGTGTGTGTGCATGTGTGTGTGTGCGTGCATATTTTAAATCATCATCATTGTGTGTATGTGCATGTGTTTTAGGTGGAGCCACTGATTCGGTGATTGTGATGAGATGCAGACTGATTTAACTGTCTATCAAAGCTGCAGACTATTCCCACCACTGGGCTTTTTTGCATCACTGAATACATATCTCCTAATTTTCCTCATACCACATCCCTTACTTTATCCCAACCCTTCACACCCTCTATCTCCCAGACTGCGTCTTAACTTACTCGGGAAAACACAGGAGAAGATTAGATGAGTTCCCTCATCGACAGACGGCTCTCATCCCTCTGGTAATTAGTCTAGTCACTTATTGTGGCTGAATGGCATGACAAGGGAGTTGGAGGAGGGAAGGTGGAAGGAGGGGAGTGAGAGAATGTTACAGGAAGGAGGATGGAGTATTAGTTATTTTCCTATTAGAGGGCTTTTGTGATATGACAATTAAATTGAGCAGACATGGCTTCCAGATTTGGTCCATCATTAATTATCCATGTGTGAGTTCAAGAATAAAATGGTCACCCCACTTCCAAAGTTTTGCATCTTACAATGACCATAGCAATATTATTTACTATTCCACCCTCCACTACAAAAATAACAGCTAACATACTGATATGGCTGCAGCTCAAGATCCAAACTCATGCTGGCCCTGCGGGACACTACATATTGTATAATGCCTTCTGCTGATCTATAGGCTGTCACTGCATTTATTCTGATGGGGGTCTGGAGAAGGGTTGATAGTGTGGGTTCACTGACCCAGTCTCAGGCCTTTGCCCTAGCATGATTCAGAGTCTCTGCCCCACTGACTTTGATTAACTGAGTTTTTACAGCCTGCAGTCAACAGCAAGGATTTACTGAATCCTAGATGCAGAGAGAGAGAGAGACAGATAGACAGACAGACAGAAAGAAAGAAAGAAAGAAAGAAAGAAAGAAAGAAAGAAAGAAAGAAAGAAAGAAAGAAAGAAAGAAAATATAGTCTAGAGTGGAGTGATGGAGAAAAGCAGCAATGTAAAGACAATGACTATAGTGTTAGAGACAAGTGGAGAGGATAAACCATGGCTGCCATCAATCAGCAATATGTTCCACTCTCAGATATGCTGTAATATAAAGATAGCATCAACCACGTACTGTGCAACTGTTGTGTGTGTGTGTTTTGTGCTATAGTGTATGTGAAGAACACTGATTTAGAATCAACCATGACAGTAGCAATATATCTTATAGACTACCAGCCTATTACCAGTGTTAGTTGCAGTATTGTTTCATATTATTCTGTGTGTCTGATTTTTTATTTTCAGGATATCCTACTGTGTTGGGATGTTTAAATAATAATTGAAATAATAATTTGATTTTGGGCAAAATTGTTTAATATTAACTGATGAGACTTATGAGAAATGAACTGAAAACAAATTAGTCAATTCAAGAACAGTCACTCTCTCTTAATTTGAATATTTCAGGCTTTTAAATGCTGTAAAGCCACTGTATACTATTTCTGGTCAAAAAAAAGAGAAGTAATTGACCATTCCAAACCCTGCAGTCCTGAAACAAAAACTCACATTGTCCTTCGTCCACGCACCCATATAATTATATGCGTAGCCTGACAGTCTTTTGTCTATTTGACACCATATTTGCCACTCTGCATCTTTAAACTCTTGTGTACAAGGTGGTGAAACTATTTTTTCCTTGTTCCCTTGCCCACAGCCACATTTAAATTCCAAGCAAAGACAAGCAGGCAGCCAAGGGGACCTTGATGTGCCCAGAACAAGTTTAACATCTGCCACCATACAAAGTGGCTTTGCAGCACTGGTAAATGAGAAGTCTCATTCATTTTAGAATTGCCTGGCCACCCTTCCTGCCCATAAAAAGCTTTGTGTTACCTCATCTTTTTTAGGAGAATCCATCTCTCCATCCCTTCCTTTTTCTACCTTTCCCCTTCCAATTTCTTTTCTTAATACAGCATGTCACCTTTTCCCTAGGTCCTTTCCCATCTTTGTGCTAAATGACCTTGTCTTTTACAGCCACAGAGAGCAAAGTAATATGTTTTTAACGTAACAAATGAGGGATAGTTGCTTCCATCTTACTCCTTAACAGGGTGCTGGGTGTTTTTGGCTGCTGCATTGTATCAATAACGGAGACCAGTCTGGCTTCTTGCTGTAAGTAATAGGTTTCTAGTAGTGGGTAGCTCTGAAGATAATTCCTGCTCTGCACATCGCGGTTTTTAGAAATGGCATCTACGCTTTGTGTGGTAGAGTTTGATGTTTTATGGTACACAGCCTCTTTGCTTTTCTTTTTCTGTCTGTCTTCCCTTTTCCGTTCATCAATTGAAGAACTTAAGTGGAACACAATAAGTCCACCACAAGCACTCAGAGGTGCACTTCATAGTGCAGTAAAACTTTTGCAAGTGTAATTGACAACACTTCTCAGCTCCACAGTGTTAAAACCCGAACAGACCCACTCTCATCCTTGCTTTTGTTTTTTCCTTTGTCCATGATTTCATTGGTTTCTCTCTGCCCAGCTGATGATTGACTGTACTCCTCATGTGAGCAGGAGGAGCTCCTCATTCATGTACAGCAGAGTTGTGTGTGTGCGTGTGTGTGTTTGGTCTTCTACGGGTGGCTTTGTGAGGACCAAAAACTTATAAACCATAGGGAGGGCATTTTTGGAAAGTGAGGACGATTTGGCTGGCCCTCACTCTCTAAGCAGTTTAAGATCTGGTTTTAGGGTAGGGTTAAAATTGGGTTTAGGTTAGGGCAAGTGTTAGGGTTAGGCAATTAGTTGCAATGGTTAAAGTTAGGTTAAGGGGCGAGGGAATAAATTATGTCTATCAGGGTCTTCACTACAAACGCTGCACAAATGTGTGTGCGTGTGTGTGAGAGAGAGAGTTTTGAGAGAGCAAAGCATCGGGGTAAATCTGTTGCTGCATCAAACTGCAGTGCCTCTCATTGCATCGCTCTCTTATCTTACTTTGTCTCTGAACATCCTACAACCTCTCATGACTGATTCGCTGTCTTTCACCTATGGCCTCTCATTTTTTTTCCTCTCTACATCACACACAGTATCGAAGGTGATTCACTGAGTGTTGGTGAGTGACTAGTCTGAATTGCCTTTTGCACAGTGTGTTCCTTTGTAACCCACAGCTTTGAGGTGTCCTGCTGCTTCATAGACCCACTACAGGTTTCATGAGCTGGACCGTAGCCACCCACTCAGACTTTATCAGTGTTTTTATTCTGTAACTGGCAAGCAACAAAAGAAACCAACCTGAGGATGATGCATGCTACGAGGCAGGCGCAAACAGCATACTGGCCCCATTTGTGTAAAAAATCTGAAGCACTAAAGCCATTTACGTATGACACATTGTGACAGGTTGCTTACTAAAGCCTTGGTAATATCCTTCAGGAAGGAAAACTGTCTTCTGTCACACAAGGGTGGCCTCATTTTTCACTCAAAGGGACTTATAGAAGTTGATAGGACCCACTCGCCCTGTGAAACCTGCACCAATGTGTGTGTGTGTGTTTTTATGTCTGTGTCTCTCTGTGTCTGTTCAGGAAAAACAGCAGTGTGAGATCATGGAGTGACAGACAGGCAGACTGAGTGATTAATGAGGCCTATTAATAATGCATCACGGTGAAGGAAGAGTGACATAACATATTGAGAAAAGTAAAGAAAATAAAGATAAAACGAGAATAAACATAGAAACTTGTGTGTTTGGTTGCAGATGGTGGCAGACACAGAGTGGCAGCTAAATGTATCCAAATATAGAAGTACAGAATAAGATTAAAGGTGAAATGGAACAACAGATGGGGCTACCAGGCCTCTTCATGAAAGGTTGAGGTTGGCCTTGTGAAAGGTCTTTGACAGGGACAGAAAACAAAGTTGCAACAGCTTCCCCCTGTATTTTCTTCCATGTGTCTCTCTCTTCATCTGGCTGTCTGGATGTAACATCTAACCTCACATCTCCTGGTCTCTCTGTCATATTTGCAGTATCTGTGACAGGTGTGGTAAGGAACAGTGCACTTGTCTGATGTGCTGAGATTTTGCAAGGTCTTTTTTCCTGGTATTAAACCCAGAAGATATAGTGGGTGTTACACAAAATAAGTGTATTTCTTAAGATTGCTTGAATTGTCAGGCTAATAAAGAGCACAAGGCTAACACTAGGTTAAAAGCATCTACAAACACTGAGGGATAATCAATTTAGTAACTTTACAAGTTACAAACCATGGCAACAGGGAGCATGAAAAGCAAAGCTACCTTTCTGTGTAGTTAGTAAGCTATAATTAGCTTGGCAGTGTAACAAATTTCACTCAAATTCTCTCAAAGTTTGCTCTTATGTTTTTTGCTTTTTAAAGCATCAGGTTCCACACACCAACTAATGTTAAATTGTCTTTATTTTCACAGCACTGTAGTGTTGATGACACCCCTCAAAGTGCTTTACACTACCATTTTCCCATTCACACATTCCCAAGCATTACCGCATATTTAAACAACAATCGTATTACTTTCTCATTCACATTCGGCCCTGCATCGCTGCCATTAGCAGCATGTAAAACAAGGCGCAAGGGATTGAATCCCGACCTTCAGATTGGAAGGCGACTCACTCTACCAATAACCCACAGCTGTCACAGTTCTGACTGTCGTTCTTATTACTTCCCCACATGCCCTATAGTTCAGCAAGTAGAAAATGTCCAGACCTTGACAGGCCTACAATGTCTCCTCTTTAGGGGCAAGGCTAAAATTTGACCAGCACTGTTTGTGGGTGGAATTGAGGAGGCATTAGTTCATAAGCTTGTGTTAAACCTTAATTATAATGAAACTCCAGCAATACTGTAAACATTAAGCCTTTATCTATGCAACCCCTTAACCTCTCTTGATTGCAGAGGGAATTGGTGAATGGCAGGGTATTTTGGACAGGTCTGTTACAGTGTCGACATACAGAGACAAACAGACTCTCACATACACACCCTCATAACCCCAACCTGCATGTTTTTGGACTGTTGGAGGGAACTGGAGTATCCAGAGAAAACCCATGCAAGAAGAACTGCATGCTAACCACCACACCAACACACCGCCTATACTGTAAACAAGCAATAAAACACTTCAACATCAACAATATCCATCAAACTGTGGATGTGTCTGAATATGAATTTAGAATGTACAGTACATACAGGCCTGAGTCATGTTAACAGATTTTTAGGAAGGAGGGCAGTCGTGTATTGTCTGTCCCATGGTGCACAATGGCACATGGTGTACAATTGTTTTAATCACAGGGGTCCAGTTGGGGCAATAAAGATGATGCATCACAAATGAAATGGAGGGAAATAAAGGCACAAATCTAGTAACACAGAGGTCAAAGCTCTGCTGGGCTTCTAAAGAGGCACAGGAAAGAAAAGGTTATATTTGTCAGCTGTTGCACCCTTAATTCAGTGTAGATGTTGGCTTCATCGAGATACCTCAATGTAAAATTAATTCAATGGTGATGTACACCAGGGAGAGGGTGGGTGATGTGGAGTATGTAACAGCATTGGCATAGTAACTGCACCTAGCTCTAACCCTGAGAGCACATAAATACAAACCGGGAAGAAAGCAGAAAACCTTAATAAAAATGTGATTCAGTATTTCACTTCAAGAAATGTTTATACTGTGTAATAAAAATAAGCCAAAGCACTTGTCACTTTTGTATGTGCAATCCAATCGGTGATTTACAGAAGTGGAATCGCAGCAGCCAATTTGTCATTTAGCTTCATTATAAATATACCATATTTTACTCTCTGTGGTGATGTCAGTCTGTTGTGCATTGCTCAAACTAAAAGACGGTGTGAATCATTTGTCAGTGGCTTAAAGTCATGTTTAATTCACATTTCTACCATCTATACAAAGGAACACATTAAAAAGCATTTAGTTACAGATAGGAATGCACCAAACTGCTACTTTCAGGCTGAGTACAAGTAGGATTAGTTAATTTTGAGTACTTACTGATTCTGTGCTGAGAACTTAATAATAACTTTACAGCAAAAGAAGTTAGGACCTCTTTAACAACAATTGCTCATTAGTAATGCTTGATTAATTATTTGTTTCCGTCATGATGAACACCGTAAATGTCCGTTCATTTTTCACTGACTTTTTAAAATCAACTTCAATTTAGCCATGGCTCAGCAGAGTTGATTTGGTATGAGGTCAGTGTTTTTGACCTTGGCTGTATTTTTTGAGATTGAAATTGCTGAGTGACCATTGCTGCTGTAACTGACCTCCTTCTGCAATATCTCCACAACCAGCCGCTAAATTCTCCTCCTCCTCCCAAAGGGCTCTCCCACCCTCAGGCTCTGCTCGGCCCGCCATGTCTCTGGAGATACCGTACTCATTATTTACACACAGGGTGTCTCAAGACCCACAGCACCCGCTGACTTACCTCATTTGGACTCTATCCCATATATCACATAGTCAAATATAGAAAAAATAAATGCACATATTTATTTAAGGGCACACATGCCAAAGTGCAAGGAAATTAATTCCACCTTGTTCAACTCTGCCTCCATTTCTTGTTTCCTCTCTTGCTCCCGGCTGCTGTAAGTACAGCAACACAGATAAATCTGAAACGTTGTGAAGACATTTTGGTTTAGAGAAAAAGTGTGTAAGACAATGAGATTCTCCAGTGTCTTCAATTTTTTTCTCCAAATTAAACATGTGCAAATATATTTTAGATAGATTGAGATTGTTTTGTTCAGCTGGTTTTTCAGGAGGGAAACTGAGAATTAGATTTGGCTCCCGTGCTTGTCTGGACGTTCCTATATTGCAGAAGTTGCACCACTATCGCTCACTAACTGTAGGTGGAAATGTTCAACCACATTCAAACAATTGTCAAATGAGTAAACATAATGCTGACTAAACCAAATCAGCTCCACAAAACTATCTCTAAATGAAATTTATATCAAAATTTCTAGTTTAGCTGTTAGCTGATTTTATGGCTGATATTCCAGTGCTGCACAAAGGAAGTGATTTGTTTTATGCTTAGTGAGACAGCAACATTCAGCTCTTTAAATGAGATGGCTGCAAACAGGTTGGAGTGAAATCACAAAGAGGCATCCATGAAAAGTTTGAGAAGTGAAGTAACTGCTGAAAAAAATGCAGTCAGCCAGCATCATAGTATAAATATCTTTAATGAAAATGAGTGTGTATTTTACATATAATGTTGTAGTAACCAAAGGTTCTAGCACTTCCGCATAACCACTTAAAAATATGCATTTATACTGTACGTGTCAGCACTGCTGATTGACAGAAGTGGAGGATGAAGTGGCAGAAAATGAGTGAGTGAGTGAGTGAGTGAGTGAGTGAGTGAGTGAGTGAGTGAGTGAGTGAGTGAGTGAGTGAGTGAGTGAGTGAGTGAGCTTCTTAAATATATTAATAGAATATGAATCCTATGTGCTCTGTTTTTGTAGTAGTTGCATTGGTAGACTGGCCATTCATGCTGTTTTGTGTGTATCTTCTGCATATGAATGGGATAGAGTGTTGCATCACAGTTGTAAACATAGAAGCAAGATTGAATGAAACAGAAGAAAGTGGACACTTTAGAGGACAATGAGTCAGCAGAAGGGAAAAAAGCAGATATTACTGTAACCGCTTGGGCTTATGTGTGTTGCACTTTATTTTTATTTTTTTTGCCTCAGCAGGGGATGTTGTACTCAAAATCTGTGGATGTAGAGCAGTGCATCCAGACACTTGCTATTACCTTTTATGATGTTCACTGTATTTTTTATCCACAATTTATTCTCTTGTTGTGAGTTTTGAGATGGCATTAGCTCTCTGTGTTTTTGTGTTTGTGTGTGTACCCGTACTGGTTGTATAGCCTCAGTGTTTTGCACCAATGGCTATGTGTAGATTTGAACCCAGGGGCTTTAGTAGAGCATGAGGAGAAACTGAGCATCTGTGTTTTTAAAAACCCTGGGAAAGTTGCCATTTTAATGTCTGTTTTTTATTTTTCTTTCTTTCTGCCTATTCCCCAAATGGAGCATGTTTATCAACCCTGTAAACAAGAGCAAGCTAGAGTAATAAACTGGTAATGGCAACATTTTAACAAAACCCTTTAAATTTCATTGTGAAGTGAAAAGAAAATGCCACATTTCTATTTTACACAAGGAAGATTATACATGATGGCTATATCATGTTTATTTGTACAGCACTTACAATCACAGTCACCAAGGGCTTTGGATGACTTCATCACATCCAAGTCATATTTTTAAACAGTAAATTAAAGTGACAACACGCCAATGTCTTCGCCGAGAAAAAAAAGTAAAAGGAATTGTTACTCGTGATTCATCCAATTCTACAGTGTTTATTAGAAAACAACGTCACAAGGGGAATTGTTGATTTATTGTTGTTTTCAGTTTTCTTTGTGTACTCACTCTCCCTCCCTCTCTTCGTCTCTGTCTCCAGGTGCAGCAGGATGCGAGGCGAACTGCCTGTGTGTGGACTGCAGCCCCTGCTGGCCTTCCTTCTGCTTCAAACCACAGTCTGTGGTGAGTCCTCATTAAACTGGAGATGCTCCCTGTCACCTGAGCTCCAGTGTAAACTTCAGATAATTATGCCAAAAAAAATTTTGCAGTGACCTCTACAGTCATTTCGACCACACTGATAATCGTCATTACCTCTCATGGGAATAAAAATTAATTTGAAATCTGCACATTTGCAACTTGTTTACCCACTTGTGTAAACCCATCCATGTAAAGCTCACTCATTTTGTCCCAGTCCAGGCACTGCCTCTTTTGTTGGACATGGTCTACATGATTGAGAAAGACAGTGGCATTCTTTGACCATGTAGGATTTCCCTCCTGTCACCACAGCTTGTCTTGCCCTATCACTGTCGCCTGGCAACAGAGCTGTAGCTGCACACAGTGCCACTCACTAATGGCATTTAACGCAACATGTATTAAACCCCCCCATTTTTTTCCACTCTTTCGTTGTGATAAAGCTTAGTCCTAATTAGGTCTAAACAATTTATCATTTATAATCAAAATAACAGTTTAAACACAATTACCGGTAACAAATTGCAATTTCATTATTCTGTTGTATGTAATTTCAAAATGTAATATATTAATGTTAGGAACAATTGATTCATCTTTTAAATTCTCATCCCTTATATTTTGATGATATCTCATCTTGAAATCTCCATTTTGTTTTAATTGTAACACAGTAAATACTCAACTGAAGCTTGACTTAAATATATATATACTCACCTGATCTCCACAAATGACTGGTGAAAATGTGTGGTTTGTAGCTCACAGCAGTGCTCTGTCATGTTGTGGAAGAGCCTGTTCCTTCACATTAGACTTTGTCACACTGACCAATGTGTGTGCTCGCCTTTTTTTAATTTCAATTTTATTTGTTTAGCGCCAAATCACAACATACATTATCTCAAGGCACTGTACATAGTCTAGGTCTATAGCAGCATAACTAAGAGATGGTTCAGGTTTCCCTGAGCCAGCTCTAACTATAAGCTTTGTCAAAAAGGAAGGTTGTAAGTTTAACTTTAAATACAGAGAGAGTGCCCGCCTCCCGAACCGACATTGGCAGTTGGTTCCACAGGAGAAGATCCTGGTAACTAAAGGCTCTGCCTCCCATTCTACTCTTATGGTCTCTGGGAACTACAAGTAAACCTGCGTTTTGGGACCAAAGCGATCTGTTGGGCTGATAAGGTGAAACTAGATCTTCACAGCTACTCCTCTAGTTACTACCAGGGCTCTCTTTATCTTTAAATCTAAATAGATGATGCAAACAGTAAAGAAAATAAAAAGACAAAAGGTAAAGTTCATACTCTTTACACTTCAAACCTTAAAACATATACTTTAATGAGCCGCTATTATAATAAATTAAGTGATATAATTGAAGTGATTATCTGACATGCTCTTTGACTTCCATCTCGTCTCAAACCTGTGCACGCATTCACAGCATTCGTGCACATTCGTGTAACGAGTGCTCTCAGCAGAAACCTATTCGACAGCTGTATGAATAGACGCAGAAATATGCCTTCACATCATCCATTCATAGATTTATAGTTTTATCACTTCTCAGTGTGAGAATTGTCATGTGTAGCATGTGAGCGTATGAAATAAGTGAAATGCGTGTGTCTCACACTGAATGCGTGAGAGAGCCATGGCTACTACCCCAGCAACACTTTCCAGAGAAGGTCAAAAATGAAGTGTGTTAAAAGCTCACATTCATCCTTTACGCCATTTCTGAAATATAAGTTTTTGATATTTCGTTAAATTGCTTATTTTCACTAATCCTGAGCTCATTAAAATTTGCTTTGAATTGGCTGAAAACGAGTTTAGGATGTTGCAACACATTGCATTCCTTTGCATACCTATTTTACAGACTTCTTTAAACATTTGCATTTGCTGAGAGACTGTCAGTGTGATAGAGAAGTTGAAGATGTTGATAGAGACCCTCACTATCATAACTTTACTTGGTATATGTGTGGTGTGGTTGCTCCACGTGCTTCCTACCCATCTCTTTGAAGATTTTCCCTGTCTATACCATAGTGCTCCACAGGGAAGAGCACAAAGCACAATGATTCAGATCTGTCAGTCCATCCTCGCTCTCTCCACACTCTCTTTGGCTCGCTGTGCATCTACATGCTTGTACAAACATAGGACAGACTGCACACCCCCTCATTGCTCTCTGATGTCTTCTTGATGGTCTGCTTCTCTCTGCATCATATTGTTTCTGGCTTCTATGAAGGCAAACGAAAAATCCTCAGACCTGGCACTGGGGCCTTTTTTGTGACTCGGGGCACACCTTTGCAGTCAGAGATGATGTAAATGCAGCCAAAGCAGTCTGTCTCTGAGTGGGTATATGTTTGTGAAGAAACCTTCAGGTTACATCCACCTACAGTAGTGGTTTATACAGCCAATTTGCAGAACAGTGAGAATTCTAACCCGCCTCCTACACACATATACACACACACAGTGATGATCTGCGCACCCATGTGCATTGCAAAAGTATGTGTTTTGCAAATACTCCTTGCTCCTAAGCTCTGGATGAATTCAGTTTTTGAGGGCACTAACTTCCACTCTTTTCATTTTCTTTCTCTCCGATCTGGCATTTTCTACTTTTTTTGTTTCTGGCTGAGTGACTTTGAAAGAGTCAGTTGGAGGGAAAGGAGTACAGGAAGAGTTGGCACTACATCTCACCGCGTGACACTTTACAATCACATTGACAGCCCAGATTTTGGGGAGAGGGTGAAAATATGGTGCGGGAGGAAGCATTAAGCGTAAGACTTTTTTTGTTGATGATCATTTGAGCATTCCTGCACTTTTGTGCATGCACTTCAGGGTGTAGTTATGAATTTAAAATGTTGGCTGCGTGCCACGCAAGATAAATATATCGTTATGCTTCAGTAGGTGCAGAATTAGTCACGGCAGCAGCAGGGAGTTCCTGCGAAGCCTGACATGGCCTGGTTTAGAGTCAAGAGGGGAGTGTAGGAGGACACTCTTGTCATGAAAAGGTTTGAGGGATGATTAGAGCATTTAATAAATGATTGAGGAATTGAAACATTTTGAAAATAAGACAGGATGGTAACAAGTAGGGAGTGTAAGAGGCTAAGCCACTTAAGCACTTGTAATGAGGTACTTGAAAAGTGAGACCCCAGAGGCTATAATAATAACTATCTCCTTTACAGTCATCCATGCACTGCAGGTAAAATCTGCAGGTACATTTTTTCATCCCTTTACTTTTTTCCCCTTCTTCATTTCTCCTGAGGAGCCCTCAGGTGAATTTCATCCCTCATTTACAAGAAGTGTAAAAAAAAAAAAAAAGTAATTGAATCCTGTTTTCACATCACCAGTCAATCCTCCGTCACCTGGGATCCCACAGAGCCTTTACAAAATCATCCTCTCACATGACACTGAAAATGACAGGGAGCAAACTTTGCATTGCCTTGGGCCACATTCAGCGGTTTTTCGCCGTAATGACGTGGACAGACAGAACATCAAGTGAATTGAAGAGGTGATGGGATTGCATACGCAGTTAATGGAAAGACCTGATTAGATGCAAATTCACCCAGGGTCGTGCAAATTGATTACAAACCATGCAAGTTAAAAATGCATCACGAGATTTGCAAATACATCCCACGGCTTTGTGACTAGACTCCACAAATGTACAGAGGGAGAGTGAGATGTGGACTCTGTGCAGACAGAAACATGAGAAAATGAGCAGTAAGTAATAGTAACAACTCAGTCACTGAAACTGTTGTTAGCTGACTTCTGCACTTCTGTCAAACAAAACTGTCCTATGGTCAAATATGTACAAATGAAGTAATGCAAACATATGCTGTCTGTACACAGCTGCCATCTTTTCCATGGTTACTTTTGCAAAGCTATTGTACTATTCTGACTGTCATGAATCAGGCACCCAGAATCCATGTTTGTCTGCTTTATCACAAACACTCATCAAGAGTCGAGCTCTTTATGTTCATCGTGTAGCACAATTAAATTGCTTTTGTGACTGCCCAAGAGACACATTTAAAATCCCAAATGCCTAAAAAACAATAAATACATAAATAGGCATCAAAAACAGAATAATCAGAGGTTATGTCACTGAAGTGATATTAGAGTTCAGCAGTTTTAAGGTAGTTAGGAAAAGACTAATATTTAATTGGTTCCACTCAATAAATACTCTTATCCTTCCATTTAGGTCTACGTTTTCTGGCTGGCATTCTTTCAGAGGACATTACACACGTAAACGCAATCTTTTGGAGGCTACAGTCCCTCATCTCTTCACCACAACTTACTGTTTATAGAAATAAGCAACAAGGATCCAGATATCAGTCATGCAGTAATATTTATTAGGCAAAAATTGATAGGTAACCCTCTCATCATCTCACATTCATTACAGTCATTAGCCTATTAACATGAAATAGAAATGAAAAATAAATCTTTACTTACATGTATTCCAGTAGATAAGCTTCATATGTATTGCTAAATGTGTCTGGTTTTGGGAATTGTCCCAGCTGTTGTGTTGGCCATGGATGCATTTAGTCCATAAAAAAGGGCTAATATTGGTTGCACATTGAAGCATAATATTGTAAGGTCTTGACCTTACTATGTAAAGTGCCTTCATTAAGTGCATTTGGATTTGGTGCTGTGCAAGTAAAATGAAGTTAATTAAGTTGAAGTGATTTGAAATTTAATATATAAATATACGTTGCTGCATATTTTAGAATACATACTCTAGAGATTTGTTGTTCTTGTAAAACTAGGAATATGAGCGAATGTGAGACAGTAATGTGAAGGAATATTAGCATGGAGGCAATTGCCAAACTGTAGGATGTTTGCCTAACAGACCTGCTGTGCTTAGACAGGCAACTTAATTCAGGAGAGCTCTGGTGTGTGTGTTTTCATTTCTGTCTGTCTCTCTGTTTCTGTGTGTGTGTGTTTCAAAGTCTGCCATGATCGGAAGGCCCTTACCCTTTATTACATTGGGGACTCTGTTGCCGTAGTTTATTTGAGGAGGCTTAGTTAGTTGTAATCTATAGGCTTTACACAGTTTTTTTTTAAAAAACTTGATATAATCTCTGCTTCCAGAAAGTGGAGCCAGTGTAGAACTGTCTGATACCTGTATTCTCTTGAATGACCATCACTGGGTAACTGTAAAGAAAAAAATATCCACCTTCCCCCGTGAAGATTCTCAGTCATCCATGTCAAATTCATCACCAGGATAGGATGTTACACCTCTCATCCAAGATGCTTCCTCATTTCTGACCTGTATAAAATACAGGTTGTTCACATCCTGACCCAGGGCCTGTACACACAAGATCAAATTTAGGAGAATCCACATAAATTTTGGCTTTGTTTAGACTACAGTCCAAATCTGTCACAGTCTGCTCAGCTCCTCCCCTGCTCTGCTGCTCTGCCTCACCCCTCATCAACTTTACTGCTTCCACCTGCTGCTCCTTACTCACCTGCTCTCCACCTCCAATCAAGCCAGTATATATGCAGCTTCACTCCACTCACTTTTTTGCCAGATTGTCTTCGCTCTCATGCCTGGCTCTCCAGCTCTTGTTCCTGGACGGCTTACCTGCTATCGACCCGACCTGTCTCCGACCTTTGCTTCTCGTCTCTGCCCCGATAAATACACCAATCTTCTGTCGCAGACAATAAGTATTTCCTGCCTGTTTCTTGATCCTCATTGGACTTCAGTTGGGTGGATCTCAGCCGCTCAGTGTGTCTCAACTCAGACATTAAACACACCTTGCCAGTCTCAAGGTCCAGATCCACACCCAGCCTTCAGCGAGAGTTTCTCCAGCACTGAGTTTGCTCGTTCCCCCCCCCTCCCCCACCACACTTGTTGAGCCTGTTGAAATTTTGGACAATTATCTGCTCACGTGTTCCACCCACCCCTTGATTGCCATACTCTCCTGAACCCAGTTCTCTGCTGCCATCTTTTTTGCCACCTGGTGCAGCCTGCTGAATAAAGACTGTTAAGAACAGAAGCTTGATTCATTTATACTGCAGTTGGGTTCACTCCATACCCGTTTTGTAGCACGAGTCTTTGGCAATCTGGACAGCTAAAAAACACATGAAATACGAAATTTCAAATATGATTCTGATCGGATTTATACAGATCTGTTTCAATTTAAATGTTTCAGTTGCTCAGATAGGATTTCCAAGTGTCTACTTTGTCAGTTGCAGCACGACTCAAATGACAACATTGTGTGGACTGTTTATATAGGAATCCATGTGGAAGACTAGACTAGACTGTCAGCACAGACACACAGATCAGATCTGATCTGATCACTTACACTGTATATAATATACTTTATATAAGTATAATATATAGAATGTGAGCAGTTGGTCAGGAAGAACAGACTCTGATTGGATATGCTTGCATATTCCAAATTGGGGTGCAGTCTAAACAAAGCTTTAGTATGGGAGCCCAAAACACTATTTTGGAAAACAGGTCCCAAAGTGAAAAAGTATACTACCATTATAATACAACTGTGGGAAAACTTTGACATCATAATCCTACCTCTACATTCTACATTTTAAGTCATTTACAGGGTTTTGTGTGTATGCACTCAATTCTTGAAACAACAGTGTTTTTACAATATATATATATAAAAAAAGATTATACAGGGAAAGTTCTGTTTACATGTAGATAAGTCCCCAGTTTTCAGTTTGTTAGTTTAACCTGAGACAAAGTGTGAAAGAGGGTTATTAGGGTATCCTTAGAGACCAAGTTTGCTATTGTGTGAATGTTGAAGTTCACCTTTATTGTTCTGCATGTGAGGCTTGATCGTTTTTGGAATCAGGACAACATTGTAGGTTATCAGAGAGTTGGTATTAAGCCGCCTCCTCCTCTGTTGAGTGACGGTTTCTCCAGATGCAGATGGCTTCTTTCACTCGCCCTTCAATCCATCTGCCTTCCCTAGCCAGAATGCGAACATTTTCAGCATCAAAAAATATCCTTTAGGTATAGTTGGATAGCTGAATTTGGTTTCCCCAGTGTAAATTTCTCGACAATCCTCATTCCATTGTACTGCATAAACAAACTGAAGAGATGATGGTCTCAGTCAGGGCTAATGATTCGAGTGGAGTGGGAGCAAGTGTGAAAATGTGCTTTTTTTTTCTTTTTTTTTTTTACCAGAGCATAGCATGGCTTATGAAAACTAATGTGAGTGAGTAACACCTTATCTCACACTCTGCCTTCCTCCAGTTTCACTCACACTAGTGTCTGTAGCATGTGTGGGGAAGAGGAGGATGAAGGGGCACCTGTGCTCTTACAGCTTCAAATGGATGTACAGTAGTTTTCTCAGGACGTATTAAAGAGGGGCCTCATTCTTTAATTTAACTGGAGCCACAGCCACAATATTAACACTGATCAACCTATGATTTTGTTTTCTGATGGTGAATGGTAAAATCTCATTTAATGTTACAGCAGTGTGAGTAGAGCTTTGTGCACCTGCTGAATGCTGTGTGTAAAAAAACATTTAAACACAGAGGACGTTAGTGAGAGGTTTCATTGGTGTGGACTGAAAATGGACGAGAGTGTGGAGAATTGAACAGTGGAGCGTTCTGCAATGCCTGTGAGCGTGCAGAAAGATGAGTGCTCATTATAAGCTGTTCTTCTTACATTCTCTGATTTCATGTCTGTCAGCATTGTGACCATTTTTTAAGCTATGGTCCTATAATAGTCAATAAAGCCAGGCATGCTGTAGGATGTGGCTATGGTGTCATTGACGTAAGATGTTTTGTGTGACCTCTCAATCCTCACACTCTCAATAAGAGTCGACCTTACACTATCATCTTCAACAGCTTCATCCTTTTATACAAATATGGTCTGGCTTCAAAAGACCACAGCATTTACCACTTAATCTCAGGTTCTCAGTATATTCTTCTGATCCCTGGTCTTTGATCCCGGAAGTAAAAGGAGATGGAATATAACCTGCAGTACTGTTAGTGGAAATCTTACAGCAGCAGCATTTTTAATTTTGTAACTTGAAATGATAAACTCAAGATGAACTTACTGAAAAAGAAGATGGCAACTGTAAATTCAGTGTAAGGTTCCTTGAAAATCAAATTTATTCATGCACTGCACCTGAATAAATGTTAGATGCAACTTCACACTGCTGCCACTGTTTTTTATGTATGTTTACACTGTTAAATTTTAATTTGATTTCATTCAAATCAGGCAAATTGAGACCCATCTCACTTTCCCATCTCACTGCTAATTAATTATAATTTTAGTTGTTGTGAGGACAAATAATTTTTGGGGCACCAACATTTGGTGATTTTGGTCCTCCATTCTGGAACAGCCTGTCACACAACCAATAAATATTTTTAAACGTCATCTTAAAGTCACATAGAATGGTCTTTTTGAACCAAAAATTGAGATTACTGATGTCTACTTAGATAAATAAAATTTATGGTCAAAAACCTCATAGTTTCTTCAGATTAAGCCACTTTATTGCTGCTCTCTGCCAGCCTCTGAACAGACACTGTTTCTGAGCTAATGCCTGACCCCAGAACACTGAGTCTCTTGTGATTGGCCAGATACAAGTGGACTAACGCATGGCAAATGTGCTATGTAACTAAACTCGACTTTTCAAACCCTTTTGCTCAAGCTCAAGTAATTGGAGAAGCCCTTCTTTCTCAGAAGTGGCTTATTGAGACACTTTAGTGATGTTTAGATACGGGAAGGACACGGGGACACACCAAAAAACATCAGAAATTTGAATTTCCAGTGAATGTCCACACTTTGTATTGCAGTTTTGCACAAAACGAGTCGTGTTTAAGTGATATGGGGCTTTCAAGGACTTATCATATCCATCTAAGATTTAGTCATTTTTCTATCTGCGGTACCAAA
The DNA here is from genome assembly GCA_016785285.1 of Brachirus orientalis. Lineage (NCBI taxonomy): Eukaryota > Metazoa > Chordata > Actinopteri > Pleuronectiformes > Soleidae > Brachirus > Brachirus orientalis. The sequence goes on from JAFBJR010000180.1 coordinate 10,627,970, forward strand.
ATTACTTTCCCTGAATGTTTTCCACTGGCTATTAAATATCTAGGGCCTTGCAAGTAGAACTGCTATGTTTTTTTTTTTATCCTTTCAAGTCATTTTTCACAATGCCATCATGCATTTAAACACGTACTGTACATCATGTTGCAGATTTAAGGTAGAATATTTCTAGAGCAGCTTTTATCTTGTCGTTATCTGAGTCTATTTCAATTCAGCCATCATCTCTTTACAAAGTTATCAACAAACAGCAGCAATACTCTTTCAAACAGCTAATCTATGATGATTTTTTTTTTAACTATATGCATACATACAGTACATACATACATATATACATACTGCATGCATACTTACAGACATACATACTCAGATGACATGTGGAGAACTGGAGTGGAGAGTGACGACAGGAGAACATATTTTCTGTCAGTCCCAGTAGCTCCTGACTGGCTGGCTGATGGATTTGATTTGGGTAAACTGAAGACAAAGGTACTTTTATCTCTGCAAAAGCAATTTTGGGCCTATTGGAAAGAAAGAATAGGAAAATATGGAGAGAACATGGAATGATGTTCCCAATTGTGGTCATATTGGAGTGAAAATGCTATTACCGCTCCCACCCCATGTCTGTGTGCAGCTCTGTGCCAGCCACATAAAGGCTCCCTGACTGTGTTTAATAATTCAAGATCACCTCTGAAGACAGATGGGCCAATGGTGATGATCACGTTGAAGCCACTGAACTACCAGAAAGAAAATAAGAAAATCCAAGCACTATCTGTAAGCTGCTGAAAGTGGATCCTCCAGGCAGAGCTGGGGCATGAATCGTCTCACTCCATGCCCTTCTCAAGATTCTTACTGACAGAAAAAAGACACAAGACTGGTTGAGGTCAATAAAAGTTCTGCCTGTTAACATTTAACAAAGCCCACCATACTGACTTTAAAATACAATGTTTTCCTCTGTGGGGTTTTAAAACATGCTCTCTTTTTCAGCACTTTTCTTGCTGTATTGACATTCAGCTCTGTCTTGCCGCTCCTTTTTCACTTTTCACCCAACATCCAATTGAGCCTTGTTTTGAAAAGAGTGACAAAGAGCAGCACCAAACACAAATAAAGACAAATAGCTGTCTTGTCGGGGTTATGTTTGTTGTAGCATTTCCATCTAAATGCAGATTTGTTATAGCAAAGATATTGGGAGCCTTCATCTGTTTACTTTCATTCCCACAGTGGTAGAGGGTGATGATTTGTTTCTGTTTAATTTTGTTTCTTTTATTACTATTTTACCTCTAGCAAATGTAATTTAGCCCTCTTAAAAAAGACACCTGTGATTTAATGTGATTCACTTAGCTGTGTAACTTACAGCACATGTGGAGAGATAAAGATGAGAGATAAAGAGATAAAGAACATTTGTCCAAATAAAGAAAGGGAACGGGAGAAGGTGAAAGAGAATGAGGTCCTGATTTTGAAGCTTTCTTGGCATAATTTGCGACTCTGTCTTGCATTGCCAAAACTATTGATGCCGTGGATATGAAGACGTGACTGCTGGATTAGGTTTTGTTTCTAGCAAGGTCTACTTAGAAACAGCAGTTTTCTTTCTAGGACTGCACTTTGCACACTGAGTGTCTTTGTGTGTTTGGGAGGGAAGGGCACACGCGTGACTGTGTGGTAAACAGAGATGTGTGCCACATCCTCAAGGGAGATAAAGCAACAAGAACAACAGTAGGGAGCAGAGTCTGATAGCCTCTTCTAAAAGATGTGCACATGTCTGCATTTGTGTATGTGTGTGTATGAGTGAGCATGATTGTGTCACCATGTCAGTCTTAACACACAGATCTTCTTCACTCCCTTTTGTCAAGGAGAAACTGTGATTGAAGAAGTCCAAGGTTAGCCCCTTGGTATAACTGCAAAATACGTGCTTTAAAACAAACAACATTTAATTTTGAAAAGAGGAAGAGCCCTACTTAGCCATGAGGGATAGTCTGATGTCATACAAAAAAGCCCTCTGTAATGCCATAACATCCTATTATTCACCTCTAATAGAAGAAAACAAGAACAGTCATCTTTATTTACGGGCTATGTACGGCAATCTTTTAAAGTAGCCGTAATGTAAATAACCCGGATGTTGTGGCTAATTATCGTCCGATTATTATCTGCACGACTGTTATCTGTTTGAGGACTTTCATTAAAGATTTAGAAAACAGAAGCAGCACTATTGAAAGTCACCAACCTTCTGTTGGCCTCAGACAATGGCCTTGTTTGTATTGGACCTGAGGGTTGCATTCGACACTGTTGACCTTAACATTTTATTACAGAGGCTGGAGTATGTTATTGGAATTAAAGGGAATTGCATTAAACTGTTTTAATTTTACTTATCAGAGAGATCCCAGTTTGTTCAAGTTACTGAGGAATTTTCTTCACCCATCGGAGTTAAACATGCAGTTCCACAAGTTTCAATTCTTGGACCAATTATTTTCACCTTACACATGCTTCCTCTCGGTAGTATTATTAAAATAAACTCTAAATTTTAGATGACATGCAGTTATACATATTCAGGAAGTTGTATGACAGAAATCAACATAAAGCTCCAGGAATGTCTCACAGATGTTAAGACCTGGGTGATACATAACTTTTTACTTCTTAATACTGGCAAAAGTGAAGTTATGGTCCTCGACCATAAACACCTTAGGGAAGCTGTACCTGAGCATTTAGTCTGAGCATTACCATGGCCTCCAGATCTACTGTAAAAAACCTTGGAGTTGTTACTGACCCAGATTTGTCATTCGACTCACATATAGCAGAAGTCTATAGGTCAGCCTTCTTCTACCTGCTCAATATAAAAACAATCAGAAAAATCCTGTCATTAAAGGATGCTGAAAAGCCTGTTTATGCCTTCACTACATGTAGACTGTAACTTATTATCAATGATCAGGTCCTGTATTCTGTATCACAAAGACATGATTATTCCTTACCACCCAAACAGACCACTGCGATCAGAAAAAGGAGGCCTGCTTGTGGTTCCCAGAGCCACAAGCTCCTCTTCTGTGGAACCAGGTGGGGGAACAGCTATTATGCCGCAAACACTCTCTCTTTCACTCACTCTCTTTCTCTTTCAATGGCTTGTCCTTTACTGAGGGTCATACAAGGAGCTGGAACGAATCCCAGATGGCGATTATACCCTGGATGAGATGATGAAGATAATAGTGTTAAAAAACTGATATTAATAGATTTTTAAAAATGCTCCTGGTTTCTACCTTCTTCTCTTTCATCTCCTTGTAAATTTAATGTTTTGTTTGTAATCTGCTGAACTTGTTTCTGTACATGTGACACCCACTGCACGTTTGTCCATCCTGGGACAGGGATCCCTCCCCTTTTGCCCTTCCCGGGGGTTTCTCCCATTTTTCCCGTTTGACAGTTTTTTTTAGAGTTTTCCCGCACTCGATTTGAGGGTCTATGGACAGAGGGTGTTACTTGCAGACTGTATAGCCTTTCTAGGCAAATTGTGCTTGTGATGTTGGGCTATATAAATAAAATTGCTACACATTTAAAGCTGTACTGCATAAATAAATATTGGTCATTGCCAAGTCATTGCCAAATAAGCATAACTTTCTTTGATTTTCAGTATATTGGTCTTTTGTTTTCATACCGGTGGCGATGTTGCTGTGCTGTACACTGAGTATGATGCATTTTATGTTACAACCGTTGGAGGCAAGGTAGAAAAGAAACAGCAACATAGTGCTAGTAATGCGGCAAACAGTTGGAATATGGGTGTAATTGCTGAGAAGTGCCCACAAATTTTTTTTCATAATCCTTCCTCCTACAGACAGCCTGTATGTGTGTCATCATATAGGGACACTGGCAGTGTTATGGTAATTACTCTGACTTGAATGCCTGTACTTCCAAGCTCCACCGCTTTTGTACAAGCAGGGCAGCTTCCACTGAAACCCCCTGCAATAATGGAAGCAACCCTCTGGGACACTGACCATGACTGGAAAATTCAGGTTGATTGAGGTCACAAATTCCTCTTTTCACCAGAGATCACTACACCGAATCTCAGGTCAATCCACCAATCCCTGTATGTTGTGGAATTAACAGTACCATGGAGGATGCAATAGGGGAAGCTTATGAACGCAAAAGCCTGAAGTACAATGAAATAGAAGCAGAACAATGTGAATAGGGGTAGGTGTAGAGGCTTTGCAGCCACATCAACAACCAGGTCCTTGTAGTGGATGGGGATTTAGGGACAAGCCCTCCAACAAGTTGTTAAGGCTCCATCAGAGACAGGCAAGCAGAAGCTGGATTTGGATTAAGAAGGACACCAGTTGGGCATTTATTTGTGACACTGCTGAATGACTCTTTTTTTTTGAGCAGTAGACTTTACTTCCGAAACTTTTTGTGGGCAATTTGTGTTATCAGCCATCTCAGTCCACGACAGTTTGTTGCAATTGCCTTTGTCTGTCTTGACATAAAAAGAATCACTTCCGTTGTGCAGAAAGTCACTGGACATTATGAGATCTATACTATACTGAGAGATACAGGGAGAGGTGTGAGGAGTGGACAGAATTGTGTTTTCTCAATTGACAATGGTTTGAATGTAAAAAATTAAGCACTGCACTTTTAAGATGGACTTGATTTTTTTTTTAAATTCTTAAGTGGAGTGTTTGCCACTCTAATCCTCAACAACAGGAATCATTTCAAAGAAAATCTATGTCATAAAATTACTGGTACATCACTTCAACACCTGCATGAATGGAGGGCCATCTCAAACACTCAGACAGTTGTTTCAGTCCCTCAGTGTCCCTTACATGCATCAGTTCAAATTCTGCCTTCAGGATAAAGGTTTAGTGGCCCTAAAGGATTCAAACAGATTCAGACAAACACATTATAACACTGCCCATCTTATGATAAAATTATGTGCAACCCTTTTGTGCTGTATGGATTTGTGTATGCTCACTTATCTGTGTATTTATTGATTTGTAAGTATTTTATTTATTTGTGCCTGCAAAAGGAAATTGCCATTCAGGGACAAAGTTTTATCTTATCTTACCTTATTGAGTAAGGAATGAAAAATGATGGCATATGTGTGTGCACATAATCACAAACACAGCTCACAAGTTGTTGACTTGGCTGGATGTTTGTAAAGGGGGGATTTGTCACATCTGAGGAATTCATTACCCACTTTACTTGTCTTCCATGGTCTTCCATGGTCTTCCAGCTCTTTTGGAGTTCACCAGTGGAGTCCTTCTTTTTAAGAATTCTTTTTAAGAACCAAATGGTTGGTCTCTCTCCCTGTGCCAGGTTAATTTTTTTTCCTCATCTGAGTGATGGCCACCTTCACTTGCATTAATGAATCTTTGAACCTCATATTGAGAATTTCAGTGAAAAGCCATCCAATTCAAAACTTGCAGTCAGCTGCAGACCTTTATCTGCTTGGTCTGACAAGGAATAGCGAGTCTTTTCACAAACATATACTGTACATACCTAACTGTACATGCAGACTGAAAATTGAAAATAAAATTGTCTGAGAAGAGAAAAAAGGAAGAGAGGAAAGAGAGACAATCAGAGGAGTTGAGTGACACACACAGTGGTGTGCCTGTGACCGCTGTAAAGACATTGTTCCACCAATCTACCAGAGAGGAGGGATCACCCCTGTAGTGTTTCGCACTTTAGCATGCATCCAATCAAACAGACATGCAGCAGGACACACAGAATGTGTGCACTGACACTAATGAAAAGAAATCAATAGTCTCATTTTCACCACAGCACTACCCCACTGTCTGTAATTGTTTTTTTTTCTGATCTGTTATTTTTTGATCTGTCTTCTCCTTGTTCTTTTTCTTGCTTAGGAAATGACACTGATAAGAGAGCCAGGAAAGTGATAGGCAAGAGTTACTGCAAAAACCGAATGTGCACAGTGGATACAGTATATAGCTTGAAACGTACATAAAAACGTGATAATGGCACAGTCATAATGACCTGTTTATGAATTCAGCATTTCCTTCTTCAGTGTAAATGAGCCTGTCTTTTCAGGCAAGGTGACACAGGATTAGAGTATGATATTAAGGTATGACTCCACCAGAGTAAAATTAGTTTGCAGGAAAAGACAACAGAGAAAAAGAAAGGAAATTAATCAGTGGAGCACTTTTGTATTTAGCTGATACCAGAGTTCCTGCAACACATTTTTTCATAATGTTACCCTTTCCCTTTCATCATTCTTAATGAATGAATCTCGTGTCTCTCAGTGATAGGGGTAGTTTAAGGAAAATGGTGGTTGTTATCGATCCCATAAATGCAATATCACTGAATGATGTATGGCATTTGAAAGGACTTTTGATATCTTGCATCCAATTGTTTAGGTCCACTGGATCAATGACCAATAATCAGAGAGAGATATACCATGACTCGATTTCCTCTTTTACTTCACAGCCATGAAAAACAAAAAAAGCCCTAAAGGAGATCACAGGTTTTTTCCTCACGAGAAGCAATCAACTAACATCTTTCAGTGTAATGAAAAATAATGTCCTCTGGCTTCATTTACAAAATGGCACTGACTCTTTTTGATCTAACTTTGCATTAATTTCTGTATTCCTTTGAAGTGGTCCAATAAAGGGACTTTGAAAACCAAACCTCTCCTCTCCTCTCCTCTCCTCTCCTCTCCTCAGACATAACCAGTGCTGATACTGTGGTGAATATGCGTAGAGTGACCCATCAGACCATAAGTGAGGAGCTATCCAAAACGGTTCTCCTTCCCTGTCTCTTCACCCTGCGTCCCAGTGCTGGTTCATCCCATGAACCTCCCAGGATCAAGTGGACCAAAGTCTGGGGCCAAAGAGGTTCTGATGGCCTACAGAAGGAACAGTCAGTCCTGGTGGCCAAAGATAATGTGGTCAAGGTATGGTGGACCATATAAGTCAAGTTTTGGTCTGGCACAGTGGTTAGTTTTTCTTTCCTTCACTAATTTTATTCCTCCTTTGCCTCCCCTCCCCTATCAGGTGAAGAAAGCCTTCCAAGGTCGTGTCACGTTGCCTGGTTACAGTGTCAACCGCTACAATGCCAGTCTTGCTCTGACTGGGCTACGTTCCAGTGACTCTGGTTTGTACCGCTGTGAAGTTGTGGTGGGCATTAATGATGAGCAGGACACAGTTCCCCTGGAGGTCACAGGCAAGTACCAGGCAGTCTTTTCATCTCTTAGATTATATGGTATTAACATAAGGAGATGATCGAAAATTTGATATTTCACCTAATATAATTAAAATGTTTTACCCTAGATATGTAGCGTATCATGAATGGGTCACATTTTAGGGGAACATGCTACCATCAGGTGCTAACTATGCCTGCTGAAATCCTGTGAGTTGGTGTTTCATTTATTTAATTTATTTGATAGCTATTAAATCTAAAGTCTAATTAACTGACTGAGATAATGAACCACAATTAAGCCTGTACACAAGTAATTAAAGGTTTATTAAGTATTAAAGTTCAGGAGTCGTAATTAGCATTAAATAATTAAGAACTTGCTAAAGCTAAATCTTTATTGACAGATTTGAGGTGCATATAAAAGTAAACTTCAGAGCTACTATCACATTTCAGGAATTATATAATTAAAAGAAAAATAAAATTGCAAACATTATTCGCAAATTACGAATATTTGAATTACAAAATTTTAAAAAGACAAATATCTGTCTTAATCAAGAAATGGGAAATTTAAATATTTCTCATTGTTGTTGTTATTTTCCAGGCAAGTCTTTAGAATGAATGAGGGTGAGGCACATCTTCAAGATGTATTACATGTTCATTAAAGTCAAAGTCAATACTGAATGGTAAACTTCAATTGTTTCCACTGGTAATTTGAAATAAATCATAGTTAGTACATTACCAGAACTGTTTTATTTCGGTCTTATTTTGTAATGTTTGGAGATGTTAAAAATGAATTCTCTTATGCAAAAAGCATTTGAAGGAAGGAAAGAAGGGCAAGCAAAGTCATAATCATGATCAAAGAAATAGTAACTAACCAATAATCAACACCTTTTACATATTGTGTGAATCAACATTTCATTCATTGATTGTTACACTTTCTTCATTGTTCTCATGGTCTGCTGCTATCAATAATATGATCCTGTTTGTAATATCAGGCTGATAAAGCCACCACTGCCAGGGGTGTTTTCTATCTGTGCAGAATGTGGGATGATTGGGAAAAGGGTGAGGAAACAAGAACACATTAAACATCATTGACCTGGTGCCACTGAGGTGCCATTCATGCACAGAAAGCATAATGAAACCAATAAGGTATGAACCCCATGGTGAATGCTGTAGTCAAATTGTGTTACTCTGAGAGCATTGCATGGCTCTCAGTGGCTTAGCTGAATAGACAACCCATTTACCAAATTATCTGTATCCAGGACACCCGTATTTTGCCAGACCACCTGGAGCTAGTTCATTGTTGTACAACTATAATTACTGTGTCAGACTATTATAGGTGCAGAGCTATCATCATATTCTTTTCAGGTCACTCACTATTTTTAATAATAAGCTATTATCATAATGACCATGGGGAATCACACAATGCATATTGCTGCTGTACACATATGATACCTCTTGCCACAAATCAAGATTGATATTGCACACATCAGTTCTAAAGGTCTTATTTGATGGTAACGATGGTTTTCACTCTGTCGCCTGCACATGTAGCTCATGTGTGATTGTATGAAAGCATGCCTGTGTGTATGGGTCATCTTAGCGTGAATCACATAGCCTGCTCACGAAAAAAGTATTTAGTCTTCTGGTTGCAAAACAAACTCCTGTTTTGAGGCCTTGCGATCTGTGATTTCAGTTTACCACATATGCAGACATCATCTGCTGCCAGACAACTATTGGACGATACATCTGTCAATCCTTCAAGTGTCCACTCTTACATGCCGTGCTTTATTATTTATTTTCCTCTAAATGGGAACATCATTTACAAAATAGACATTGTAATCTATGGAAGGCAACCTCAAACTAGTGATTGAGAACTTTTTAGGATTTTTTTCTAACATCATAAATCAAGTGAAAATTAGATTTATTTTTCCATTAATTGTCATTCCAATTCCTTTTGCAACTAGTACAGTCACCCCCTGTTGGCTAACTGCTACCTCCATCCTACTTCCTGGGCTTCATCTTTCAAACCCAAAGGCAATGTCAACATTTTACATCAGTCTGTTATTAATCACTATGTCTTTATAATTTCAGTATGACAGCATTTCAGTGTTTTCGCAGACAGGAATACAGTGCGCCTGATCTTTATTTTTAAAAGTACTTTATATTTTAAAAGCAAGACCCCTGTCACTTTGCCTCAAAGACCCTGTGTCCAATCGATTAACACGCTACAAAAACCACTCTTTCAGAGTGAAACCAATTACATATATATAGCCAGCGATGAGTACCCATCTCTAGGGCTTAGTGTTAATTGGCACTCACGACACATGGCAGACCACAGCCGTCTTCACACTAATTCTATTGTGTGTTCAACATAATAATTAGCAAGTATTGATACTGTTCAGTTATATCAATATCATATTAATCCACTCTGCTCTTCTCCTAAACTGAAGAGTGCCTAAACCGCAATGAGATGACATTCCTGTTCTGCCATCTTGTCTTAATAATTTTTCCACCGCTGTATCTGCCTTACATGCTCCCTGTTCTGTCTTTTTTTCCTCTTGGCACATATTGACTGGTTAATTGGCTGCGTCTTACCAATCAGAGCACAGCGCCATTGATTCAGTGTGTCAGCCATTGTCTGTGGTGAGATATGGCTGCCCACTATTAAATGGTGTGTGAGGACAATAGATAGCACATCAAGCTTCTGAATTTATTTATGAAACCCCTGGGATGTTGCAGACCTTTAGGTTGTTAAAATGTTCGAGCTCCTAGATCACCTTCATTGCTGCCTGGTTTAGATTGTACAAGATTCATGTTCTTTTCTTGGGGCATGGTAGACTTGTTTTAAAGAAACTTTCAGTGTTCATTCATTCATTTTTGCTTATCATGTTAAGGATTGCAGGGGAAGCTGGAGCCAATCTCAGCCTACACAGGGTGAAAAGCAAGGTACACCATGGGCAGGTCATTTGTCCCTTAAAGGGCCAAACATTTACTCTCACATTCACACCTATTGACAATGAAACTAACCCCAATATTTTGACTGTTGGAGGAAGCCAGGTCTCAAGGTCCACGTTCAAAAGAAGAACATGCAAACTCAAACTTTGTAGCCAGTGTCTCAGCGTCATTCCTAGAAATATAAAAATTTTAGCTTTATATTGTAGATTGTTGCATACATATATAGAGAATAATAAGTCATTATCTGATGCTGAGATGACTATGTAAAATAATATTTATACTACCTAATAGAAGCACTGCATGTACTTATCACCTAATGCTCAACAAGGCAAAAAGTGACCCGTAATAAAAAAGTAGCAGTTTCTACACACAGGGATTTCTATGTTTGAAAACCAATTATCCCCCATATTACCCAATAGTACTATACTGTACCTTTTGTGATTTCAAGCATGATGTAATTTATCTGTATGTTTGTAATACTGGGTGGTGTGTTATGAAAAAGGCAATAATTGCAAGAGGCAAAGGGACAGTGACTGCTGAACTGTCTCCCAATGAGACGTCATTTATTAACCAACACTCCTCTCCTATCCTTCCTCTTGGGGACTGCATGGGGATTTGTGAAGATGCACAGGATAGAAATAAAGGATGAGGCACTGGGTATTTGAACCTCCTGTGTAATGGCACCGTATACACAGTATGTAGAGAAAGTCCATTTGTTTCTCTAGTGTACATATTATCCACCTAGCTAAGGCCCCACAGCTACAAAGGAAAAAGGACAGAAATTGAGAGATCAGGGGAAATAAAACTGTGTGTGTGTATGTGTGTGAGCGTGTGTACTTGTATTTGTTAATTTTTCAGGACCGTTTCTGGAACTGTACCCACATGGACACCAAAACCTGGTCCTTAATGAGGCAGGACCCCATTTCTGAGGAAATCATTATATTAGGGTTAATATTTGAGATGGTTAGGTTAAGGTTAGGGTTAAGTATTATCTGGTTATGGTTAAGGTTTGGGATGATTCTTTGGTTACACTGTCACAGTCCAAAGTATTTGAAAGTCCTTAAAAGGATAGCTGTTTATGTCTCTCTGTGCATGTGCGCATGCACCCATGGCCTGAAGAGCAGATGCTCAAATTGACACATAGGCCTCCATCTCACAAGAACTGCTGTCACTCTCTCAGACTCACAGTGAAGATAAAGGAGCAGTGTTAGAAGGCAGAAGCCCAGTAGCTTTTATGTCACTGGAAGCTGTCGGGCAAGGTGAGGGAACATTAGATGGACACTTCTGAAGCTATTACATTCCCATTTAAGTGGAACATACATCCTTTAACAGCTCTCCACAGTTTTTTTTAGCTACTTTAACCTCAATTGTTTGTATTCATGTCTACTTCTCATTTTGTCACTGTGGTTCAGCACAAGCAGCGTCTTGAATGCAGTGAATCTCTCTTTTTGTTTATTCCTGTCCTCATTGTCTTGCCATCATGAGCATGGAGACAGGCAGAATGCAGCAGGATGACAATGTCTGTTTGGATCAAGCGGTAAAATAAACATCACCTCTGTCTGTCATACACTGTATCCAAGGGTAACATCTCTTTCCTCTAATGATAAGCCAACTGGCATTCTGTTGCAAATAAGACTTAAATGTACAGGCTGCTGAACCTGAACGCCTTTGCTTTTACCCTGAACAGATGAAACTATGTCAGTGCATGATGTGGATGTCTAGAGGGTGTTGTGTTTGCCTGTCTTTTTGAGCATGTACATTTTTCTATTTCAATTGCTCAAGGTTGTAGTTAATAAATTTTTCTGTATCCCAAAGGTTGTACTCATAAATATATGTATTATGTTTTCACCCTGTTTGTTATTATATATTTGGTTTCTCTCCTCCAGGTGTGGTTTTTCACTACCGGGCCCCTCATGACCGTTATGCATTGTCCTTCGCTGACGCCAAGAGAGTGTGTGTGGAGAACTCAGCAGACATTGCAACACCAGGTCATCTGCAGGCAACTTTCGCTGATGGCTTTGACAACTGCGATGCTGGTTGGTTGTCTGACCAGACTGTCCGGTGAGGCTTTCAACTCAGGGTACATGTGTGGCAAGTGATTCAGAGATGTATGTTTATGTTTCTTGCCACTGGAATAACTCTTAAGAGGCAACTCGTAACTGTAATTGTGTTTACAAAGTTGATGTAATGTTGAGTCGCGTTATCATAGTCATTGTAAAGGGCATCACCAAAGGTTTAATTTAAATGGGGCTATATGTAAAATATACAAAACTGTGGCCATTAGTTTTGAACATATTGGAAAACACTGTCCTTTCTCCCAAGAAAAAAGGCTGTCATGGGTTACCAGGAAGTTAGAGAAACAAGAAGCTACACTTATACCCACTGTATAAGTGTAACCATTGTTACACTTTGTTATTGCATGTACCCGTTACACATGCATACTCGTCTGTGTGTTTTATTTTGTAAGTATCAAACCTGTATGGTTAGTTTTCATGTGTCACTAACAGGCAGAGACTGAATATGAAAGTTTTTCTGCTCTGAGCAGCTGTAGCATAAAATTATTACTTACTAAGTGTAATAACATCATAAACATAAAAACCACCAAAATGCTGTAGGAGAGAGAAAGAGAGAGAAAGCTGAAGATGAATTGCTCACTTTTTTCCAGGAGGAAATAATCCAATAATAGTATTTGTCTTCAAATTCCTCTCCTCTTTCAGCATCTATGTTTTTTCAAAGGCTCCTCCCATCCACAATCACTGTTTTGTTGCTCGTCTGGTCAAGACATGTTTGAGAGGGATGTTTGACTGTGTGTATGACTCATTCTTCAACCATTCTTAAATAACTTTTAATATGATTTTAATATAGTATAGTGTCTATTCTGTAAATTATGGTTTAATTTTGGGCAAAATAAATAACAAACAGTCTGTTTTTGTGTGTGACTGTGATATGATTTACATCAGATGTCACACACCATGATCTGCCAGTCCTCACTCTCTTCTTTAAAGGGGACATTCACTAGAAAATAAAATTTCTGATGTTTTTTGGTGTGTCCCCGTATCCCTCCCGTATCTAAACATCACTAAAGTGTCACAATAAACACTTCAGCCACTTTTGAGAAAAAAGGGCTTCTCTGTTTGCCTGTGCTCACGCAAGCAGTTTCGAAAAGTCGAGTTTAGTTACGTAACTAGCACATTTGACGTGCTACGAACCCTCTCCCTACAGCTACTCCCGGTCATGGTCGTGAACATTGAACCTGAAGAAGAAGAAGCTGAATCACTTCCACCATAACAAACTCTTGCATCTGTTGAGAGCAACATGTCTCAGAATTTCAAGGTTCAGTTCATTGTTGCTCTGTTGCTGGTTGTCAAAAACAACACCAGGCGCTTCATAGACTCCCTTCTAATGAGGAACAAAGAGCAGAGTGGATATCTTTCATTTTTGATAGTAATATCCCTGCTCAGCTTCCTGAAATGCTGTTTGTTTGTAGCAGTCACTTTGAAGTGAATTGTTACACAAACTGAGTAACTCAGCTCAAAATTCATCTAAAGGAGGGGGCAATGTTAGTATTTCTAAATGAAGTAATAATGTCTTTATGCGCTTGAATGCTTCTGGTCATGTATAGCAGCCACATTAATTGCAGCCACATTTGAAAGGCAGCATGTGTTCTCTGTCTCAGTTTGTGTGTTTATGTGTAGGCTAGTGTGTTTTGGCTTGGCGTTAGCATGAGCATTCCTACGCTAATTACTAAATCCGGCAGGCGGAGGTCGGTGTTAATTCGCCTTTTGTTTGCCTCAGCTCCACGTAACGCTGTTTACCAGTGTACCGCTGTACAAGCTGCGTGGAATCGTGATATTTACGTGTCGGTTAGTATGTTTTGGCTCGGCATTAGCATAAGTATTCCTACACTAATTACTAAATGCAGCAGGCGGAGGTCGGTGTGTGTTACTTGAATTGGGAACAACTTATACCAAATTTTTTTTACACTATCCATAATATTGTTTTGTATTTTCCACATTAGGGTAAATTAAACTATGTGTGAGGAAATGTGGCACTCAGCTATGGAGCGTCATTCCACTGGTAGCTGGCCAATAACAAGCGAGTGGGAATGCGCTGGGTAGCTGGCCAATCACAAGAGACTCAGTGTTCTGGGGGGTGGGCATTAGCTCCAAAACAGAGTGCCTGTTCAGAGGCTGGCAGAGAGCAGCAATGAAGTGGCTTAATCTGAAGAAACTATGAGGTTTCTGACCATAAATATTATGTAATTTATCTAAGTAGACATCAGAAATCTTTTAGTTCAACAAGACCATTCTATGTCTCCTTTAAGATCCTCCCTTCACTTCTTCTCCAACTGCACCCTCTCATCCTTACCTGTACAAAAATAAGATGGCAGTACACAAATCAGTGCAAGATTACATGTTGGGTTGCCACATGTTTATGATGTAGAAAAAAAGGATGCAGACTAATTAGCCCCTTGGTTAGAGTTGGCATGAAAACAAATAAAATCAGCTAACCACACACCATGGAAGTTATGACCACCTTACATCACTTATTGATGAAGAAAGTTTTTGCAGTGTGTCATCAGTTGTCTGATATTTAAAAAAAAATGCCATTTCTCAAACACTAGAAGATGCTTTGTGTCTTGATGAACATCTGATACAGTTACAATGTGATATTTTTGTAACGATTTGCAATGGGATCAAAAACGTTGCAAAACTGAACACTAGTTAAGCAATTTCTAAAAAACAAGTGAATTACTGTATGTAAAATTTGGCAGCAAGAAAATGAATTTGAAACTGTGTCGGCACACGAGAAAAACAGTATACTACATCTGCTCTCTCTGTGTTGTCTGTTTGCTGTTTTGCATCCTTCAACACCAGACAGAGCCCAAGTTGCTTCGTTCCCATAACTACATTTTAATTTCATATTGTGGTAAGCAGGCTGACAGCAGTTATTGCAAGCTTCCTATGGCCAGGCTTCCTTCTCTATTTTTTCCTCTCCTTCTGTCCTTCACTCCTGTTGTTTTCACCAGGGAGCCATCTAATTGGTCCAGAACCAGAAGGCTCTGACTGCTCATCAGCCATAAGGAAAGCATCCAATTAATACACTGGAAAGAAATACAGACATCAGCCTTCATTGCATCAGCCACGATGCAGAGAGAAAGAGGATGAGGCCAGAGACACGACAAAGACTTAGTTCTGTGTGTGTTGGTGCATGTGTGTGTATACCATGCATAATCTTTTAATCAGCTCCTCTGCCTATGCCCAGGTGCTGCTGGAATCAACGCTCTTGAAGAATAATTGCACAGTTGGAACCTGAAAATTGCAAATTGCAGTTTTATCAGCTGCATGCTGCCAAACCACTGAGGGAATCCGTGATTCCTCTCACCAATTCTCGATTTATAATCTCTACCCACCTTCCTCTCTTTGTCTCTTTCTCTAAAATAATTTCAAAGGGATAGAATAAATAATACAAGTAGTTATTCTTGGACATCCACACTGAGGGCAAATTAATTAAAACAAATGTTCATATCTTTTAGATTTATGTGACATGTATGTACTTGACTGTGGCCTCTTAAATAGTCTTAGGGTGGAAATTTATGTGTTTATTTTTTTTTCTTCAGGAAATATATTTGGGTTATCTCCATGAGGAAGATATGCTTAATATCAAAGTATTCAGAGGAGGCAATGATAAAAGCATAGTTCAATTTTCATCTTAGTTTGTATGCATGTGAACACAGACTCCTGGGAGCCAAGTTTGTCTGAAGCTGCCTTTTTCAAGGCCAGGCTATATTAATCTCTCTCTCCCTCCGTCTCATTGTCCCTGTCTCTTGGATTTCTCTGCAGGTATCCCATCCAGTCGCCGCGACCTGGTTGCTATGGCGATCGCGAGGACTCACCTGGAGTCCGCAACTACGGCAGCAGGTCCGCCGATGAGCTGTTTGATGTGTACTGCTTTGCAAAGGAACTTCAAGGTAGGACTCAGGGGTTTTGACTATAAATTTGGGTTTAATCATGCATGGATCCACTGGATGCAAGTGCAGGGAGGTAGTGACCAGGAAGGAAGGAAGAGGGCAGTGGAAGAGAAAGAATGAGGGCAGTCATAGAATGATAATAATAATAATAATAATAATAATAATAATAATAATAATAATAATAATAATAAAAAGAAGAACCAACTGTGGAGGGCAGCATGACACCTCTCAGTGTACAGCCTTAGGAATTATTAGAGGAAAAAGACAAAGAGAGAGGTTATAGATTCCAGCTCTATGACTGATGATTAAGCCCCTACCCAGAGCAAGGCTTTTCCTATTAAAAAACAGCAACCATGTTGTCATTCTTTTAATTACCAGCCACAGAAGTGTGTGTGTATCGTGTACTTAATAGATACAAAGATTTTTGATGTTGTTTTTTTTTTCTATTCTTAATTTCACCCTCTGACCTTTCACCTCTTTGTCTCAGTTAGGTCAATTAGAAACATATTTTTTTCCAGTTTATAGCTCCAGGATCCTCATAGACTTCATATCCATCCTCATTCACAGTCTTCTCTAGCTCATATTATCATCAGCGACTGAGTCATCAGCAGATCACCTGTTCCTGTAATCTTATCTTGTGATGTGCAGATATAGCCATCCTCATAAAGCTCTTTCTGTCTCTCAAAGCAATTTTTTTGCATAACTTTTTATCCACATCATCATCCCCTTTCTTCAGTGGCAATTTCTTCCTCTGCTTTAGTTGTTTCTGTGCAGTCTTTCTCTTTCTTCGTCTTTGCAATACATTAAAATCAAAGAATCTTTATATAGACTTGTGCTTGTGAATAACTGATGACTTATTTTTTTATTGCAGGCAAAGTGCTTTCTTATGCAAAAGCAGTAAAACTTTTCTTTTATCCCTTTGCTTCAAGTCTCTACCGTTTTATTGTTTTTATAAAGGAAAATAAAGAGATGATGCTAGAACTTTCCTGGCCTTTAAAAAAATAATGCTGTCAGACTCATCTGCGCACACTACAAAAAACAAATGTATGAATGTATCTAAAAAAATTGTGCAACCAGAACAAAAATAAAACCAATTCAGTCTTTAACCAAATTTACAACCAATGGGACAGTACATAAGTTGAAATTTAACACTTCACTACCAGAATGCATTGTGCTGCTCTTTACATAAACAATTAATTGAAGCATGGAAATCACCGAACTGGTGGACAATTACTTCCAGACAACCATCTCTTTCCTTTAACACACTAAACTGACTTTTTTTCTTCCTCCACTTGCTCTTCCCAGGTGAGGTCTTTCACTCCACAGTACCAGAGAAGCTAAGCCTGGCCACAGCCTCCACCCACTGCCACTCCCTGGGTGCCCAGCTGGCTACTGTTGGTCAGCTCTACCTTGCCTGGCAGGCTGGTTTAGACCAGTGTGATCCTGGCTGGCTTGCAGACGGCAGTGTCCGCTACCCAATCAATGTCCCGCGGAAAAACTGTGGTGGAGATGAACCAGGCGTGAGGACCGTCTACAACAACCCAAACCGGACCGGCTTCCCTGACACCACAGCCCAATTCGATGCCTACTGCTACCAGGGTACTTTGAGCTCTGTGGTGATGAATTTGAGTTGCTATTATTTGGTAATTGCCATGGCAACAAGAAGGGGGTCTAGATGGAAATTTTTTTAATTGGCACAATATGTTTATGTCACACATGAAGTAGTTGTGAAGAGACTGTGTGACATTTGTATCCTCCTCATGGTTGCGAGTAGTTGGATGTCGTGTGTAGTTAGGCTACAGTGATAAAGAGAAGAGGGATCTTATCAGTGGCCAACTCAGGCAGGAATATTTTAGTTTCATATTGGACTGATTCACTGTTGTATATTACAAAAGCTTCAGCTTATTTTATTGTCCAGATTGCAGCAGACTGGAAATTATACTTCCACTGCTCAGGAAAAAAGGAAAGAGTGATATTTTCATCTTCCACAATGACAGCTTATAAAATTTTCATTGAAGCGAAACAACTGCATAACCCAATAATTTTAAGGACACAAGAACAGCATGAGAGCAGAGCAGCAGTGTAGCTGTCAAAACAAACAACTGATAGATGAACCTCATCTCTGCACTAACAGTGTTGTATGTACATTAACATCATGACTCTAAAAAAATCTTAACTTTTAGGCAGACATAGTAGATGAAGATAGTAAATATATTTATGAAATCGTATAAATTTTGCCCATGTAAATAATACTGTCAATACGACCTCATTTATTATGACATGCACAAAGTATATGCATGTTGGTTCATGTTTGGATTCAGTAGTCGACAAAATCAATTTGTGGTGCCGGCTCTGATATGAATCTTTTTTCTATAACAGATTAAAAGAGGAAAAAAATCTATGTGTGCTATGTTGTGCAGGAGTAGATAAAAAAACAAAAACAACTATTTCCCATTTTGGTGAAATGAGGCTGTTGTGTGTTGCAGCTCACCAACCAGCAGGAATCCAGGCTGCCGAGGCTCAGGCTTTACACCAGACTGTCGTCACAACAGCACAGGATGTGTCCTTAGGTAGCGAAGAACACAGTGCACCTGATCTCAAAACTTCTACCTGGACTGGCCTGGTTGACTTGGACAAAGCTGGAGTAAACTCCATTGCTGGACTGAACAACTCTTCAGAGATCTCTGAGGAGCACATAGTTGTCCACTTAAGGCCTGAGGGGGTTTGGAAGTCAGGAAAGGATGGCTCGAGTACCAACCAACTCACTAATGTACCAAAGAACAGCAACACCTTTGGACTTTCTGACCTTGAGAGCATGGAGAGTCATGGAGGTTCTGCCCATGAGGAAGAAGATGGCAGCTATTTTGGATCCAACAGCCCAAGTTTATCACCCACAGCTTCTTCCACCCCTCAGCCTCAAACCAGTAACAGTTTATTCACTGAGTTTGTGAACACTCTTATGAAACCCTTTAGGTACTGGACTGGTGGTGGGGATGATAAAGCGTTAGAGAAGAGACTTTCAGTGCCTGAGGACAAAGTTAGGGAGAACCAGACACAAAGTGAAGATTCCAGGAGAAACCTGAGTTTACCAAAAGCCAGCAGAGACAAGGGCAATATGGAGAACACCATCATGGAGCAAAAGAGTGATATTTTTCCCTTCAGGTCTCCTACCAGCAGACTACAGAGTCCAGTGAATGGTCTGTCTGAGCAGGAGAAGGAGATGACACCACTGTTTCGATCAGCGCCTGCAGTTGGAAACACAGGGCAAAGCGACACCAGCACCCAAACAGGAGAACCGGTCTCCAGCACAACTGCTAATGCCACTCTGTCCACTGTTAATGGTGAGAGACCAACACTGAGTTCTTTTTTGTGTGTGTTTTTACTGATATGTTTCAACTTTAAAATTGAAAATAATATCAGAGGATGAATTTGAACCAGAAACAATGCAAACATTTAAATGTTGTTGGGGATTATTGAATCTCTTGAAATCTCTATGGTTTGTTAAAGGTCTTCGCCTTCTCCATGCCAGTCTTTCACCCTCTGAGTGTACGATAATATATTCCTCCACAGGGTGAAATTAAGTATTGCTGGAAATTTAATTAAACAGTAGTTGCATACAAGTGAAAAGGGTATATAGCCCATATAGCAATGCTCAGTGTTGTAGTGGAACAGAGACTATATTTTCATATTCACTGACAGAATGCTTTGTTTACAGTACAGGCTCCTAAAAACTAAGCTGGAATTTTAATCCATCATGATTCAATCAAAGGTTAGCTCACATATTTATTGTTTGCTTAGAGCAACAACAAATCTGCTTTGAAATTGGTGGCTTATTTTTATGAAAAATGATTTGAACTGATAAAAAATAAATCCAGTTTGACCAGATGTGAAGTGAAGTTTAACGACCCACTCTAATGAAAATTAGGTTTCATCATAGGGGATTTCACAGGAGAAGCTATCTGATGCTCTATACATATGGTTTCTTCTGCATCATCACATTATATTGAACAATACAATAGTATTTAAAAAATGAAAATGTTTTCCGAGAGAGATGTTTGTTTGTTTGGTGATAGAAAAGGTGCTGATTTGTATATTGTCATGTCGTTGAATATAAAATGAGACAATAGTGTAGAGTTGCATCCAAGCTTGCATTTTTTTTTTTTATGAAAAAAAAAAAATCGAGGTTCTGGGGGTTTAATCAATGTCAGAAGAGAACATGGACATGTCCCTATAATGTCCCTATAAGATATATGAACATGTGAAGACATGTTTGAATGTGAGGCTGAGGTTAGGTTTAGATTAAGCTTTGGGTCAGGGTTAGGGTTAGGGCACTAGTAATTATGGTTAAGGGGAGAGTAAGTCTCCAGGAAATGAATGTAAGTCAATGCAATGTCCTCTGAAATCATGAAAACTAGTGTGTGTGTGTTCTTGTATGTGTTGCAGAGTGGCAACCAAAAATCGTATAAACCCTGCAGAGTGAGGACATTTTGGCTGGTCCTCAGTTTTTTCACTCCTTAAAGTGCTTTTTTAGGGTTAAGACCTGATTTTAGGGTTAGGGTTAGAATTGGGTTTAGGTTAGAGTAGGAGATGGACTGAGGCTTAGATGTCTAGTTGTGATGCTTAAGGTTAGGGTAAGGGGCTAATGGGGAATGTATTATGTCTATCCTCACTTTGATAGATGCGCAAACATGTGTATTTGCGTGTGTGTGCACGTGCATGTGCTGAAGAACCTGGATGCCCCATCAGACGGGTAACATTAACAGTAGATTGCTTTACCCTCAGGAATACTGTAGAGCAACTTAGTTTGGGTGAGAAAAGGTCAGCTTACGACTTGTTGATAACATTCTGGCACCAAAACTCCAAGATCACTTCTAGTTGAGAACTTCTGGGGTAAAAGCAGATTAAAGCTTAGAGGGATGGCTCATGACTGGAAGGATTCTGGACCAATAACAACCAGAGCAAGGCACCAACATTCATGCCAAATTACACTTAAGAAGAGAAATGTTCCAGATAGGAACCAAAAAGAATGTGAATCACACCCTTGGGTGGAAAAAGGTAGTTTTCTTTAATGGCCACCACAAATAACACATCCTTGGCATCAGCTAAAAGGGGAGGATACAAAGTAAGACTAACACTCTCCCTCAGACAGCCAGATGAATGATTCAATAAAGGGGCAAGGCTTTTCACACCTAGCAATTGCAGGCTTTATTAATATAAATACTCGCTCCTGTGCTACCTGAAATTCGATACCATCCCCCAGAGGCATTAATGAAAATTCAAGCGTTAGTCTGTATGGATTATTCACAGCCGCGTCCAATTAATGTGGAGGTTGGGCAGCTCCATGACCCAACAACCCCCCGCACGCACACCACCACCATCTCTGTCTCTGTCAATTAAGCCCGGATCTCTGAAGGTAGGTGGTAATGATCACTACAGTGAGGATGAGTACGACAGAAAGAGAATGAGAAGATCAAGGAGGAGGTAAGAAAGGCGAAGATGCAGAAAGGGAGTTTTGGAAGATTTGTTTCTTTCTTCTTCAACATTGCCTTTATTGAAAGTGGCCCAGCTGATGTGACTTCTTAAACTAGCTTTAGTCAGCTAAATTATTGTTGTTATTGTGCACCTCAGGCTACTCTTTGAATCTCAGCTTTGTGCCACATTACCACTTTGATTGAGGAACATACTGGTGCAAAACGGTGGGATTTTTTTTCAGTTGATTTCAATTCTTTTTGCGAATTGGGGAAACAGTCTTTGAATTATGGAAGTCCTGAAAGGCCAAGAGTCTTTCAAGCTCATTTACTTGTTTCCTCAAAGGGTAAAAAGAGAATCACCTGCTGCCCTTAAAGAAAAGTGATTTTTTTCAGGTTTCTAAAGTGTCTTTATATTCATCTGAGCCACAGATTGATGTGTCCAGGAGTTGCATACTGTCAAGCACAACCTAAATGACAAATACACAGATTGATTGATTGATTTTTTTTTTCTTTGATGTTGGCACACACTTCACCAGCATATGGCCTGAGATTTTGGCAGTCAATCGGACCTTGATTCTCAACAATTACTTAAAGTCAGCAGGGGGAGGTGCATAAAATAATTTTTATTGCTTGAACTCTTTGCTCTTTCATTCTTCCATTTACCCTCTAGCTGAAAAAAAATATATTAGAGGTAAAAAAAATATATATTAGAGCTAAATGTTATAGAAACTAAGAGACTAAAGTAAGTGATTTGTTTCTATCTATCTATGGATCTTATTTTATGCCATTAAATAGTGTACATATCGTGACGTTTATGTGGTTTATATCATCAAGCAATAATGGTAGTATTTATAAATTACCAAAGTCTACCAGTGGTGGCAGTGGCTCATGATGTGATCTAACAACATCTGGAAACCTGCAATTGAAAAACATTACTTCTTCTTTGAATATTTAATATAATATATTAATATTTGAATCATTATTTTTCAAGTATTACTAGCCCCAGCTGTAATGCAGTTGCAAAAAAAGTCCTGTTTTAACAAAATACTTGCTTTACATGAGACTTGTCAAACCCAGAGACAAACTCCAGATAGACAACAGAGGAGTCTACATGTTGACACACAATGACACAATTCACAGGGCCATGCTATAACTTCTTCTCTGTGATTTATTTTATTAGGCGTCATCTGCAAATGGGCCTAGGCAGTATTGTGTCTCTCCCTCTATTCAGCCTTCTCACAGTTTAATATCATGCATGTCTGACTGGAGGGATTCTCACAGTCCGTTTACTCCAATAAAGTGGAATCAACACAGCAGAGCCACCCGCAACGAAACAACACAATGACTGTCTGAATGGGGTTTATTATATGTTTATGGAGTTTTGGGGATGTGTGTGTTTGTTTGTGGCTTTTCCAAGCGTTGCCCCTAAACACATTTACAGCAGCAGAGATGAACTTTAACCAAGCTTTGAGTAGCACCATGGAATCAGGCAGACCTACACCTAATTGTCTCATTTTATTTATTACATGGGTCATTGCATAGATGATCAAACCAGATGAATGCTCTTAATTACGCTCACGTTTATCCGTGTGTGTTGTAAAAGTATGTAATTAGCTATTTAGATTATTAATAGCACAATTATTGTGATGATTTGTTTAGCGAGAGTGAATGGACCCAAAATGAGCGGACTGTCCGGTCTGGGTTCAAGGTGTATTTACAGAGTTTTATTACAAAAATAGGTGAACGAAAAAACCAAGCCTAGGGAAAACAAAAAACGAGGAGGCTCGAGCTGGCTTGCTGGGCTGCGATCTCCGGGGATTGTCTCTGAGAAAAAAAAGAAAGATCGATCAATAAACGAAAAGACTAAAAATAGATAAATCCCAAAAAGGCGATTCAAGTAGTCACAAGAGGGAGGATCGTGCGAGTTACCGCTCTGCTGAAACATGACGCGCTGACGCCTGCAGCTGCCAAACCCAGGGCATATAAAGGAGAGGGAGAAATCAGGAGATGAGCTGCAGGTGCGTCGGGAAAGGCTCCTCCCAGCCAACCAGTCAAGCCTCCTGAAACAAAACAGAGCTGAACAGGAAGTAAAGAGCAGTGACAAAATAAAACACAGGAAATGGAAAACAGGACAGGGAAGCCAGACCCTGACAATTATGCCGGTCTACATGGCTCTTATGGAAATGAACTTCAGACTCATAAACCTCACTTAGGCATAAGGCAGCAGCAGACCTCGTGAATAATTTACATAGATTTTAATATTTTATGCAAGAACATATTTGTATATGTTGTTTCTCTCATGATAATTTGTTGTGGTGAGTGCTGCATGTTGCTCCCCCCTCTTCACTCTGCTGTATTGCTGTTCAATTACGACATGCTAACCGATGTGAGGAAAGCCGTGCTGAGCTGAGATAAGGTTAGTATTAACACTAGCTGGGCCTCGCAGTAACATGATTGTGCTGCTGCCCCAAAAGAAAACCAAGCTACAAACCAGCCATGAGTGAAACACGCAGAGAGAATGAATTATTGATGGTGTATACACAGTGTCTAGTTTAAAGTAACCTGATAAGGTACAGTGGGCCACTTTATCGAAATAATCAGGTCTAGATGGGGTTTGTTGTGGAGCAAATAATTTATCGTGTGGAAAGTGCTCCTGTGTTTTTCCACACTGCTTCCCTCACTACAAGCAAGTGTACTCAGTTGGGTGTTTGGGTTAACCGAACCTACACAGAAAAAGAAAACAGGGACAGAGATGTGTGAAATTACTTTGAATACAACCTTCCATCTTTTTTCTGTCTCTGGTCTTCCACTTGGAGTGCCAATGATTCGAGCCACTGGTGAGAACAGAAGCCCACAATATAATGTAAAAATTCAAGTTAATTTGCAGCTACTTTCATTTGACTACAGACTTTAACAGTATTACAATAGAAATAATTTGGTAAAAGCTGTTGGGGATTTTTTTTTACTAATATAAATGGTAATAGAAGTAATGGATGGATGTACAGTATATGACAACATAGTATGAACTGGAGTGGAACATGTCCCACATGATTTGTCTCAGTTTTCTTGTTATATTGTGAGCGGTTGCAAGAATGATGAAAAATTGCATGGCTGCAGCAAGATGTTTCATTAAGTCTGTGGAGGTGAATGTGATAAGAGCTGCTGGAGGTTTTATTTTTGTTGTTGTGGTCAAGATTGTTTGACTGACTGGAGTTTGTTTAATTTTCAATTAAGAGTTATGTGCAGATATGTGATTTAAAAGCATAAAAAATAAATATTTGAGGAAATATTTTGCAGAACAGATGGTAACATTAACTTAATTAGTTTCTGTATATGTTTTTTCCATGTTTCAATTATTGGTTTTATGTGGGCACACTCACTCTGAAGCCAGCAATCAAATGTGATCACATCACACAAGTTCTATAATCTTCTCAAATAATGTGTCAATATTAATAAGTTTAATTTTGAAAATTGAAAATTTTGTCATGGAAATATATAAATAAGTTATAGCATGGAGGGTAATATTTACCTTCAGGTAATCTGGGGATTTTAGTCCTACAGTACAAAAGATGAATAGAAGCTTAGGTAGTAAGCACTGTACTGCCTTTTCAGATTTATGCAAATGTATTTTCTATTTCTACCATGTATATGATAATTTTCTATCTTAATCAATGCAATTTCATTCATTTAGTAAACAATGGGCACTGAAACCCATGGGGTTTCACACAGTCCCAAAGAATGTGGTCTAAATTTCAGTTCACTAATTGGACTCACCTGATTAATTTTACTATCCCAAACAGAAACTGGTTTTAATTGCTTTTTCCAAATTCCAAAGAATTAACTCCCCCACCTCCCCGATAACAGCATGGAGTGACTTAGTTTTCCCTGTCTTTTTGTTCCCTGTAGAATTCACTGCATCAAGTCCAGATGAGAAATCTCTACTCAGTGACACTCAGGTTCCCAGAGGAGGCTCCCACAGTGCTCCTGCCTCCAGCAGCCACTTTCAGTGGGCCATCAAGTCCATGCATGGTTCCAAAGTAGGACCTCCTAGAAACGAGGTCTATGTGAGTAAACATCCTACCTGGGAGCCCATGGAAGCCAAAGCAGGGTCTCTTGACGTTATGACACTTCCCAAGTCCCTCCTGCAGGAAAATTCTGAAAAATACTCGGGCGAAGGAAAGGATCAGGATGAGGAAGAAACTGCCACTGCTGCTAGGATTGTAGCAGGGGAGGAGAGGGAGCTCGAGGGGAGTGGAGAAGGGAGCCACTTTCCTGGTGGGATAGGAGTGAAAGTCAACAGCTTGGACAGCAGTGGTATCAAACTCAGTCGTGAAAACAAGTCTTCACTCAGCCTGAATGAGCTTGTAACTGTGGCAGAGCATACCACTTTGTCTCAGTGGCAGCTCGTAGAACAGCCAACCTCCTCACCTCCAGGCTCCCAGGAGCAGAATACAGCAGAGGAGGCTGTGGGTGAGATCTATGTCAGTCGACCTATTAACAACCTCTTCACTGCCTCTTCACACAGAGGGAAGGGTGGTTCAAATTCAGGATTCTCTTCAGGTTTTAGGAAGCACAGCAAAGGCACAAGCAGAGAGGAGTTGGGGACATCCACACCAGAAGCCGAGTTGATGGTACTGACAACCTCTAATGGGACTACACCAGAGCTTCTGCTCACCAGCAACACACCAAGGACAGAAACAACCACCACGGCAGTCAGCACAGAAAATTTCTCTCACAGCTACTCCACTGATGAGCCATCTATCTCCATTTCATGGCTTCAGGAAGAGAAGGAGCAAATAACAAGTACACCTGACCTGCAGCAGGGTCAGGCTACTCCAGCACCTACTGTGGGATCTCACTCGACGACAGGAGTCATTCAGTTGACCACTGACTCTAAGGTTAGCACCACACAAATGGAGTCCAGGTCTGCAGTGTCTTTGACAGTTGGAAGTCAGTGGACACTGTTCAAAGGTGTGAATCAAAAATCAGAGGAACACAAAGCCAAGGAGACAAATGACAACAAAGACACAAACAACCCTTTCGGATTTTTTGTACCCAACTGGGCCTTTGGTCTCCTCCCATCAGGTATGTATTACACTTTCATCATTATCATGGTATGGCATATGCTGTTATGGTAAACAGCAGTATGTTACTACACTAAAGTACAGTACAGTACAATACTAATGCATACCCTCCACCTCCACTCCACCCTTTTCCTTTCTTTCCCTTCCACTTGTATTCCCAGACATAGAAGACGTTTTCTGATGTCTCCACTTTTTTGATAGTGGCATATATAACACAAACTTTAATGTTTGTTTCTTTATGTTCTTGGCTATTTACATTGTAGATTGTAGACTGAAGGTATCAAAACTATGAATGAACACATGAAATTATGTAGTAAACAAAAAGTGTGTAATAAATCAAAACATGTTTTATATTTTAGATTCTTCAAAATAGCCCGCCTTTGCTTCGATTGCTGCTTTGCACACTCTTGACCTTCTCTCACGGAGCTTCATGAGGTCACCTGAAATGGTTTTCCAACAGTCTTGAAGGAGTTCCCACAGATGCTGAGCACTTGTTGGCCCTTTTCCCTTCACTCTGAGGTCCATCTCATCCCAAACCATCTCAGTTGGGTTTAGGTCAGGTGACTGTGGAGGTCATCTGGCACAGCACTCATCACTCTCCTTCTTGGTCAAATAGCGCTTACACAGCCTGGAGGTTTATTTGGGGTAATTTGTCCTGTTGAAAAATAAATGAAATTTGTCTGCAACTAGAACTCTGTGTGGCATTTATCTGGGCTCTAATCTGAGGTGCTGTTTACTGGCGATTTCTGGGGCTGGTGACTCGGATGCAGCATCCAGAGCAGAGATGACTCTTGGTCTTCCTTTCCTGGGGCGGTCCTCATGCGAGCCAGTTTCCTTGTAGCGCTTGATGGTTTTTGCGACTTTGGGATACATTTAAAGTTTTTGCAATTTTTCAGACTGACTGACCTTCATGTCTTAAAGTAATGATGGACTGTTGTTTCTCTTCACTTAGCTGATTGGTTGTTGCCATAATATGAATTCTAACAGTTGTCAAATAGGGCAGTCAGCTGTGTACCAACCTGACTTCTGCACAACAAAACTGATAATCCCAACCCCATTAAGAAGGCAAGAAATTCCACAAATATACCCTGACAAGGCACACATGTGAAGTGAAAACCATTTCAGGTCCTGACATCATGAAGCTCACTGAGAGAACGCCAAGGGTTTGCAGCGCTGTCAACAAAACATTTTGTGTTTACTACATAATTTCATATGTGTTCATTCATAGTTTTGATGCCTTCACTGAGAATCTACAATGTAAATAGTCATGAAAATAAAGAAAAATCATTAAATGAGAAGGTCCAAACTTTGACTGGTATTGTGTATAGGGGATGTGTATATATATATATATATATATACACATAAAATACGCCTTCATATCCCCTTTCTCTCTTCATCCCTTCCTCTCATGCTGGTATGGCACTGGCAGCAATTACCCACGCACTCAGGTGAGACCAACAAGGTCTTAGTGAGGTAATTAGAGGGTCAGAGTGAGTGCAATTAGGTGAATCGTGAAAAAGCAGAGATCCTAGTCCCCAACAAATCGATGTAGACACAAACTGGAACTCGTAATTGACTGAAGTCTCTTTTCTTTCATTTTCTTTTGGGTTCATTTTTAGCTTCACTTATCAGCATCATGTTTTTTGTTTGTTTTGATAGAAATACTACTAATTAAGAGAACAACAGTTTTTATCCTTGGGCCACTTTGCTTCCCTGTAACGCCCAAAATGTGCAAACTTGATATTTAATATGTCTGTCTTAGAGGATAGTAACAGTTCTTGTGTTTTTCTGCTAAGCCCATGCCACTCATTCACTCTCATCCCAGTGTCTCTGGTATTTCAGACATTTAGAGCCCTTTCTTTCCAATTATAATTCCGACGGAACATTAGACAAGGGGTTTAGTAAAATGCATTTCCTTTCAACTTTTCTTTATGAGTCACCAGATTGGTGCTGGTAGCAAATGAGTAGTTGCACTTACATTAAGCTGTTCATAATACTAATATTTTTGGTAATCTACAGAACTTAGAGTACATTTGCCTAAATGTTAACATCACAGTTGTGAGAAACATTAATTCAAGCACTGGAGATGATCTAACACCAATGCCAGTGTCAGAAAAGACTCTGGTTTGCCAAAAATGCCAAACTGTGAACCAGCAATTATGAATGTCTATGCACCAGTCTGATACTGCATCTTAAAGTATATTAATTCCACCCAACTCTTGCTACACTACCACAGTTAAGTTCTCTGGTAATATAAGTTGCTCAATTAAAACAGCATACATCTACTGTATATGTAAGATTATATGTAAGACTAAGATTTTTGCTTTTTAAAATTGTTAAAATTTGTGATTTAAGTTGTTAAGTTTGGTGCCCAGTATTAACTGGTATGCTAAATTTAGATATCAGAATTTGTTACAGGGATGGAAATACATATGGTACTAGCACATCTCAGTCACTTGGAAGTGGCATATCCTTTTCTTATACAAATAGAATACCATTTTGTATATACTTTAAACGACCTTCATGTTTTTACCTGCTTGCTCACTTTGTTGGCTTGAAGAAACTTCTTTTGGGAGCATTTTACCTGCCACTGTTTTTTTATTTATTTATTTTTTCTCTTTTTATAGTGCACACCATAAGTCTTGACCATCTCTTAAAGAAATGTTTGTCCCTCAGAGAACCATCTTAAGTGTTGTTTTTCTGTTTCGAGGAGACTGAAATGAAGGACACTTGACTAAACCCCCATAAAAGGTTCATTGCATAGAAAGTACAGTGAGAACCCATAATGTGTGTGTTGAGCCTTTGCACTGTGATGTTCAGTCGGTATATTTCAACGTTGTCTGAATAGCTGCTGTAGAGTATGACCACAAACCCTCAAGTTGCACTGTGTGCATGCAGCTCTGTTATCTCATAACACTGACATAAATTCACCCAAAGACAACAGTCAGGACATGAGTACTTTTTCTGATTTGCTGACATTTGAATAGAGTGAGAGGGCTCTGCTCTTGTAGAGTCATTAGAGGGATAAGACCCTTCCCACTGTGTGACCTTTTGTAGTTGTCAGTTATAAAACAGAGAGTATTACAGCATTGGTTGTCTGGTCATTACAGCTGAGAGAAAAATACAGAGAAGAGGGAAAGGGCAGGAGGATGGACAGAGGAGGAAGATGGGGGAACACTACACTAGCACATCCCATGGGCCTTCAATAGACCACATGGTCCCTACTTGTCCTTATTGCTTTCTGTCCTTTTGCTCAGTTTTACATTCCTGTACTTCCATCAAGTTTTTGGATGTAACTATTGTTACAAACTCAAGTCTTTTTTGCCTTATATATCACATTGATTAGATAAAGTCACATCCACATGTACATTTTGTGCAGCTGTACTTATGACTGTGCTCTTCCTGACGGTGATCTCAAATTCCTCAGTTCTGGAATCTTGTGGGAGCAACTCTCCCAGTTTGTGTGTTGCAGCTAATACTCCAGTCACCACTGGGACCACAGTTGCGTTTACTCCTTTAATCCTCTCTAGCTTCTCTTTTAGGCCTTGGTATATCTCAAGCATCTTGTTCTCCTTCTTCTAGATGTTGCTGTCGCTTGGGATTCACCACATCAATCAATGTCTTCTTCTGCTGTTTAGCTAATATGTGAGATTGACTGAAGGAAGAGGGGAAAATGTCATGTATGTCTGCGAGCAGAGCGGGTTGCACACAGATACATGCTGCTGCTGCTGCTGTCGTCTCTGGCAATGCCCGTAAAAACTATTTTGAAGCTTGGTTTTCACTCCCACCATCTCTCACCACCAGCACCTTTACAACCCCCCTTCACACATCTTGTAATTGTTTTCTAGTTTATTCTTGTTTATTAACATTTATTTATTTTGAGAATCAAACACTATCAAGCGATCCACCGGCGTCTTAAATGTTTTGACTGTAGGTCATCAACAACACTCAAGAACTTTGAGGTGCAGTGGAGACATAAACTACACAAATGACCGGGAACTTCTTTACCTGGGTAAATAAGTTCTTCATAATACAAGTTCCTGGTAATTTTGGTGGAAAAGGGGCTATTGTGAATACCAAAGGTGTTATGGTAATTTTGTCTGGCCTTTAAAATTGTAGTGTATACTTTTTTTCAACAAATGTCAGTTATATTCACACCATAGTCAAATGAGTTTGGTTGATGATCGGATGATCGGCTCTGCTAAACTCTCTCTGTGTTTCTCAGTGTAGTGGTGCACACAGGAAGTAATTACTTTATGTGAAGACAGTCAGAGGCAACAGCGACATGGTGAGACAACTGCAACTACAGTAGGTTGTAATGTGACTAAAAACACAAAGAAGTGCCCATTAAACGTTTCAGAATTTAAATATTCTTTGCAAAATACCTGGTCATTCAGCAGTTTGACCGGATAAACCCTTTTTATTTATTGAGCTGTCACTGTATAAACATAAATGCTCCCTCAGGTCAAATAGTATTGCATGACAGAAGAAAAAACGTAGCATACAAATAATTTTATACACATAATATTGAGTCTGTTCACCAAGGCCAAACAGAGGCAGAATAATAGCATTAAAAACAACAAAAAATCTCCAAAAGTTATGAACTGCAGCTTTACATTACTCTGGCAAACAGGGTCCAGGATTACTCTGAGTTAGAGCTGTCCTGAGTCTGTGCCTTACCCTGGGCTCAGGATGGATCAGACCTCTGGCCACATCAATAACACTGCAGTTAACCCTAAATCAAATTACAGTTTTAAATTTGGAGGTGAAAAGCCAGTAGGTTGAAGTGTGTGAGTGTGTGTGTGTGCGTGCGTGCATGCATGTGTGTGATTTAGGGGCTGAAAGAAAGAGATAAATGGACATACCATAGACAGGATGTTGAGCCAGATCACCGCTATTGGTCTGTGGATGGATGCTCACGTTGGCTGCTGGATTACGTAGTTCTGGACAGGCTTTCTGAATCAGTAAGGGCCCATTTTCAGTGCTGCATATAGAAGTCCATTGATTTTCCTGCCTCTGTATCTCTGTGTTTTTCCTCTATCCTTCCTTTTCTCTTTTCCTTGTCTCTGCCTTACTAGCTATTCTCCCCCACCATCTCCCTGATTTTATGTCTTTTATTACTCTGCTGGTCATTGTTATGAGACTCTCGGCATAATGTTTCCATAGCCTCTTGAACTCCAGCATGATGCGACTCAAGGTAGTCAACTGCCATCTAATCATATCTGTGTCCTGCATGATGTTCAGCCTCAGTAGAATTCCCATCACTGCCTTTTAAAAATGAATCACCTCCCTTTAAATCCATTCACTGCCTAATATTTCTTCCTAATCTGCTTCTCATCTTCAACTTTCTCCTCTTTTTTTGCTTTATGGTGTAATTCCACCACTCCTGCTGCTGACTTTAATTCTGTGCTATTGCTGATTATTAAACAAATGGGATTTGTTGAAGAAAATCCTTGAGGGACACTGGGCTCCATCATGGTGTGTGGTGAAACCACATTACACTGACTGAGCATAGGCTCTTTGTATCGTGTTAACCAGGGAAACAACTAAATGAACAAAAAAAAGGCTCATGTATAGTGTGGTGAAAAAATTCAGTCCCTCTTGGATGCTGTGATAGAAACTGTTATACATCACATCCCCAAACCTACCACCTAACTACTGATTGTTAAGATCTTGTACTTGTGGTGGAAGACAAACAACGACAAATGTTATCAGGTGACAAATCCTTTTTTTTAACTGCAAAACACTTCTTGACAATCTGGACAACGTACAAAGACAAATTACCATGATCAAGACTGTTGCACCCGGATTTTCAGCAAGCGCTAAAATAATTTAGCCAATTTAACTGGTTAGTGGTAACATTAGTCACAAGTGACAGAGGCAAGCTTGTTGTTATTTGTGTGAGGTTATTTACTAGAACACACTTGGAACACTAACCACATTTAATGAGTTCTACACAGAAATTAATTGCCAGCTACATAAATTATAGCAGTGTGGTTATTGTCACTTGCTCTTGGAATGTCGTTTCAAAAATTTCAAAGTTCATTTTTTTTTATGAAAAGCTGAAATGAAATGTTTTTTTCCGGGAATCCGGGAAGAATAGGAAATCACACTTAGCCTTGATGTTTACATTACGATGAAATTTTTAACCACAAAATATTGCAACAAAATTTCTAAATCAAACATTATACAAACACCTGTCAAAATTGTGCAATAAAAGATTGATTCCCTAATTAATTTGTAGTTAAACAGACATACTATCTTAACTAGAAACTAAATTATTAAGGCAGCAATAAAAGGAAACAAGGTAGAAATGAATGTAACTGTTCAAAAGATGACTACTGAAAAATGTCCATCAGAAAATTATGTTTTTTTAGTAAAGCTTTTCTGCAGAGACCGTGTATTTTTGTTATCTGACTGTTTCTTAAATGCTGCGATTGTGTCATAAATGGAAGGTTACAAATATGAAGTATAATATGATATTGAGTAGGCACAGAGACAATAACAGCAGATAAGAAGAAATGTGACGATTAAGAAGAGTGATGAGATAAAAAAACAACAATGAGGTAGGAGAGAGAGAGGTGACTGACACTATCAACGTTTTGGAAGTTATGATGCACTAAGACGGTCATATATCATGCTAGATTAGATAGGTGCTGGGTTTCAGCATTTCACCCTTCAGCAATTTCTTTACACACAATTGCAAGAACAGCAGCTCATGATGCAGATCTTTCAATAGACAAATCAAGCACTGAGCCAGGGCATTACAGCGAGCACAGATATGGAAGGCACATATTTGCTGTTTTGTGGAGTGTGACTTTTTTTTAACTGTATAATTAAGAACACTCAGTGAGTAATAGGTCTTAATTCAGCGAGTGGGCTGTTTCATGTGCAGTAAGCAAATTGCTCAAACAAAATATCAGTTATCGCAGAGTGTTCACTGACATTTTTGGGATTAAAAAGTGCTGATTTACTGTATATACGTATAAAAGTCAATGACACGGGCAGCAATGTTTGTAAAGCTAATGCACCATCAAATTTTGAGTTTAGCATTCTGCAGTGAGCCAGAAAAAACTGGAAGAAAGCTGTCTAAAACAAGCAATTTTATGGCATCATAAAAGCATTCTTTATTTTTTATTTATTTATTTATTTTGCTCCCATAACAAAACATGATGATTATTCAGCTTCTAGGAGCACAATCACAGGCAGCTGTTGTTTATTTTCTAGATAGCATGACCCATAGCTCCCATTATGGCAAATAAATGACTGAACCTCTTGACTGGTTAGTGTTTGCAGATTTGCAACAGAATTGAAAAAACAAGGTTATTGTTTTAAAAATATGGTTTCTTCTTACAGCCATTTTAAATACCATTTGGTAGGCAGGCCAAAGTGTTCTGTTAAGTTTTGCAATATACTAATCTTCTCTGCTTCTGTGTTTCCCTGGGCAATACATATGTTCTTATCACATATTTGCTTCATTAGTACACTGCCTTAAGCACATGTATTCACAAAGCATAGTTGTGAAAGAAATTGTGGTCTTGCTTTCATACTTTGAACAATACCTTTGCATTTTAGTGGGACATTACAATAATCTGTGTAATTTTCATATCAACAAAATAGAAATGTTTGTTTCCTCTAGGCTTTTGGACAAGAAATAAAGCTAGTAAAGTAAAACATTTTGCCACATGGCAGATGAGATCATCACCTGCTTGTTGGAGCATTCATCTCTCATCGTTTCATCTGATTTTATTGTAGTCATTTTCATTTAGCTGCCTCTGTAAAGTAGATTAGAGAAGCCCATATGTCAACCCAGTAAAATCACAGATAATGACACCCAGAGAGCTGTGGTTGTGTCTTTAACCACATGCATGCCTATCTGTGGCTTCCTATTGTCAGATAAAGGGCCCTTTAGGGCCCCTGAGGGTACATAAAGTTTTATAAAGCACTGAACAACATCACCTCCCTTTTCTACCAACTGGGACAGAAAGCTTAGCAGGGAGATGTCAGAGGAAATATAATCCTCTGCGTGGAGTCACTCTGCAGCTGTTGAGAGCCTAACCTTTGCAAGTTATATGACTAACAATTACAGTGGGGCATTCAGGCATAGATTAAACATCAACAATCTGCTTCAGTTTGCTGAAAGAACATATCACTTGTATTTCTGTATGTCCTCCTAGAGGGCAAAGGAGGAAGAGGGTAAAGCACCACATGGTACTCCTGCATTTCAGATCAGTTTTTGGCCCCTTTCAGACCTGGCATGGCCAAGAGTAAAGGAATTGGAGGGCTGGGGTGTTTCTGAGCAAAGCACCCGATCCACCTTTGCTCCCCGGGCGCAGTAAAGTACTGTCCACTGCTCTTGCACCCAGCTTGTGTGTGTGTTCACTACTGGTGTGTAAAAAAAATGAAGGGTTAAATGCAGAGGTCAACTTCATTATCACTAATTTGTGTGTGTGTAAAAATAACTTTAATAAGCAGTCGGCCTACTGGTGTTCCGATCAAGTGTAGGTCACACTAAGTATTACTAAGGTTTTATTTGCAAAATACATATTAGGATGTGGTTTGAGAACACGTGTGGCCTGTATGAATCTGCTGTCCAATCTATGGAAGGCAGAATTGTTTTAAATGAATCAGCATGGACATTGATTTACATTCTTGGTGGCTACCATCACATTGACACTTGATTTGTTCTTTTCCTAATGGTTAAAATTTTATTTCATTTAACAGCAGTGTGCATAAAGCTAAGTTTACTCAGCTTCTCCCAGCTTTCCCTTTCTCTTTTCTCTCTTTTTTCACACACGCACACACACACACACACACTCATCGACATCATTCTTGTAAACAGACGTGACATCAGTGGGTATTAAAAAACAGAGTGAGGTAAGCCAAATCCCATATCATGTGGTCACAGGATAGCATCCAGGACACACTTTAATGCCAGCAGTCGCACTTAAGGCCGTCTGCATGCAATTGGATCACTGAGAATGGATGTTAATACCAGGACATGCGCCATGTCATGTCATCCTCACCTCAAACCATTTCCATTATGTGGTTTTCCATTCACCCCGTCTCCTCCTCACCCAGCCTCTCAGCCACACCCACCTCATCTGTTGATTCCACTCATCTGGTTCACTCACCTGCTCTACATCTCCAATCAGCTCAGTATAAAGACCCCTGCTTCACATTCACTCACTGTTATACTGTTCTTTGCCACTCCAAAGCCAAGCCCTTCCAGCACCCCTGTGAGCAAATTTTCTGTTGTCAACTCTGTCTCTTCCTGACCTTCCCCCCCCTGTCTGAACCCTGGACATTACATTAGCCTTCCTTCCCAGACTACAAGAATTGTTTCAGTCTGACTGGTTGCTGTCTGCTGTGGCAGGATGTGACTGTTGCTGACATCCTGCCTTCATTGTCTGTGTATTCACAAGTGCAATTAAAGGATACTCCAAGAGTGTGCTGCATCTGGGAATAGTCTTACCCGTTACATACACGGTCTGAATGGGGCATAATGGCACAATGTTCCTGTAAACTTCCACACCCCCTGTCGCTTTCACAGGGTTGGTTCGGTTGCAGTTAATCCCAGTGAAAGTTTAAATGCCAAATTTAGAAGGATCCCTGCTCGATGATCTCAAGATATTATATTTACAATCTGAAAGAAAATATGTGATAATAAAGTCACAGTGACCTTAACCTTCGACCACCAAAATCTAATTAAGTCGCCTTCAAATCCAAATCTATGTTTTGGACAAATATGAAAGAATTACATCAAAGCATTCTTGAGATATTGCACAAGCATATTTGATGAAGTGCAGTCACAGGTGGATGGATGGATGGATACTACAAAACATAATGGCTTGGGTCACAGCTGTCGCTGGTGTTGAGGTGCAGAAAAGAAAAATTAATCTAAAACAAAGTTGGACAATATAAGATTAACAACTGAGCGTTTCAGAGATTGGGATTATGCAGCGTCTGTGTCTGTCTATTTGGTGGGAGGGAAACAAGACAAAGAACCTCCATCCTAAATTGTTAGCATTTAATGACCTGATGATGAGACTCGACATTTTTTTTCCTAATGATCCTTTGTACTACAGCTTTAACTTCCACTTTTATTACCTCTAAATTAGAATGATCAAGATATAAATTTATTAAGATGTGATCCTGCCCACCAGACACAGTTAAAATAGGGGTTCTATTATGCCTGTGGCACATTTAACAAGATTTAATTAGCAGCATCCCTGAGATGTTACTCTTGCATTTTCATTCTCCATTTGCAGTCAGACACACATACATCTATCAGCGACTCAGCCAGTCACATATGCAGGCACATGCTGTTTAAAATGGAGCTGCCTGCCATCAAGGTTAACAGTGAAATGCATGATTTGAAATTGAGGTATTTTCAAGCTACTGAGGAGTGGCACACGAGAGGATGAGAGCACCCAGCTGGGGATTTTGAGCTGCCAGATTATCTGACTAACGATTGATTTTGCTGGCAAACACGACAGAGAGGAGCACTGGCGTTTGGCTCCCAGCATCAGTCACAAAGCATCATGCAGCATTCAACCCACTGCGGGTGGAAGGGCTGAGGGGTCTCTTCATGTAGGGCATGTCAGACACACCCATAGATCTGTCCCAACAGGGGATTATTTATAGACAAGAAAAAATTGCAGGTCCTGAGGGGAGGAGGGTTGGGTACACGTGGTACAAATCTGTTAAACTGTGAAAAGAAAGGGGATGTTTGCTAAATGTCATAATTGTTTAGAGGAATATTGGGAAATACATGTCCTTGTCAGACTTTCTGTAGGTGGGTTCACTGTGTGGACATGTAAACTAGATCTCAAGACAAACTTTGTTGCCCACTTCTTGCTTCCTGTAATATCAATGTTGTCAGAACAACCCACTGTAACTACACTGAATTACAACAGGCAAGGCATGCAGGTAAGGGAGTAAAAGATCTCTGAAAGATATGTCAGTAACATTTTGTTCTGGTTTCAAACCAGTTTTGTAGAGGCATATTAAAGGTCCAGTGTATGTCCTTGAGAAGTGAGATTGCAAGGACCTGCAGGACACTTAACCCTCCCCTTCCCAGGTGCGACAGGGAACTACAGGGGCCATTGCATCTCAGAAAAATATGTCTGTTTTTTTTTTGTTTGAGTAGTACGCTGTTGCTCCATAATGCGAAATGCACTCTGGCTAGTTTGTCCAGCAGTTGTAGAAACATGGCAAGATAGAAAGCAAGCCTCTGTCCTACACACAAAAGGCTTATTAAAGGTTGCAAAAACCAAATGATTTAAAAGTTAAAGTAATTACACACTTATACTAACATACGTATGGGTAGTATAATCACTTTCTGTCAATAAACCCTACTTAATGTTACATGCTGGTCCTTAACAACTGCACAACATATTAGGTCACATGAGCAAGGTCAGTGAAGGCATGTCCAGACATTAAAAAATATTATCGGCTCAGCATAATATAAACAACAGTTTTTAGAGGAGCAAAGTATTAAAAGGAGGGTTCGGTGATGTCTTCTCAGCCAGGCATGTTATTGGTCTCATGCTTTCCAAGCAGCCGTGCCAATCACAGCAGGTCAGCTCACCTTATCTTTGAGGCACATAACATTGCTAAACATAGACCTGACCAACTGAAGTAACCCCAGATCATAACACTGCCCCCACAGGCAGTTAGCCAAATGTTAGAATATGTGAAACATCTGAATCATCCATCCATCCATTATCTGTACTGCTTTTCCTTTTGTAGTGGGAGCTGTCTATGGGAAAGTAGGGTAGTAGTGTAGAAGTAGTGTAGAAGTAGCACTCTCTAGAAGTAGAGAGACAAACAACCATTCACACTCACATTCACACCTGAGAGCAATTAAGCAGTCTTCAGTTAACCAAATCTGTATGTGTGAGAGGAGACTGTGAGAGGAAAGTGTAGCATCTGGAGGAAACCTACGCACACACGCAGGGAGAAAATGCAAACTCTGTCAGTCAGTTAGAGTTAGAACAGGAACAAACTGACATTGGATCATTGTACAGTTTGACAGTTTCAAGCAGAAACTCTGGATACATGACTCCCCTAAAGCCTAAATGTTTGATGTTGATGAATCTGTGAATAGAGTACGTTGTCAAAGTGCCTGTTCATTACTCAGGACTGTTAGTAATTCTGCACATTTTCATGACCAATTCAGTAAAGGCTCGAGCCAGGACCCACGTTAAAAGTGTGGTATGTGTGGTGTACATCCAGTGCTACAGTAGCTGAAACATCAGCTACTGCACCGCCTTTGCTTCCCTGACTCTCATATTTGTTGCATTCACGTCACCAACCTTTCACCATATGTGCTGCATAGAGCACAGAACACAGGTGCATGTCAACGTAAAGACCACAGCTCTTTCAGTGGCTTTTGTACCAAAATCAGAAGCAAACGTTTGCTTGCCTAATACTGCATAATGGTGGAAAATCAATTGTTCAATTGAATTAGATCGCATAATAATTGTACATGCAAGCATGAGTGTGCTGTTGCTCATTGTGTAACAGTACATGTTCTTTGATACTAATCATGTTAGTCACACTGTGGATCATTCGTTATAGATCACTGAAAGTAGCTGTTATACACAAGTCTTTGAGTGCAGTGTGTATAAAATATTATTTGATAATTATAAAAAAAAACAGCAAATATGATTAAGTCAATATTTCACAAAGCTTGGGAAATGAATTTGAAGACACACCGAAGAGAGGAAAAGAAAAAACCCAAAGTGGATAGAATGTGTTTGTGATGATAAGGCAGGATGGATTATTTTCATGCTTCTCTGACAGCTCAGATAATGGAATTTATTTAGGACGAATGGAGATACCACAAGTGCTGCACTTGTAACAATAGATTCTCAATTTCATTGCCGGTCTTGTCATGCAGACCTGCTGAATTGAGTTGTTGTGTTGAATTGCTGGCATGTTCTTTCTAGCCTGGTCCTCTCCAGACAGATTCAGTGTGACGCTGGGTCCATGAGGTGCTCTCTAATAGCACATCTACAGCTTCTTGCTGTCTCACGCTGCTGGCACTATGGCTAATTGCAAGTGTCATGCATGTTCATGGGGTGTGCTTGCGTGTGTGTGCATGCGTGTGTGCGTGTGTGTGCGTATGTCTGTCTGTGTTTACTTGGGCATTGAGGAGGAAAACATTCTATGCACTTTTAAAAATGGGGTTTCAGTTTACAATGACATGGACTCTGCATGAAAATGGAATCAGAAATGCTGCGTTAAAATTGGTTATGGATCTTAATCAGTATATTTGTTATTGCAAAAGGTAACAGCATGACTGTGAATTGATAGCAGCACCATTTAAATGGTTAAATTGGAACTATAAATATTTAATGAAGCATTGTACAGGATTACATGTGGAGCGGTTCGAAGCACTGTCTGAGATTATAGACTGCATTCACTGTCATTTTCACCCTTGAACACACACACAATCAGCCAGACAGAGAGAATACAGACAGGAATAGCAGCTCTCTTTCATGTAGCACTCATCAATCCTCTTTTGTCAGAGGTTGCTCTTCTCAAGCTCAGTACAGTGATCACATCTTTGCACCTGTTCATCTACAACCTACACTTAAAAATACGCAGGCCAAAAAGGATGCAAGGTTGGGTTCTCAGCCTTTCAAGTGGTCAAGCTGGTTTCAATCTCTGTGTGAGTACTTCGGGTAACTTATTAGTTGTCCTTGAGCCACTGACTCAGCAGGTGAACAGGTTCTCTGCTCCCCCATTAAGTTTTACGTTATAATTCTGTACAACAAGCAACTTTATAGTGTATATAACCCTCTTTGATTAATCGTGCCATTTTACAACCACATGTCCAGATTCATTTCATCACCCTCTTTCACAATTTCATATTAGCCTTAAATAAGATTGGATATTATGTGGGTACTTTGCTTTACTAACAAGCAAACATAACCTTTTTCTCCTTTCCTTTTCTGTTTTTGTCCTCCTTTCTTGGCCTTTCTTTCAAATGATGCTCAAAGGTGTAAATCAATCACTTTGAAGTAATCATAGACCGTAGCAAGGTCTGCATCTCTGTCTGGGAGATATGTTTTATCAATACTTTAGCACAAATTGCTTTTATTCTTTCCCTGGTGTCTGTTCAAAGTCCAGATTACCCATTTCTCACAAAGAGAAAATAAAGACAGAGTAAAAAAAAAAATTACATTTTATCAAACAATTCCTTTGTCCTGTTCCACTTGCAAGTTGCATGATTAAACTAAATGTTTGATTGAATAGTTTGTCAATTATTCTATGCTGAAACAATACTGATGTGTTTTCCACATTGCTTCACAAAT
The DNA here is from genome assembly GCA_016785285.1 of Brachirus orientalis. Lineage (NCBI taxonomy): Eukaryota > Metazoa > Chordata > Actinopteri > Pleuronectiformes > Soleidae > Brachirus > Brachirus orientalis. The sequence continues at coordinate 10,668,891 of JAFBJR010000180.1, forward strand.
ATATCTCCCATGTGATGTGATGTAAAAGAGCTGCTTTCACTGATACCTCTCAGTTTGAATCAGCACTAAATGCACATAATGCACTTTAACTGTAGCCGTTATACAAATTGAGAATATGAATATGATGATGACTGTGTTTAATCCCACAGTTTAATGCAGCAATCCACATGCTCTAACCGTTCCGTGTGCCTCAGTACCTTTTAGGGATGTACTGTAGCATTAAATTTTAACATGACAGCTCTTGCAGAGCCAGCTGATGGCTTATCACATCCTTAGAAGGGGAACACTTGAACAGGCTGAGGTATGATCTGTCCCAGCAAAGCCATTACAAGGTTCGGTGAATATAAGCGCGGCCACATGGTGCGTGATAAGCAGGTGTGTGTACATGCAGTAAATCCAAGTGCACGCGTGTTCAGTTTTGATGTGTGCGAGTGTGCCACGCCTTTTCTGTCGTGCAGTTTCTGTCAGCGCAACCTTTTCTACTTCAGCTTTCATTCGGGTGAGTTTTGTTACCACTCAGCTTCAGACATCAAAAGCATTCCCTCTGCTGCAGTCCTCTTTAATAGACGATTCCATAAAATCCATGTTAAAAAGTTGACATCAGCAAATAGATTCCCAAATATGCCACAATGTTTAGCTATGTATTCAGGTTTCTCCTTAGAGGTAAAGAAAGAAAATATTTTTTTTATTTTTTGTTATTATTAAGTCGAAGTATCCACTTAGAGGCTTTGAATTTACAGTATCTACTGAGTGAGTATGAATCTGCGTCACACAGCACAAACTTCAGCTCTGAAAGCTGAACCCCAGCAATTCTTCATTTTAACCCCATGTTGAGTTTGTGCTGTTTACACAGACTGCCTCTCTCTTTCCTCCATCTCTCTCTCTCTTTCTCTCTCTCTCTCGCTCTCTCTGTCCTTTGTATGTTACACACAGAAAAAGAGACACGCAGTGGGGATGGAAGAGGCAACCTATTTTCAGACCAGTGTGTAATTAATCATAAGTTAGCAGCAAGCATTAGGAGAGGAGGAATGTATGATAGTACCCTCTGTGACTTCCTGTCCCACCTTTCATGACATTTTCTCTTACTTGTTCTTAGTCCATCTTGCGCTTCTCTGAACAAAATAATTTTTATCCTGTCCTATCAGTTCAATGGACCAGGGGATTTTTTTTTTTTCACTTTTCTTTCCCTTGTCTCCCTTATGCTGTTTTTTTAATCTGTTTTTTCACTGGCATATTAATTGTTATTTAATGAGCACATATAGACACAAGCATACACACACACATTTATAATTAAATGCCAAATATAATCAACAGAACTAACTATAATCTTGCACAACTCATTTTATGTTGCCTCTTAAGGTCTGATTCGTCCATTAAAGCAGAACATTACTTTGGACTAAGATGCTGTTGTCACCACGCAGTTATAGGCTCTCCATCTTACCCATATGCTATACATATGGGTAAGATGTACAGGATGCGGACAGATGGTGAAGAGCACAGTTTGATTTGTGTGTAATAAGTCGTTACTAATTGTCTGCAGCTTGGATCAGTGTCTTCTTCTGCTGCAGCTCAGTACCTTTGGACATTTATCAGTGCAGATAGATGGCAGCTGAGGAAAAGTCCTTTTTAACTCTTTGTTTAAAGCAATTTCATTGGCCTCTGCTTAACTTTGGTCAATAAGTGCCTTCTTTTATCTTTTAGTGTTTAAATAGTTAATGCAATCCCAATTCAAAACATTGTATAGAGTGGTTGCCAAAGTTTCCAGAAACACAGAACTACATTTATACCCAGCAGTACGCTGTGTTCATGCACAAACCCATAGACATCATTCATAACTGTCTCAGTGTCTGTTTTATTTTGTAAACATTGAACCTATTCGGATAGTTTTTGCGCATCAGCAACAGGCAGTGATTGAAAGTGAAAATGTCTCTATGTTGGAGCAGCAGAGTCACAACAGTGGAAAATTAACACATAATGAGGGGAGAGAAAGCCAACAAGGCGATAATAACAGACTGTAAAAACATTGTATATATTAAATATCCACCACCATGTATGGGAGACAGAGAGATAGAGAGACAGACAGAACATTAGCTATCCGTGGATGTGGCTTTCTGTTTCGCTTCCCTGTTCAGATGAAAAGTATCCACACAATGTCTTCAACTTGCTCAGCTTTCAAGCGGTTGTATTTTAACGCTTGTCCCTTGTTTTTCTTTTCCCCTGGTCGAGAGGGAGAGTTAATGGACGGCAGTGGTTGGTGGCAGCAGACCCAAAACATATGGTTTGCGCTCAATAAATGAAAATTTAAATTGTGAATAAATTGACTGTACAATTGTCATCAGTGAAGCCCATATGTCAATTTAACATGTTTCTTTTATCTCTGAAGACATGGTCACTGTATGTCTTGGTTTAAGAAATGTCTTTCATATTTCTTTTCTTTCATACTTTCACATTTCTTTCAACACCTTAAGGCCATTACACATATGCATGCCCTCTAATAAAACACCCACAGCAGTCAAGCACTTTACTTTGCTCCAATTTCCAATCACTTGATGTTGCCATCCATTTAAAACCCAGAAGAGATTATGGATTAGTTATTAGATACTGTATGTCACTGTCATTTTTAATGATGGCAAAAAACCTACGTGCCCGCCCAGATGCAGATATTAGACTTACATTCAGAATGTGTGTGTGTGATGGACTGGAGGGGAATAGTTGTGATAACTTCACCTTTTGACTCTTGCAGTCATCCCTGACGGCTACTTGACGAGCCAGTCCTCCTTATCTGTCACAGCTACGCTGTGTGCACCACTTCATTTTCCACTGCAGTAGACACATGTCCATCTGGGCTATGTGGACTCGATGTTTGTGTGTCTCAGATTTAATAATATCAATGTATGCAGAGGTACTCGGATGCCAGACACGCACTTTTCTGTACCCCTGCATATCAAGGGTGGGGGGGGGGGTTATAAATTGTAACATATATAGAATTTTTTTTTTGTAATGGTTTTGAACAGTTTGGATTTGCTTCATTAGTCTACCATTAAAAGTGTCACATCTGATGGCTATCATTTTGGCAATAAGACCAATATATTTCACAGCTTTCTTCATATGTAACCATTGTTGGAGAATTTCCTCCAAACATTACTTTACTGTTGGATTGATCATCTGGGTCTTGTGTCACTTTAAAGCCTGGTTCATATATAGCTTGAGGCTGTGTTCACCTGGGCTAAATATAATTCTCATGTCACTGAATGTGGGAAATCTGCTTAATGTGCCCCCACTCAAATGTTTTGAAATATGTTGCACTTCAAATCTAAAATTCTTCTTGAATGTAAATCACTCTAATGAAAAAGGTCCGTTGGCACATGGTCTTCAATAAAATGTCTTGTTTTTGTAGCTCTCTTATATAAGACCATGCTGTTTCTGTTGTTTAGCTTTATTTCCTTTTCAACATGATAAAATCTGTTGGTATTTCTTTATATTTCTGCTTCTGGTTAATGTTTGCACCATTTTTGTTGCTGCAGATCTTCCCTCAATTCTCAGAGTTCTTGCACAGTGATTATAAAACCCTCTCGCTTTCTCCCATAGGCTTTAAAATACAACCAGTTCTGATGAAAAACACTTGGAACCAGCAAGACAAACGTAGTGCGTCAGTGCCTCTAAATAAGGACACAGTTTTGTGCAGTAAATAGCTTGCACTTATGGTGTTCTCACCTTCACAAACAGCTGCTGAGTTTCTTTTCAACAAAAAGTCAAGTTGAGAAAATGAAAAAAACCTTCAGCGTTTTCAGGTAGTTAGAAACCTTTCTATTATGATTATTTTTAACCCCACGTTTTAGTATTTCTACCTACAGACACAAATTATTTTATAAAATATGATCTTGATCTTTCCACAGACTTTAAAATTCAGCAGTGATTAACTGAAGAGAAATTGCACTTGAAATTAAAATAACAGTAATTAATATAAACAGTAATTTGCAAACAGTCTAACATCATGATTAATTCCATCGTGAAGAATTTCATCAACACAGGCGAATCTTATTTAAAATGTGGCCAGTGAAGCTCCAAGCTCCTATGCTTAAGCAACAGAAACACTATACTCTTGTTATCTATCTGTTGATCTATCAATCTAGCCATCACAAAAAGTTATTGCTCCATCTAGGAGGAAGTAACTCCTAGCCCCATGAACACAAACACACACACAGATATGCACAGGTCACATACCTTAGGAGTTATCACCAGTGATTGACGAGAAGAAAATTTTAGACTTACCATTAACAGCAATCAGTTATTCTTAATTAACTCTTGTTAAACTGTAACCACTGATAAATATTTACATAATCAAACCATCGTGGTTTATTTCATCATGGAGGATAATGATAACGTCAAATCGAAAATAGCCTGTTTTGCATTCACTGTGCAGTCGTAAATAGTAAATCCCGCTTCTTACTTATCACTTTTTACTTATCACTTATTTTTACACATTAGAAATCGATGTTTACACCATGTTTTCATTAAAGCAATTTTAAAATACCATTTAAATTGACCCTATTTTACTCTGTTTCACCAAAATAACTTGATTTTATCATCAGTTAACATGATCTAACCCAAGTCGAGACATGGTCCGAACACAGTCCCACCGTTGGGTTTTGTCCAATTTCGTCGGCCTCAAGTCATGCCCTATTTTAAATGCAACCAGTCACTCAGATTGATGATATTCACTGTGCTCTTTTTTTTACCCATCATGCACTGCCTAGTATACTTGCACATTTGACCATCCCCAACAGTATATCATTAACCTTTAAGCAATGTATGTTTTCAAATCACGTATAGAGTTGTTGTTCCCCCACCCCACTGCTGTTGATTTAAGATATGAGCCTGTGTCTAATTTGTTTTTTTAACACATTAGAAGCTATGTATTTTATGTATTTTCAAAAGCAGCCTTTCCATCATGTCCCTTGGAGTCTAACACACACTCACATATCTCACAAGCATGAGCAAGAGAAACATCCGCAAATAATCACACACACACACTTGCATGTAAACGCATGAATACACACAAATATATATATATATATAAATGAGAATATTCCCAGTATTTCAGAGGGCCTGTGTGTTCTGCCCAAAATCCCTCTGCTAATGCATGATTAAGTGAGTCTCGGTGTTATTATGGAGAGGAAGTATTGAGAAGAAGTAGTAGTAGGAGTATGTCAGGGGCTGAAATCCCATCACGATTTGACAATAAAAAGACACAATCTAGCCAGTTTCCCAAAACTCGTTCTTTGCCCTCATTCTTTGCACAATAAAAAAATCCTGATGCCCGCTTTGCGCTCTAACCATCCTTGTCAAATGTCTCCCTCTCTCCCATCCTAACATATAAGCTCAATAATTACGACTTAATCTTCCTAATATCCACTGTTCATCTGCCAAAACGTTTGCCAGAAAGAGGCATGGAGTTCTAGCCCAGCAACATTAAATGTTTATCTCCTCCCCGACAAGGTAGTGCACCATTAAAATAGGTGCCTACCACTATACACACACATGAGTGATAATCAGCTAATTTATGAAGATGTTGACTCATCAGTAAGACCTGGGATGAGAGGCAGGAGAAAGGCAGAAGGGGTTGAACTCAGCAAATTGTCTTTCACCAGGTCATGATGAACATGGGTACAACAAAAAAAACAACAGCCACTCCGTCACCTTGTAGAAAGGCATGAAGACAGGAATGAGTCTACAAGCTGCCTGCTCAGTCTCTTCCCTCTGTTGCTTCTGTCAGGCAGCTCTGAGAGGATGAGCTGTGTAGGGATAATGAGAGGGGTATAATGCCAAATCATTGCCTGCCATAGTTTGTCAACATTGCAATTTTCTTAATGCTCTGTCTCTGAAGAAGATAAATTATAAATTCACTTTTGTCACTTAACCCTCCTCTACTCTGTTTCCTTTTCGCAGTGGAGAATAACCCATGCCAGAACAACCCCTGTCTCCATGGAGGAAGCTGCCTGCAGGAAGGTGACGGCTATAGCTGCTACTGTCCTCAGGGCTTCTCTGGGGAGAGCTGCGAGATCGGTGAGTTAGGTCTGGTCAGAGGGAGTCAAACGTCAGAGGTTGGCAACTGCAGAAACATGCTGTGTCACTGTGGCATAAGGGAGTAAGAGACAGGCATATGCCGGGGTAACATTTACTCTTGGGCTGTCAGTTTTTCCAAAAAAGTATCATGTGAATATATTTGCATCCCCATCAGTATTATTTATTATTTCTCTCTCTCGTTTGGATAAAAAGCCCCAACAAAATTGGAATCAAGAGAAAAATATCAGGGAGTTGTTTTTCTGTGGGCTTTGTTTTCTTAGTTTTAGTTGCAGTCAATCACACCCAAAGCAAAATGAACTTCCCTTATATATCAAGTAGTTTAGGATCCAGTTTCCTCACTGAAAGGAATAAGGGAACAGCAATATGCTATGTGAGTGTGAATATGTGCTGCATAACTATTTTGTGTTTGTGTTTCTCTGTTATTGTGCATTTTCAACCTTCTGCCCCATGGGTGGTAAGCATCTCATCCTTCCACTCTGCTGTTTGAACGGAGAATGTGTCTGTCATAGAAATGTGCTGTTGTAGGTCTGTCCATGCCTGATTGTGTGCGAGAGAGCTGTACAAGGACACATGGGCCACAGAGGAGCTGTGGGCTCAGTGAGGGGTGGAGTATCTGATTAAAGTGCTGGAGCACATGCCGCTGTGGATGAGGGAAGGCAGAAAACCAAAGGAAGTAGATATGGTACTGGCAAAACAAAAAATAACAGTCTGAGTTTCTTACTCTGCAGCAGAACAGAGAAATTTAGCAACATGTGGATTTAATTGTTTGTATATATCACAGTCGGTGGGTGCTAAGTTGGTTTTGACAGTGTTAAGTCTTGCACATTGATTCCGGACCATGGCCAAAGAACTGTGGGTGGAATTTAAGCAAATGTTAGATCACTACATACATAAGCTTTACTGTTTTGTGTGATCTGAGCTTTTTACGACTCAAGTCCTTTGGGGTTTTAAGGCTTATGTCTTCTTTGGTAGCTACCTTCTCTGAACACAACCATATTTTCCAGCTCAGGCTCCACTTCCTGTATTTAAGGTTTTTGTTGTAAATCCTAAATGGAGATAAAAAGTTTGAGGATGAAGTATAAGCAATTATTAAACAAACTGTTCCCAATGTTGAAAACATAGCTCATTAAAGCATGTGTTTTATATGCCTGCTTATGGAAAGGTTCATAGATCAGAGGTGAAAGGTCAAAAAGGGCATATTGTCCTGGGTCTGGTGGTAAGATGATGTGTACGTGGGTATTAACGCCATTGGAAATCAATCAGCCATTCTAGCGTTGGATCAATAAATTGTTATAAATGCTGGTAAACTGCATGAATTTCATGCTTACTGAGTTTGCAATGATTTGCTGCAGTCAATTTTGTTTGGGGTTGTTTCTGAAGTTGGCAAAGCATAATGCTTTTTAGAGGTAATTGGAATAAATGATGGCATTTCTACCTTAATGTTGGGAGCAGCACATTTATTTTATAGTATTTGTTATTTACTGATTAGGTCTGCACTTGTGAGTGTTTTTGCTCAACCTTATTCTTTCAGGAAAGTTTAATTGCTTTTCCTGTTGTTAGTTATGTGAGGTGATGTTGATTATGTTGCTAAATTATCTGATTGTTTATTTATTTACTATCTGATGTTTTTAATATTAATCATGGCTGAAAGCAAAAAGGTTAATTGCCAAATGCTCAACACAGTTTAACCAACACAACATGGTGCTGTTCTCAGGGAATTAGATCAAAATAAATGTGTTTTATGATCTCAGTATAGCTTTTCATATCCCAGTGTCTGTTATTTCCTTCACCTTGCATTTTTATTTGAACAGCTTACGTTTTCCTCCAACTGTAACGTGTTTTGATGCATGCAACATAACCCAATTACAGCCATGGAGGCATATTAAACAGTATCTTCTGCACTGCTTGTGTTCTCCATGTGAAATCATAGTCAAAATGGGGCAGTGGCAACACAGCTGCAGCAAACATTATCGTGTGTAGGAATAAATGTGTTTTATGATCTCAGTATAGCCTCCAACTGTAACGTGTTTTGATGCATGCAACATAACCCAATTACAGCCATGGAGGCATATTAAACAGTATCTTCTGCACTGCTTGTGTTCTCCATGTGAAATCATAGTCAAAATGGGGCAGTGGCAACACAGCTGCAGCAAACATTATCGTGTGTAGGACTTGGCTTACAGCCACAATTATTTGGGAAGATGCATTTTGGGGAGTTGCATTATTGATGATTTGTTTTTCTATTGTGACTCTGTAGTTAATATTCATGAGGGTAAGGCAGAGAGAGAGAGAGAAATAGAGAGGGGGGTGGTGTGGACATCTCAGGGTTAGCACTTCGCTAGATCCTCATTGTTGAAATGTTCTTCTCATCAGTATCCCTCTTTTTAATCTCATTCACTAGTGCCGGTAAAGAAATATTCAAGATAATGATATACAGACTTGATTGTTACACTTTAGCGAATTTAAATGCGTTATGTCGACATTTCTAAACATTTTTAATGTGACATAGTTCTCAAGTAAAGAGTTGGGAGTTACATAGTGACTGTGATTCCTGGGATGTTCTCTACAGTTCCTTGGTTATCCATTGGAACTCCTTATCTCGTTTTTCACAGTAAAAAAGCAAGGGAACCAAGGAATGTCAGCAGTAAGTTGAGTGCAAAGTCAGTGAGATATCCACTGGGTTCCCCTGGTAGGAGTGTAAGGTTCCCGACTCCCCTGTAAGAAAGGGGAGCTGGGCTTACCACTGCCTGCAAGTCTCCACTGAGGTCTCAGAAATCTCAATTTTGTCCCTTATCCTTTGCCATAGGATCATACCTGGGCCATTTGTTGCATGTTGTGCTTTCAAAATTTGTAATTACAACGTTTTGATAAATCATAAGTGTTTAATGAGATAATGCCTGTCAGTTAGATGGCTATATATAAGGGCTTTGTATTGATATACAGAAATAAATTGTGTTTTTCTTTCACCACTGCTGAAACAAACATTTGTTCCCAGATATGAAAGAATAAAATATAGCCCAAAATAAACTAAGGGAAAAAACAACCCAGGGGGATTCTAAGTCAATTACTATGCAAAGGTAAAAATAGAGAGATATCTCTGTCTTAATGTCTCTAATCCTTCTACTGGTTTACACAAAAATGCAGATAAGCAGTGACAGCAAGGAAGTAAAAATAAGATTCACCCTCCTTTAAAGCCCACACACAACTAGAATACCCACTGATGCTTTACCACTGATTATGCCCGATTACACCTCTATTACACTATTCTGAGAATGTGCACACAGCGTGCAAACTCCTCACGATGGGGTCACACTATCATTCTGATTAACACAAAGAAATCTGTGTTATATAGATAGCATATAATTTCCAACACGATCCACCCTCTCAAACCAGAGCATAGGTCTAATCAGCTTGATTAAATGAAAGTCGGTGTGTGTCACCTTAGAGTGGATCAAAGATCAGACAAGATGTGCAACAAAAGGATAGAAATGAGACGGTGACATATCACAGTGGATAAAGCATAGATACAAATTGAAAACTGAACAGAAAATAGACTTTTATTTGAAAACCAACACAGCAAGAAGGGCAGACCATTTGGAGCTTCAGTGTAAATCCATATTAATAATAAAAAAAAGCTTGTACAACTGTCCAGCTACACACTTTGTCCACCAAACATTTTAATTTGTGACAAAGACAAGTATGAAGCAAAATTATGTAACTCTTGCAACCACACCAACTGTTTTTGTTATTATCTCGGCTCATCATTGGTTTTGAGTGTGCTGGCTGTTGTTTAATTTATGCTTCTCACTGTGTTCCTGCCCGTTCACCATATTTACAAAGTCCAAGGAAAGAGGTTCAGGTGTACAGTGGGAATGAAAGAGACTCCATTCTCACGATTACAAGCCAGTGACTCATTATGTAATGTTATTTTATGTTATTTTATTTTATGTTATTTTTAAGTGGACCAATTACTAGTTCTTGGTGTTCTGCATCTCATCAATGGAACATACTCATCATCATTGAACATATTAGGTTTCAGATTTGTTTCTCCTGCTATGACAAGTCAAATTTCACTCTTCTTAATCCCATCACTTCCTAGTCACTGCAAGGTTAGACTGCAGATGACTCATGACTTTAGAAATGTCCGATGATAAAACAATCACAACCCAAGTTCAACTTATTAGTTTTGGTGCACAAAGACACTTTACTTGGAAGTTTTCAGTTCAGTGGCACCTGTTTATTTGTTGATAAAGCTTGACTGATACAGTCACAAGCACTAGATCTGGCAGGTATATTATTTTAGTTCATTTTTGTTTGTTTGGTTTTTTCAGTGTGACATTGGTTTTCAGTACTTCTCCACCTCCCAATGTAACCACTAATCACACAGAGAAATTGAGGTCAACGCAGCACATAGCTGGCATGTCAGTTTCATTATTGAGGAGAGCTTTTCCTAAAGCCTGTACCATGTTTGTATAGCAGGTTATATCCCAAAACATGCAAATTAAGTTACCAACAGCAGCATTGAGTGATTGTTTCAAAAGGTCAGGCTACATCCTTATTTTTCATTTATGTTTCCTTTTTTGCCATGGAAAATTAAATGTTATTTTTGTGACAGCTGCGGTTATTTCTGTTTGGTTCAAGTGTGGTTTGTTGTACTGAAAACAAATTAACCTTTCTCTGAATACAGGTCAGTAAACAACAGTAAATAGAACAGGAGTGAGGGCAATTATATCTGTTCGACTGTTTGTTCTTCAGAAAGGCCCCAATCTGCCCATCAGTCAGTCAGAAGACAGAAAGGGTACAGGCAGGTAAATAAATTTGAGCTGCAGTCTCTCATATGCATCTGCGTCAACCACTAATCAGAGGATGACAGTGGGTATTTCCTCATGACTTTTTAAAAGGAATCAGCAAGAGAGAGCCAGTCATGACATGTGACTTTCTGATTTCAAATGCAGAATGTGCTGTAAGATCAAGAGCGAAAATCACCCCATTAAAATGAGGAAATTACTCTCATCACACTGTCCCCCATCCTCTCCATCCATCTTTCCCATATCCCATTGTGGATTCCCCTCCTCCATCCAGTCTGTCATTTGCATGATGAATTAGAGGAGATAACGGAACCTGAGCTGCCTCAGACAATTTGGCCAAAGTGACATGCTCCACTGGCTGTGACTCCCCCCACCCCCTCACCCCCCCCCCACCCCCCCCATCAAGATTCCTCTTATTTCTCCTCCGCTCTTCAAAATCTCCTCAAGGAATTCAGTTGGAAACAAGGACCACAGTGTTGGTGGGCATAACACATAACATTAGAGAAAAAAAGCATTGACACTAGATAATTTTATGCATTTCCAGCCCAAAGTGCAAGCAAAGTGTTTACCACAAAAGGCTGTCAGCCTCTCCCACAGGAGGAAAAATGTTCTTAGTTAATTTCCTTAGTTAAAGCTAGTGGAAAGAGATTCTCCTTTTCTCACTGTATACTATATGAAAATAGTGGATGAGTAAAGAAATAGAGGGGTTTTTTTTTGGGCATGTCTAAAAGTATGGCTTGTAGTCTCCCCTTGATGTAAAAAACACACACGAAAGCTCTGCCATTTCATTTAAAACCCCTAAAGATGAGGAAATGAAGCAGAGAAGAAGAACAGAAAGAAGAGCAGACTCCTGCTGTAAAGCAGAAGGAGATACTTCTGAACTGGCAGGACTGACGCTAAACCAGTTCTGTGGTTTAGTTACTTGCATAACCAAGCAAAATTAGTATGGAAACTGAAATATCTCTAAATGAATATAAATATCGAATCAGAACAAGACTTTGTGAATCGCAATCCAGTGGATTCACTAAATGAGGTATGATACCCAGCCACATTCCTACAGGCCAAGGTTATAAATTTGCTTAAGCCCACTTGCTTTACATGACAGAAACAATGCATTTCAATGCATTGCATAGCTTGTTGGTGACAGAAGTGGCCCCAAGCATCGGTCATGTCACCATATTCTTTCCACAAGCTCACCACTGTTGAGCTGCAACACATTCCACCATCTGACAGAGTTGAATTTGTAGTCCTAGATCAACTTGAGCAAAACACATTATGCAGCAGCATCTTCTGCAGTATCTAGGCGCACAGCAATATCCTCGAGTATTCTGCTCGACAGGAACACCGGAATGTTTTCTAATATTTATTTTTCACCAATCCACACACACATGGCCAATCATGGTGATTAGATCTGAGTCTTTCCACTTCCTTCATCTCCCTCTGCCTTCCATTACCTCTCTATATGTTTTTATCAAACCTATGATTTTGTTTACCTCACATTTATTCCTTTGGTCTTCAGATCTTAATATTTTGTTGCTGCTCTTTCACCCACCCCTTCATATTTTCCCCCTGCTCCCCTCTTTTATTAATCCTCATTCTCTTTGTCCCCCATCTGTCCTTTTTCTCAATTGTCTGTCTTCTCTGCTGCCTCGACTACCCTACCCCCTCCCCTCACTCCTCCTGTATGATGTTCCTACAGTATATTGCTGTATTGGAAATTTGTTGGCAATCCAGAGGTGAACACAAACCTGTTGCCCCCCCTCCCACACACACACACACAGCATTTCTCAACAATATTTTCAGCATTTCAACAACACATTTCATTTCCTCCCCTTTGCTGTTCCTCATTCTAACCCCTTAACCTCTCCTCAGCACCACATTCTCTGTCTCTCTCACTGGCTCCATGCGTCTGTCTCTTTCCCTTTCCCTCGCTCCTTATTTTCCTTTGAAAGGCCAGTACAATTACTCATACCGAAATGCCTCTGTACTCATGCATAAAATAAAATTCATTCAAGTTCACATGCAGACTGACGTCCATACTCAAATTTCCAAGAGTTTGCACTAAATATTTTTTTCTTTGTTTCTTTTGTCTCTCTCTTCTTCTTCACACACTCTCTCACACACATGCACTGGTTTCCCTGACTTCAGAGGACATTAAACTTACATTCACCATAACCTGAATCTAACCACACAACATGTTTTTGCCATAAAATGTAATAATTCACATTAATGGGACTTGCTTTTTGTCCTAATAAGGAAGACCTTAACCTTAACCGGAATTCCAATCTAATCTAATTAACCTAAACCTTAAAAATGAGGTTCTTCCTCATTAGGACCAGGACTACTGGTCATGACAAGCTCAGTGTTTAGATCATAAAAGGTTCCGAAGAGGTAACAAATACAAGATCAAACACACACACCTGCATCTGCCTTTTATAAAACCAATATATACTCAAGACCTTATGAAGCGCTAATGCATAACTCATGTTTAAAGTGGCCAAGAGAAACGGTCCTGGGTTTTTGTATTACCTAATCCATCCTCTGGGACCCACTCCATTCACTTTAGATCATATGATTGAGCCTTAAACATTCATGAGGCTCAGGCTAATAATATAACCAGCTCCTAACCTCACTCACCGATGTGTCCACAGATCTTAGTGATGAGGTCAAAGACGACGGGGGGGAAGGGTAAGGACAGGCTGCAGCTCAGGATAATGGATGTTTTATTGTAGGTACACACAGACTCATGAAATGTTTGTCAGCCGATCTGTCAGATTAAGGGGGTTTGGGGTGAACTGAGGCAGAGGTTGAAATTGGCATGCTTGCACCTGGAGGCAGTGCAATATAGCTGGGTTATCACCAAAAACATATATAGGACCAGGAAGGAAAGCAGAAGATGGATTGATTCTCAGTGAGTTGTGAGAGTATGTAGAAGAAGACAGATAGAAAGGGTCCATGCTGCCATGCTGCTCCCAGCAGGACAATGATTGAAGAAATGTATGTGTTTGGCTCCAAATCCTCCCAAGTTCTAGCAGCTAGGTCAATATGTTTTGGACATCTAGTGCTCCTTCTTGACTTCTACTTTTCAGGCAATGTTGCATCCAGTGCTGACCAAGAAAGCACCATTATAAAATGATGATTCATAGCAGTGAAAACATTGATAGAGCACACAGAACAGCAGCACAGACAGACTGTGGCTGTACATTTGTGTCCCAAAGAGTCTCCCAAAATCCATGAGTGTGCTGAAATCTTGAATGGTCGAAATAAAAGTCACTGTTCTCCACATACCTCAACTGACTGTTTGAAATAATTTCCCTGCTTTATTTGCAAACAAACATATGTTGGCGGTTATTATTGACACTGTGGTGGCTGCCACTACAAATGAATCCCCCAGATCGCCAGTGAATTAGTTCAAGTATGGGCTGTACTAAAAATCACCACCGAAACTAAACATTAATATAGTTAGAAGAAATTATATTTTCAGTGTTCATTTATGTATCCCTTTACTACACCTATAAGGTACCCAAAGTGCTTTGCATTAAAAAAAAAAATTAAACATACAATGACAAAGTGTCAATGACATACAATGACAAGTGTCACCATGCTACTGGGTATTAAAAACGGACTATTCAAAATAAATACATTTTGAGTGCACTTTTAAAAAGTCCCAGGTCAGTGATTTAGTACAAATCAGGAAGCAACCTGTTCTAGAGCTCGGAACCAGCAACAGCAGAGGAATGGTCAGCCCAGTGTTTGTACCTCGGCCGTGGGACACCCATTTTATGTTTAATTACGTTTTATTTTTGCTGAACCAAACAAACAGTGGTATAACAACAAATGACTTGGCACACTGACTCAGATGAGACGTCCATGAGGCTTGATGGGAAACTGCAGTGTGATTGATGACTATCAGTTTATCACAATTTGTTGGCAACGCAGGAGCTCTTAAAAGGTTGATATTGTCTGGATCAGCCCGTATGAATGTGCCTCATTACTTTCATATAGACCAATGGATTCCTCTGTCAACATTATGAATGGCTGTTGTCCCACCACCACCGCCCCAACTACCATGCCATCCTGCCAGCACCACCAGGAAGGCCTGGCTGGAGCTGCGGGGCAGGGAAACATGACACATTTACTCATGCAGACACCATATACACATAGAAACTAACAAGCACAAGCTCTAAAACAAGCATGTGTGGACCAGTGTGCAGTTAAAGTCTGTTCATGGTAGATAAGGGAAGTGTGGTTGGCATCATTTGCTAGTTTTCAATCAGTGTGGAAACTCTTTCCTCACCAGACTCCTCAGGACAATGTGAAACAAAGGACATACTGGCCGCAGAGCTGAATGGGAATGAGTTGAATGTGTGTGTGTGTGTGTGTGTACGTGCGTGTGTGTGATAAACATGCTGCAGATTAATGAGCTGCTGGCCAAGTTGCCAAGACTCACCTCTCTCTCTTTATCTCTTTTTTACGCTAACTGTTCAACACACACACACACACAGACATTAATTTTTTCCTTTTTCCATTCCGTACACCTCCTCATTCACACACGTACCACCTTGAGTTGCCTCATTATGACCGCTTGTCTTTGTAATTTACTCGTCAGCTGAAGTACCGGGTAAAGGATATGCATGCTCCTGCATGATCAGGTCAGTGTGTGTGTGTGTGTGTGTGTGTGTGTGTGTGTGTGTGTGTTGTGCTGAATGAATGAAGGTAATGACTCTGTATACACAGGAGGATGGCTGTTGGAGGTAGTGAAGCATGTAAAGGCTGGACGTGTAGAAAACAGGGCAAATTGATTTTCCTTGAAGACCAAGAACTGAGCTTTCAGCGAGCCCTGTCGCCAGGATCATATGCTTTTGAACTTTTCTGCAAACCAGATACATGTGTGCTCACATTTCTGAATGGAAATCTATACTTACGGCAGATGGGTTTAACAACTTGTGGCATGTTTGACGTTTAGTACAAATCTCCACCAAGGCCACTCAGTTCTCACAAATTTAATAGCTTTTTTTTAAAAAAATCCTGAAGCCAGATTTGTATCACCATCAAAATTTAATTATTTCTTCCTTTGGACCATAACCTACATCCCCAGAAAATGTAATTAAAAATCCATCCTTTACAGACAAACTTGGCCAAAAACATCCACCAACTTCCTTGGTGGAAGTAATAATACATATTAATTCACAGCATGTATTTCAGCTTTATCACTGGAGGAAAAAAAAATGGTATTCTACAATTCTGCAAACGACGTACTAATAACATCAACATTCTTTTAATACGAACACTGCAATATCCTCAACACCGTAACAAAAGCTTTCAACATTTGATCTCAAACTCTGCTGCTTACTTAATACTTTGAGTGAGTCTCAGATGGTTGATCTGAGTGTTTCACAAATGGCTGATCTTTTGAGATTTTCGAGCATAGAGAAAGGTCCTAAAAATATCTAGTGCACAGCACCAATATTTGCACAAGACCATCTTTGAATGAACATGTTGAACCCTGATCCAAATGGGCTACAACAGCAGAAGTCCATTTCTGACACTTTATTAGACATCTGTAAAAAAAAAAACTGTCTTTTGTGTGTAGATCATTTTAGAAATGTTGATATTATACATATAAGAACAATTTGCCAAAATGTCACATTCAATCATTTGATTTTGTTGACTCAGCCAACTTCAAAACCAATGATATGCAGTGTAAGGGGATGGTACAAATGTAACATTTCTCATGGTTTCCTGAAAAATTTACTCGCAACGCTTTTTGTTTTTTTTGTTTTTCTTGGAAACCAGGATGAACAAATACTTTTACAACAAAAAAAGTTGGTACATCCAATATGATACATTCCAACATAGCAGTGCACACAAACCTAAAAGCACAAACATCACTTTACACACTGTGATGACCTTCCTCAATAAAACAAAGTGTGTTTTCTCTTATCTCTTTGTGATTTAAAAAAAAAACAAAAAAAACATGCCAAGTCAAGGAGGAGAACAAGAAGCCATAAAGGCGAAGGAGACAGAGCAAAGATGACTCAGTGGATAACATCCTTGACAAGGCCTGTGTATGAGTGACAGTTAAACACAAAGTACCTATAAAAGAAATTGTGAATAATTCCTCCTTTAGCTCAACCAGATACTACATCCTTATGTAATTGCACTGTCAGTGATTAATTGACTCTGACAGCACTAAGGAGGAAACAGATAATTTCACCCTACTATTTTCTTTTTAAGTATGTCAGACATAGTGACAGGAGGCAGAGAATAGCCTGTCATTCATGCCTCTGGGGATGTGCTCTACTTTTAAGAGTAGAATTATAGTATTTTTTAAGCATGCATGTTTGAGGACAGAGAGAGGAGGAAGCAAGGGTGGAAGGAGGGAAGGAGAGGACATGTGAAGAAAGGTAAAGGGGAAGGATGAGGGATATAAAAACGGAGTAATAAAGTCTGGGAGGAAGCTGGAAAGGATGGAAAGATTGATGGCAGGTGATTAAAAATGTGAAATGGAGGATTGAAAGGGAAGTAGATAAAATGACAGTACAGCAAGTTTTAAGGGTTGGATATGCATCTTTTTAAGCCAGGGGTGCCCAATTTGGGGCCTGTGGGCCACATTTGGCCCGGGCTTGTTTTTTGTGTGTGTGTGTGTGTTATTGCTTAATTCACATTTTTAGTTAATTTTATGTTTAATCTAATTTTTAATCTAACCTTTAGTTGTCTGAAACATTGTCTGAAAGGTTGCTTTCCTTTCAAATATGTTTCCACCTCTTAAAATAAGTCATATAGATCAGTCATCTTATGAATCTTATGGTACTGCAAACACAAAAAAGTGTTTAATTGCTTTAAACATTTACATTTGAGTTTAATGATAATCTTAAAGTGACGTAACGTGAACATTCGTTTTTGGCCCGCGGCCCATGAATAGAATTTAATTTTTGCCCTCTATAGGGATGAATTTGGGCACCCCTGCTTTAAGCTAAGGTGAAGATGTGTTAATGAACACTCCTGGGTGTCCCCAGGCAGATGAAGTTGTCGAGGAACAGGTCAAACTTTACATGGCCCAGGAGGACACTGCTGCTGCGAGCCCTAAGGGGACACAAGTTCACCCTGATGACTCAAAGAAAATTAACCTGGTAAGACTCACAGGGCAAAGGAGGGTAAACTTGCCATTTAGATATGTCCAGAGGGAGAGATGGAAAATAGAAGGTGAAAGACTCAGAACTGACTAATGGACAAGAGAAAGTGTTGGGGGGGGATGAGGAAGAGAAATGGAGGTAGGTCTAAGAAAGGAAATGAAGACAAGGAAATGAAAGACAAGGGGATTGGACCTAAAAAAAAAAAAAAAAGGTGGCACATCTGCACTATGTGTCCTGATGTTTTCTCTTTCTATGAGAAGATAGAAATAGAGTGTGACTGTGTTGTGCTGGTGGCACAGTAGCAGCTTGTTTGGCATTTTCTGTTCCTGGCTGCTTCTTCCTTCACTGCCCTCCCACCCACACAAAATATTAAAAGACACTGAAGATGGTGCCATTGGACACACACACACTCACACATTTATGTGCAGCACTCTAAGTGAGGACACTCAGACATAATGCATGCCCTTCACCCTAACCTTAACTATCACAACTAAATGCCTGTCCCTAACCCTAAACCCCTTAGCACTGAAAATGACCTTTGTGAGAATGAGCAAAATCTGATTCCCAAAATATCCTCCTTTCCATGGTTTATATGGCATTTCTGGTCCTCATGAAGCTATACATACAGGTGCACACACAAATGTAACATCAGTGAGCAGAGTCAGGCTGTCAGAACTGAAGGCTAGTGGAGCGATGTGAGATGGTGTGACACTTTACCTCATTACATTTTCCCAGGGCTGTTATGAATGTTGCTGCAGTGCTGTCAACCAAAGCAAAAGCCTGTCTGAAACATACTGTGGGCCCAAGCATCCACCCACCCAGACACACAGACGCACGCATGCACACACAATTGGCATATTCACGTATATGCGCTGGAACACAAAAATTAAGATGAACCTTTTGCTGTTGTTTTGGTGTGATTTTTTTTTTTTTTTTTTTTGGTTGTCTACAAGGCAGCTTTTCAGACTCACTTTACTTGTTTCCTCTCGACTCACAAGGAAATCTTGTAAACTCTGATGTTTTGAATAGTTGAATGTCTGTGCTCCAGGATGTAATTGCATCTGGTGCTAGTGGTGAGATAACATATGCTGTTCATCCAAACATCTTATTTAAGTAAAAGGCACTTGGAAAAAATGCTCTCTGTTTGCACTAGAAAGCTCATGATGAGGAAGAGTGAATGGTTGATCTGGGATGCACTGAGCTGGAGACCAGGACAAAGCCTTCGGCTGTACCAGAGCTGCTGCATAGTCTGTCTGCTTCCTCTTCTCCCTGCTGATCCTCATTCCTTTGTAATCCACTCCAACCTAAAGAGAAGTGAAGGCACTGACTCCACAGTTACTGCTAATACATTCAGTACTTGTACACAAATTTACACAATTTAAAACATACTATACAAGTAGACATACAGGTACAGAGTGCATACAGTACGAATACATTCGACAGACAAGATCAGAGTATACCATGTAATCATGATTTGCAATCGTGAATTTAAACATTCTCAGATTTTCATTATTCTGGGCTATTTCATATCCACGGTGGCTCAGAAATTGACACTGAAATTAGGAGCATGGAAAGAGCAGAAGATAAAATAATCTCCGGAAATAATAGCTGTTGTGGAGCTTTCACAACTGAGCAAAATCCATTCAATGACAGCTACTAAACAGACCTTGAAATAAAGTTTTCTCCACGTCATAGAGTATCAGTATATGAATGTCTGTAAGTACCGTTTGGACCACATAATCACTTGTATAAACATGATATTACTGACCTCTTATTGAAAAGGAGAGTTGGTACAATCATGAATGAAGAAACATGCCTGCAGTAGTAGCTAGGCCAGTTTATTTTGCTTAAGATAGGTGATATCCAACCACAACACTTACATTCTGGGCTAGAAAACCAACATCATGACATGAAATTTTGTTTGGATTTACCTTAGCAACACAAAATTCTGAAACAAGGCAGCAGTCGACCAGCAACTCTCATTTTACTGTGAGCTAAAATATGCAGCTTTTATCCTTGGGCTTTTGTGTGGACAGAGTGAGCGGTTTACAAAGTGACACAATGTTCAATTTCTTGTGGAAACAGGTTGTCTTATGGCAAGATGAAGTGGCAAACATGTTTTTAAGATAGCCCACACTTAAGCTGAAGCTTTTTGTTAAGTGGCTAAAATCTGTTTTTTTATTCTTTTCCTCTGCTTCTCAGCACAGGGAGTGTGCAGAGTGCAGTAATTTTTATGTAAGACTAATGACTATGTGTTAATACCTTTTAGAGCCACATTTACCCTCAAATGGTTTATACAGAAAAACTGCCAAGTCTGAGTTGGTTTGTAATGGTTACCAACCAGATTCAAAGTTATGACCCTAAACATGAAGTTTAGGGTCATAACTACATATGTGTAGGGTTAGGGTCAACACACAGAATGAATTTTATGCTCATACTCATTAATGATGCTGCACACAGACACACACACTCACATCAACATTTTAGCTATTGACACAACACAACATGGCCCATTGACTGGGCATGCTGTTTGCACTCGCACTGGTTCAATAAAAAAGTTATCCATCTTGGTAGAAGGGCATGGAAATGTCAATGCCCCTCAGCATGCTAAAGGAAGTCAATCATCCAGGGTGTCATACAATGAAAGATGACAAACACAGAGCCTGTCAGTGAAAACCTTTGTCTGACAAACATTTACATTTCAAAGCCTTCATTTTACAAGATGCCACTTCCATTCATTTTTTGTACATGATGCTGTCTGTGGTTTGGAGCAGTTAGAAAAAGTTAAAAACCTGTGACGAGATCTGTCACTGCTGTTGGTTGATAAAAGGGACACACTGGCACCTTTTTTATGGCTGGAGCACTGACTGGTGCAAGGATTAGTACAGTCCTTTCCTCTTCTTCATCCTCTGTGCTAAATTAGGAAGCTTTCTTTTTGGCTCTGTTGAACAAAAGCACATTGCAAATGTTTATTTCGGAATACATGTCAATCTATTACACATTACATTACAAAGTTGCATATTTTTATCATAGTAGGTGCTGCATCCATATTAAACTTCATCAGTAAAGTATTAAGACTTTTACTCTCCCTTAAAAATTGTGGTCTTTTATCCAAGATAATAAGAATCTTGATGTTTTGCCATGAAGTACAAAGTAACTGATGTTTAAATAGTCCAATTAGCCCCAAAGTTCCCAAACTTGATACAATGCTTACAATAGTCATAGTGCCGCCTACTGGCCCACATATGATATGCACCAACAAAATATTTGGTCTGTGCTCTTTAATTAGAATTAATTACTTTTACACACACACACACCAATTAATATAGTCAATTTAACCTCTGCATTTACTCACACTCATCTTCTACAGGTCACCAGTCCATCACAGGGCCACATAGAGAAAAACAACCATCCACTCTCACATTCACACCTATGGCCAATTTACAGTGTCCAGTTGGCCTAATCCCCAAACCCAGGGAGCAATGGGCACATAGTATCTTGTCCAGCATCACGCTCAAATCCGTGAAATGACACCTAACTCAACTGCACTGTGTCCCCTGTGTGCAATAGCACAAAGCCACATGAATCGGCCTGCGTCCAGGCTTCACCTCGACACACCCTTGTATGTGAAGCCCTGCTTCAACACTGCTTTCAGCTTTAATTGGAGTTAGTTTTATGGTTGTGTGTGTCAGAGACAGATTAATTGGGATATGGATGCCTTTTATGTCTCTGGCTTAAAAAAAATAAATAAATAAATAAATGAAAACTCAGTCCTCCTTTGTCACATTAATATTGTCCCTTCATGTCCCCCATACGACCCTGTCAGACGTGAAGCCTCTAGATGGCATTTACTGTTTCGAAGGTTCTCTGTGTAATTGATCATACTGCTGCTTGATCTGTGTGGATGACATTTAGTCTGCAGAGAAAAACATGCTTTTCTGTCTCGGTTTGGACAAACATGCTGGCTTTCAAAAGTCTACTCTTTCAACCCATGGAAGTTTGGTGTGGCTGGATCAAATATATTTTCCTTGCTCTAATTTCACACTCTGCTTGTGTTTCTACCCGTGTACAATTCTGACACATGTAAACACACTGCGCTGTATCTTACATTTGTGTCATCACCTGACTTCTTTCCTTCATTCTTTGTCTCATCTGTGAGGTTTTTCCTTATTAATTTATTTTTCTTTCCCTTTCCTGCTCTAGCCTTATTTCATTGCTGTCTTCTTCATCTCCCCACTTAATGAAGCATTTTTCTGTCTTCACAGTTGGCCAAAGCAATGTGCCTGAGACAGTTTAAAGAAGCAGCAGTCTCACTCCTTCAGAAGACTCCCTCAAAAATTATATCAAGAAAAATTTCATACTGCTTTGTTCCTTCATGCTTTCATTAAGTTAAAAATCAAAGGGCTGCTATTTTAACTTTCTCAAAGTATATTTGTAGTAGATGCATATTCATTATGGATATAATGAATATGCATCTTAACTTATCCACTGCACATCGACCTATGTGACAAATGCCTGAACAGAGGAACAGCAACCATTTATAATTACATTCAGTTGGAACTTCTTTAAAGCTATTTTTGTGTCAAGGTGTGACAAATGCCAGGTAATCCCTTATTCGTTATTGTGGGTATATTTGAAGTTGAGAGTAAAGCATTTGCAAAACACCTCACTGCCACATGAAAACAGATTAACTATTATTTAAATCATATGTAAAGAATAAAAACAGTTTGTTTTGTATTTTCATTAAAAATTGCTCTTTAATGACTGTATAAACCTATGATTTATTAGCCAGCAAAAATGTTTTAACACAACAAATGTTATATCTACTGTAATTCCAATCCAACTTTATATAAAGCACTTTAAAAACATCAATAGCTGAAAGTGCTGTATGTTAGCAATAAATAAAATATTGAAACATACTACCTAAAAGACCTTAAAAAAAAAAAAAACAGACAATAAAACAATAAAATACTTCTAAATGTAATATTGATATATATTTTATTGATATATTTGATATTATATATTAATATAGCCAAGTTGATATAGTAGGACTAAAACTCAATAACTCTTTAAATTTTAAAAGGTACCAACACCAATCATAGACTCAGCACAAATACAGAGTATCAGGCTAAAAAAACAGTTCTGGATGTGGATAAAGGTTGTACTCTTTTCCACCACCAAACAGTGATGTCACAGCCTATTGACACATTGTGGAGTACACTTCCGCATGAGATGTAAGAGCACAAGGGTTAGGGTCAACACACACTTCAGTAATTCACTATATCATTAAAGCTTCTTTAGGTTGAATCCCTCAAAACATAGTTGATTGTTGAAAACTCTTTGGGTAGGAGCACTCCCTGGACTCACATGAGGAAACATATAGAAACAAAATCAAGAAGAAGACTTATTTTCGTAGTTCATCTGTGTTGTCTCACGCCCAGGTCATTACATTTGAGCATTTTGGGATTGAGGCTCTCTTTCCTGAGCCCCTTTCACCAGATGACCACACATGCATGTATATTATACATGATAGATGAACATGATGACCACAATGAATGGGGAATTCATTGTACGGCAACTCCTTTGAGGTAGCTTTGTTTTATAGGCCAGTGTTACCGTGTATATAAAAAGTGGATTTAGTGTTCTGGTTGATGTTAACATTTGAATTGCATTTAAGAGAAATTCATGAGGCATGTTCAAAGTTTACAGTATGTGGGGGTGGGGGGGCTGTTTGTAAAGTGCACATCAGGCTGATCAGGCTTGAAGCCTCAGTATTCGTAATTTGACTGGCGTCATGTGAACATTTTACCTTTTAGACTTTGTCCATTTGTCATCTGACAGTCTATGGTTGTTACCAATGCTGGAATAGTGAAATTTCCACTGAAGGGATGACAACATATTTCATATCAACAGAACAGCTAATAGGAGGCATCTTCTCTTTCTAAACTGCCCACTGATTTGGTCACGATCTCTTATAACAAGGTAGATTTATTCAAGCTAAGAGAAGGAGCTAAGGGAAGGTACAGGAGTCTAGTTCTCCTTCAGATCACTTGGTTTACATTATGGTGAATGGCCATTATGGACTTATTGATCAATAAAGCCTGAAATACAGTATGCTGCCTACCCAAGCTTTAAATATTCACAATTTCAGAAGAAACTGTTCAAAATTTAATAAAAAACCAGTAAGACTTGCCTAATCAGGGATGTGATGGTGTAATTTGATTTCATTTAACTGACCAGACTTGGTATGGTGTAGGACATTATCAACAACAGTAAATCACATTAAATGTGGTTTCATGCTGTCATTTGTATCTAATTGATTGACTGATACTTTATTAATCCCAAGCTGGGAAATTGAAATATCACATCCATATACCACATACCATAAAATCAATTTGTCCACAATTATTACAAGTTGAACGTAATAATGGCACACGTCAGAATTATACATACAGCACATAAACATTTGACTGTGTATGTACCCTAAAATTTTGAACAGTCCGTCATCCAAATAGAGGCATTATGGATATGTGGCATCGCAGCGTAGGCCGCGCCGCCGGGATGTAATGTTGGCTTTTAATTAAACCACAGAGCTCTATTACTATTTGAATACTATTCAAGTGAATAGTAGTGTCCTCACATTTTTATGTGGAGATGAAGATGCCTCTGGATTATTAGTCATTACTCATTATTTGAGTACAGGATGTTATTGAGTTCCCACTTATTAAAAGTTAAAAAGGCAGTTTTTTACAGTGGAGCATGTGATATTAGGCTCCTGTAGTGTTTGACCTTCTAAAAAATTCACTTCTTTAACAGTAGCTACTGGGTGGCAGCAGAATATTACAGAATGGGATATTCCTTCTCTTACAACCATACATACTTTTTATGGCACTGTTACTGGGGCACTAAAATAATACCATGTTTAAAAGCATACCAATCCCGGCTGAAATGTCAATTCCTCTCTCTGAGCCTTTATTACCCTCGGTCAATTTTCTCTGCTGGAGACTCTGCTGGACTCTTAATAGCTCAAACCACAACATCCATAACCCTGAAATTTTCGATTGTGACCAAGAACTTGTTCATAAAATGAAAAAGAGCTGGTTACTTTTTATCTGGCCTCAACATTTCAACTTTCATTGCTGTGGTAAAAAAAAAAAAAAAATGAAAAGTACAAATCGAGTGAAAAGACCCAGAAAAAGGGTGTCAGGAACAAAAGGACAAGAGTGTCCGAGTTGATCGTGTAATAGGAATAGGAATTTAATCTGATCTATTAAACCTGAAAAATAATCCCCAAAAGGAAACGAGGCAGGCCTGGGGCCTTCACCCACCTGTTTTCTGTTTGCTCTCTGTCTCCTCTCTTCCTTCTGTCTCTCTGTCCCTTTTCAATTATTCATTCCCCGATTTCGACACATGCCTGCAGTAGGCTTCTAGATATTCTGTCAAATGACACCGCCCCCGCTTTGTCTGGCAGCATTTTCACTATCCTCCCCCATATTCCTCTTCGTATCTCCATCCCCCCATCCTCCACCCTCAACCTCATCGGCTTTCCTCACAGAGGAGAAGATAAACAACAAGGGCAGGTTCCAAATTTCCTTAGCAATCAAACTTTACTCTAAAAATCATGTGTTTGCTGAACTACATTGAAGACTTCCACCATTATGTTAGCTTCCTCAACTTTCCATAGTTATTTGCTGCCACCCCTGACAGATTCAAATGACTAAGAGATAGCATTACTAGTGTGCTAGCTGCACCCAGCAATTATTACTGTAGCTGGCACCTGCTTAACGCCCCATCTATCTCTCTCAGCCAGCAGATAAGTGGAGAACTGCTCTCCTCAACTCCAACTCCTCTGAGACTAAACTAATATCCAGGTTTGGTTTTGTTGTATTGGGGAATGAGCCAGAGTGAGATTGACACACAAACTGTACACATGCACAAATACAACCACACACACACCACCACCTGCTTAAGTTGGATGGTTCTCTGATTAAGCCAGTTGGGCAGAGTGGAGACTGAATGGACTTTGATTGGATAGGCCTGCTGTGATTTGGCCCCCTTTGCTCTGTGTGAGGAGAGAACATGGAAGGTACAGATGCAGATGGATATTGAAGAACAATGTGTTGTCACAGACATATGGTGCACAGTTGTATTGATAGCATTATTCTATCCACCCTTCCATCAATCCATCCATCCAATACACAGTACATATGAAATGGATGTAGCTTTTGTAGGGAAAAACTACTTCTCACTTATTTTATAATCTTAGGAAATTTTCCTAAGGAGTTCATGGTCTCTATTGCTAGTTTCAATTCTTCTTCACTAGATATCAGTTTTATAAATAATGATGCTATTCATAGGAAAATAGATGTTAAAGCATGGCACATATGAGTGACACCACATGATTGACAGCTGGTAACGTCCAATATGAGTCTGGTTGCAGGTGGCCTTTGTGAACTAGTTTCAAAAACTAGTGTTTTCAAAAAAATGTGCTGATCTCTATCTTCAAGCTCCAAAACGGGAGTGCAGTTTGCAACTACAAACACTTTTTAATACGGTCTATGATCCATCGATCCATTATCTATACCACTCATCATTTGTATGGACAGGTTTAGACAGATCAGCAGTCCTTTTGCAGGACCAACATATGGACATATGATTGTCAGACATGTCCGGAATTTCAGTGACCTTCCTAGTATAAAACTAGGTAATAGTAACAATAATACCTACAGAATTTTCATTACACAGAGGAAAATTATTTATGCATTTGTTTTACATTTACATTTACATTAACAATGGTCATTCAAAAAGTTTACAGAAAATGCAAAGAAATTAGTTAAAAAATTAAGTAAGATGCTTATAAGAAAAAAAGAAGAAAAAAATATCAGTAGAAATATGATATTTGTCTCTAGTAATGTGAATAACTTGGAATAGATTTTGGCTGGCCCACCATGCGCCTGTCAGCATGCTGATGGAATTGGCTCCTCCAGTTGCCAATCTGTATTATCAACCAATCAACTATAACCACCTCCTGTTTTGAACACTTTTTGGAAAGTTTCTGGCCATTTGATCAATTTCATCACCTTTAGAGTGCCATTTCACAAGTTGGCTGCAGCAACACTGCTGCTTTAGCTTGTCAACTATGCTAATTAGCTAAGAAGCCATTTGCCACTTGCTGCCCTGGTCCTATAACGTCTTGCAAACCAATTTCACAGTTATACCCCTAAATCCACTGGCGCACTGTGAATTTTTATCCACAGTATTAACTGGACATACTTGCAGTGGAACATTATTGAACAATTGTTTGTGAACTTGTAATTATGGACATGTTTGGAAATTCCTCATGTCTGGCATTAGGTGGGTGTTTCTTTTAAAGAGCCCATGATGAGCTAAAGGAGGAACCTCTGAGAAAATAGAGAAAAAAAGAATTCCCCACCACTGAATAGGCCTCAAACCTAGTTTCTCCATTGGGACTTACTGGATACTGATACTGGAATGCTTGGAGCTGTACAATATCAACAGGACTCTGGGGACCTTCATCAAGAACTCGATGGATCTGTGGGCAACAACTCTGGAGGCCAGTCAAAGTCCATTGCACATTTGAGCCTCCAATGTGGAATATACCAAGGAGATGCACTGTCTCACCTACTGTTCTGCATAGGCCTGAACCCCCTGAGCCAGCTCATCACAAAGAGTGGCTTCAGATACCGATAACGAAGTGGGACAACAATCAGCCACTTCCTCTACATGGATGATCTGAAGCTGTATGCCAAGAGTGAGTGAGACATTGACTCACTGATCCATCTCACCAGGGTCTACAGCAAAGACATTGGGATGTCATTTGGACTTGATAAATGCAACCGAATGTTATCAAAGAGAGGGAAGATGATCAGAACTGAGGGAGTAGAACTACTTGAAGACAACATAGCAGATGTTGAGGACAGCTACAAATACCTTGGGATCCCACAAGCAAATGGGAACTATGAAGAGGCTGCAAGGTGATCTACAACAAATAAATACCTACACCAGGATGAAACCACCAACATCCAAGAATACATCAAGAAGATGGCCCCGATGATGGCCTGCTAAGGGAATAACTCAGGCAGCTGAAACCCAGCAGAGAGGAGGAGGCAGAGGGGCAAACATGCCATGTAGAAGTCCCTACATGGCATGTTCCATCATCAAATTGAAGAAGTGGCTGATATCAGTAAAAATATACCAATGGCTGGAAAAAAGCTGGACTGAAAGAAAGCAGAGAGATACTGATCATGGCTACACAGGAGCAGGCCCTAAGCACTAGGTCAATAGAGGCTGGGGTCCACCACCCCAGGCAAGACCCAAGGTTTAGACTGTAAAAGATGCCCCTGAGACAGTTCAACACATCACAGGTGTGTAAGATGCTGGCTGGGAAGGCGTACATGGAACACCACAACCAAGTGGCTGGAATAGTGTACAGAAACATCTGCACCGAGGTTGGAGATCCCAGGATCAAGATGGAAAACACCTACAAAGGTGATTGAGAATGACAGGGCTAAGATCCTATGGGACTTCCACATCCAGACAAAGACAAACTAGTGATGGCTAACCAACCACACATAGTGGTAGTCACTAAGTAGCAGAAGAGAGCAATAGTGATAGATGTGACAATTCCAATTGATAGTAACATCAAGAAGAAAGAACACGAGAAGCTTGAGAAACACCAAGGGCAGAGAGAAGAGCTAGAGAAGATGTGGGGGTTAAAAGCAACTGTGCTCCCAGTGGTGATAGGAACAATAGGAGCTTTAACCCCCAAACTGGGAGAGTGGCTCCAACAGATTCCAGGAACAACATCTGAGATCTGTCCAGAGAAGTGAAGTCCTAGGAACAGTCAAGATACTGCACAGAAGCCTCAAGCTCCTGGGCCTCTGGTAGAGGACCCGAGCTTGACGGAGAGACAAGACCACCCAAGTGGGCAAGAGTGGATTTTTTTGTATATATATATATATATATATACATACTGTAAGTCAAAAAGGAGTTCCCGGTCTGAGAAAGGATGTTATAAGCAACATTGCAACACTGTTCTACATTACAGATATGTATAAAACCTTTGTAATGACTGTGAATCGGTTGGAACAATCAGCAAAAAGGATCTGAACATTTGATTAAATTTAAATAAATTACAACATCATACTAACTTTTATCAAGAACACAGCTTATAATGAGCTTTTGAATTATTACTTTTACAAGAATTACAAACATTTTATGAATTTATTAAACTTCAACTGAATAGCAATACCCTCAGTCATCACACAACTTAGGAACTTGTGCATCAACAGAAGTGATATGTAAAAAATTAAGCGAATATCTGACTGCAGAGCTAACATGTCATCTTCTTGGGCTCATCCTTCACTGCATAAAAATGTTCCCAAACTTTGGACATACTATTTGATAAACTTTGTAGTCAGCAGCGCATCAGCTGTAAACACTGAAGTGACTTCTGTCAAACTACACAGTGGGACAACACGTTTGTGTGCCCTTTCAAATTAAAGCCATGCATGGTTCAGCCATATAGCTTTTGGTTTTATTTTGAAAAGACGCAACTTCAAAGAGTGTTTCAGGTGTTTTTTTGTTTTGTTTTTTTTTTCTGTTTTATTTCACGGCGACTAAACAACCTATAAAATCTCACCAACTAATGATTACTCTGGCAGACCAATGTTGGGGCAGACTTAATGCTTTGTTACTTAATGCTTTTATGTCTGTATTGTGTATTTTCCACCTGCATTCTGTATTTTCCACCCTGTCTTGAAATAGACAGTCAGAGTCAGTTAAACATTGGTATGAGCTGATGCAATAAACTTACACAGATGCCAGTGGGACTGCTTTGGCTGGGTCTCCACCCCCTGCATCAAATTAGGCCTTTAATATCAGCCAGCCCAAAGCAGGAGAAGCAGCAGTGAAGTTGTCACACTGTTTTACCCTAAAAAAGACTCTTCCACTGCAAATCATGTCCTTGTGCAAAGCCCATGTAATCCAACTCTGAAACATGCCAACTCAGACTTAGCAGCACATTATCTCTTTGTTTTCATAACCTCTCATGTCATCACTTTGTTCACTGCAATGCCTTTTTCAGCATCCCTCTATCCCTGTGCACATCCTCCCTCACCATTTGGCCTGTTTCTTGACTCCCTCCTCTTCTCCCATCCCTTGACCTCTTACCTAAGCCACGGGGAATTACTCAGTTGTTGTGATGGCAGAGGATTGTGGGATAGCAGCTGCAGTTTTAATGATTTTGCCCCTAGGCTCAGATCAGCCAGAGAAATATGGTTACCATTTTTCAACCAAATGAGAATTTTCACCCCTGCAATGCCTCTCCAAAATATATGCTTTAATTTGCATGTTTGGATGTGTTTTTGACATTATACCCAAAGGACGATGAGTGTTGTTTTGGTATTTTTTACCTGCAGTAAACAGTGTAGATTGTGAAGATGGATCTATATGACTCTCTCTCTCTCTCTCTCTCTCTCTCTCACTATGCCTCCTCCAACGTGCTGTTATCGTTCAGGTTTGACAGCACAACTACTGCACATCCTGCAAACACATTGCAATTAGCATCATGTGCTTCAATGTGTCCCAAACAGACTACTGATGAGGCTCAATTAATTCCCTTCAATTAAAACTTTCTCAAAAACACCTCTAATCGCTCTATAAGTTTGATCTACTAGGGTTTTATCAGGAGTAAGTTACAGGGGAAATTTAATGGTATTTTTGGAAGGTACTTCTTCCTGACTCCCTTCTCTCTCTCCCTCCAGACATTGATGACTGCCAGTCTAATCCGTGCCAAAATGGAGGAACCTGCATTGATGAGATCAACTCCTTTGTGTGTCTTTGTCTGCCCAGCTACGGAGGTGCTACATGTGAGAAAGGTAAGAGTGTGAATAAAAACACTACCTCCTCATTTTTCTTAGTGGTTCACTTCATAAAGGAATATGTACTGGGCGGAGATAAATGAAGAATTAGGAAGGAGGTAAATTAATGTAGGAGGATAAACAAAATGTGGAATGAGGAGAGGATGGAAATGAAGAGATAAAAACGGTGTAGAAACAAGGTGTTGTGAGAGTGGAGGAGCAGTTGGAAGGAGCAGGAGGAGTATGACTCAGGAAAAATGGGGTGGCAAAGGCTCAGGATGTGGAATCAGATTCAGAAGATGCATCTAAAGTGGATGTGTAAACAGACGCAGAAGAGAATGAGGATGTGAATGCAGAAAAAGTGGTGGAGGAGGACACAGCAAGGAGAGAGGAGCTCCATACTGGCTCCATACAGAACACCTGCTTCCAGCTGGTTTCGTCTCTCATTATGGGAATTCCCCTGTGGGGGGGGGGATGTGGTAGTGGTGATTCACAAACTGCATATTACATGAAGATGAGGCTGAAACAGCACAGAGGAACACCCACAGCTGGGATGTGGATATGATAATTCTTATTGATACAGATTGTTATTGATATACTTATCGATAATTATTGATATTTTTTTATTATTTGGTGCCGAGGAAGCCTGAATTTAGAAGTGTGGCGAAGAGCTGTGTTGAGACTGTACTTTTACTCCACCACCAGAGGGCAACATCTTCTGTTTTTATCATAGACTTTATGTAAAAATGGACAGTCTTCTGGTTGCATGCAAGACATTATAAATCAACTATGAAGTAGAAGCTAATTTTCCAATTAATCCATTCAAATTGCCTTATTTTTTGCAACCAGTTGAGTTGCCCCCTGGTGGCTGACTACATCTGTTCTTCTGCCTTCACCTTCTTCTGGCTTCACTTTTCAAACTGGACAAATTTTTTATATACAGTCCATCACAACCAATGGACTATACTGTTGTGAAGGGCTGTAAATTCATTACATTTGGTGACAGACCTGTCTTATTCCAGATTCAGTTGGCATAATTTTGTACACTTTCAAATTTATGTGCTAAATTCAGCCGCACAGCCCAGCGCAAATGAAGGAACAAGTAGCTACACTTTTAAGTAAAAGGTATTACTGCTACTCAAGGTTTTCTCAGTTTGGGCGCTGGAAGGCTGCACTTAGGACTGTGCATTTCTTTTAGTGAGCTAGACACTGGATTGGCACTGCATTCCCATGCATTGTATCCATCTAGAGTAGAAGACTGTGGTGTAAGTGTCCCACCTCTAGAGTACGTTAGGAAACTCACACCAAACTCATTTACTAAGCACTACAGATAAGAGGAAAAGTATGTTTTATTTTATTGTCTTTTTAACTTTGTTGTGAAGTGTCCCTTTTAAGAACATTAAATTCATAAAAAAACAGAGTGAACACTGAATTGATATAAATTGTATGTAGGGTCACCCTCTCATCCCAGACAGGCATGGCTGACTCAGTGCTTAGGCACGGCACCTGAGTGCCTGCCAACACCTCCAGACATGTAGCATTTACAAATCAAGGTTGTTCCTTTAGGTAGGGAATGAAGAAACACTTTCCTGCTCCAAACACACACACAAATCACCACAGTGTGCCTCTAGTTTGACATGCACCGGAGCTGTGCCTGCGTTCCCTCTCCTGCTGTGTTGCTGCCTTCATGGCTGATTGGGAGCAGCAGGTCTGGTTGTGTAAATCTAAAGTGTCTATTTTCCTGTCGCTTTTATCTCTCACTGAGTTGCATTTCCAGAAATGTAGGATTCAACTGTGAATACTACAGTTCACAACAGGCATCACTCTGTCAGTCTGGGGTGATCTCAGTTTGATATTCAGAGGGAGGTCGGAATGTTGACATGAACGGTGGAAATTATCTAATTTGTTCCTTTGTTCAGCTGAGGCTTTCATTCATTTAACTGTGAGCCAATTGGTCTCTGTCTCGCTAAAGTGGCCCAAACTTTCTTTCTCTCTCTCTCTCTCTCTCTCTCTCTCAGTCTCTCTGTCGCTCTCTCCCTCCCTGTCTCTCTCTGATGCGCTGTGTGTGTGCTGTTTGTTTTTGTGCATGCTCAGGTGTATGCATTGTGAGCTAACAGCCTTGGATGCAGGGTAGATATGGACCACTGCTGGTTTGCTCTAGCCTGTTACCATGGTGATCCCATCTGAGACTCAGAAACAGTAAATTGATGTGGCTTAAATTGTCCAGTGAATATCAGGAGAGTGGAGGAAAATATAGTTAATCAACTTCACCAATAAATTATGTAAACTTTTACACACTGTACCTTTAAATAATTGGTACCATAGTTAAAGCAAATAATTTCATCCTTTTGTTGTTTTCATTAACATTTCTGTTTTTGTGAAAGGATATTTGCTTAAAAAAAAGAGTCCTGGGAGGGGGGTGTAAAAGTGACAGAGAAAAAGACAAAAATGGTGAATACAAAAAAGGTGTTTTTATCTGTTGTTGACTCTCTTTTTTTCTCTTTTCTCTCAAGAAAACCATGCTATGTTTATGAGTGAGTGAGTGAGGATTTGCTATTCTTCTTTTATTTTTCCCTAGCTTGCCGGTGTCACTTTGTGCATCTATTTGTGCCTCTCATCTCTGATGCACTGCGGGGGGCTTTGTCATGATGTGTTAGTGTGTGTGTGTGTGTGTGTGTATGAGTCGCTGCGTGAGTACATTTGTGAGTGCATCTGCAGCTTTGCAGTGACTGTGTATGCCTGTGCAAATATTTGTGTGATACCTCTGTGACGTTCAGCATCTTTCAGCACAAACACCTACAAACATCAAGACGCACAGAGATGCTTTTTTTCTTAAAAGGATGCTCTTTCCATCTCACATAATGCATCTTAGACACCTATCCTTAGCAAAATCACCACTTTAATCTGAACCCCTAAAACCAAACTGTAGCCTTCAAATGGCACTTTAAGGAAAAGAAGGACCAGGGAAAAAAGTCACTTCAAAGCCTAAAAGCACATTTTCTCTCACTGTATTTAGTTGCCACTCACACTTACAAACAAACAGACTCTACCTACTGAGCACACTTCCAGATATGGCAAGATTTCTTTCCTGTCTGTTTTTCAACTGCATCCTTAGTGGCAGTGGCACTCTCCAACACCAACAGAGAAAATACATTGAGGGTCCAAGGAAAAACAGCTCAATGCAAGACATAAAGTGAACCACAGGAAACACCTTCTCTCTCTCTCTCTCTCTCTCTCTCTCTCTCTCTCTCTCTCTCTCTCTCTCTCTCTCTCTCTCTTTATTTTCTGACAGAATGCATACTGTATGTACAAATCGAAAAAAAGAAGTGTGTCTTTAATTAGCTACTCTACAAACACATTCCTCAGCCCAGGGTATGTGTGAGGAATGTGTTTGCTGCCACGCTAAACTCAAGCGGGCCAGGAGTGGTTCACTTTTCATCCATCTTCCCACAGGCCCCTTCCATTCCTCACTCAGCCTCCATACATCAAACCATTCATTTTATTGATGTACAGCTACACCCACACTCGAACTTTAATCATTTTTGCTACATTTAAAGGTTCAGGTGGGTGGAGGTAAGAGCCATTTATCCCATCAAACTTCTGACTGACTGGGTTGTTCTTAAACTCTTTGTCACCATCCAACTTTACTTGTGCAGTGTTTCTGCTACCGCTGTCTAAAACGCATCACTTCCTGATAGACTTAATCAGAAATGCATGAACCCATTTGACATAGATTTGAATCTAACTGACATTTGTTTATATTTTATTTAAAAGTTGCACACTACACTTTTAAGTAGACTTTATGCCGAGGTTTGAAAAGCCCTAAAACTGAGACACTGCTGTGCTCCTGACCCTGTTTTTGTTTGGACAGAGACTGCAGGAAAACAATTATGCTCCCTCCCAAATTTGTTTCCTTATCCGTCACAACTCTGTTACCTTTGACTAACATCACAATAAAGCGGATTCTGATACTGATTATGACAACAAAAAATGAGTTTAATTGTTCCAGGCTGGAAGCTTACCCTTTTTAAAGCTACTCACATTGTGCACAGGACAGACAGGAAAAAATATATAACAAGACAGCCTTTTATGCAATCTAAAATAAAATAGGAATTTCCCCGAAGAGGGTGACAGGTGAATCTGGGGCAGACAAAGATTTTTGAGTACATTGACATAAACAACACCAGTGCTGCAGATTGGCAGCAGGAAGCAGCCTACACACTGAGGCTAATGACAAGGAGGGCAGGCTGAGCTGACTAAAAGCAGTGGGAAGTGTTTCAGAAAGCACCAGATGCAGTTCCTCTTCTGTCACCCTGTTGCTGCACACGTTCTATCACACCTCCACCTTCAGAGTCTACCTTTTATGTAACACCTGTATGTTCTCTTGCTTATAATGATGGTGTTTTAGTTTTATCTTAAGTGAATGCAGGGGAAAATATTGATCAATGTAGCTTTATAGTTACACATTTCATGACTAACTGGGTCTTAGTTATGCTGTGCATAATGATAGATGAGCTTGTCACCGGACAATTTAGCAGCTCATTTATGCTTAGAGTGAGGGAACAACCAGTGAGGCGATGTGCATACTCTTCTGTACTAGTCATCAGACATGTACTTTTCCAATTCACAAATATGACAGCAGCAAGTAGAGTTCTCATACCCATAAGTGCCTATTTTATTAAATATGCACCAGGTGGTGACTTGTGCTTACTTGGGAAAGCCATGCATCCCAGAATGTATTTTGCAAAGAAAAAACACATCAACTTGACATAAAGTTTTTCTATGGTACAAAACTAACTTTTAAGATCATTTGAGGCAAGAAATTATTATTCAAGTTATTTTGAATTTTTAAATATGGTTTGTTTATCAAGATATGACATGTTTGTAAACTGTGAGTGACATTGTCCAAGGTGAACAGCTCCACTTATGCGGGCACTCAGTTCTCACAGTGACCAGCACATGTTACTTTGGCCTGTCCTGTTATAAGATACTTGTTGTTAAAATAGGTGTTGAGGCATTTTTTAATATAAAAGGTTAGACCTGACTGAGTTAGTATCTTATTAATATTTGTATTTTAGACTGATAATGTTGTAGTGGTGTTGATCGCATGGTTTGCTTGGTTTTTCCCATTGAATAGCAAATGACTCCTTTAAATGGTTAGAAAAAGAAAAGAAATATATATCTAATATAAATATTTATATTGATCTGTGCTTCCTGTCATTATCTCTGGTCCAGAAGTGTCCGTTGTTTAAACATTTCTGGTCAATTAGATGTGTCACTCTAAACTTGTCTCTACTGTGCCCTGTTGTTAGGTATTTTACCTGGACTTGTTTTTAACAAGTTGCACTTGCTGTTTGATTAAATTCATAGTTTTGCTTTGTTTTTGTTTTTTAATTTTCTTCTGTCTTATTGTTCCTGGAGTGATTTTGTGACTTTCAGAGTTGACAGAGAGGCTCAGAAGGAATGTGTCTGAGTTTGCCAGCTTGGCTGATTTTCTTTGTTTTGTCCCAGAATGCACTGCCACTGTCTATGCCGGTGACTCAGCAGAAAGCTGAGCTCAAAATTAATTTCATTGCATCCTCGACGTCTTGAGGGGGTATTAATCCTAATGGAGATACATGCATTCTAATAGCATGTCGAGAGAGCCACGTGCAAAGACTGAGAGGAGAATGAGATGGAGCCTCTCATTTTACCTCGCCCGGAACATTGTCCTGATTTAAGAGACACTTTAACTGGGGCCACACTGGATGTGTGTGATGATGGCTGTGTTGCTGTCATACCTCTTTTGTTCATATACAGCTTCTGCTATGTTGAACATAAGGTTTGCCTTCAAAATTTGCCATAAAAAATACCCTTTTAAATCTGCTCTCAACTAAACACCAAGACCATCAACCTTATGTTATAATATATTATTATAAAAGAGAGAGAAAGAGCAAATTGTTTTTCATAGTAGTTGCACAGTCTGAACTGTTCAATTACACTCCTGCAGGTATGTGACAATAAAATCCTTGTTGAAAAAAAGATGAATTAATTCAGGAACCAAAATGCTTTGACTGAAAATACTGTGCAGCTTGCTGAGAGTTCTATTCTCAAGAAGAGTCGCATGGCTCACTTGTGTGTGAGACGCACCCGAGCAGTGTGGCTGCTCTAATCTGACAACATTTGTGCCGACATGAAAAGCTATCTTTTCTGTGATCCATATGCATTAACAGCAAGCCATCGCTCTCACTCCATATTTCATTGTGTTCAACACACCTCTGTGAACAGTGGGGGGATGTCATTCACCATTTTTACTTCCTGAAGAAACGTTCATTTTGACTCCTGTGGGGAAGGAGGTTCAGTCAGAAATGAAACTGTAAAGAAAAAAGAGAAGTGACAGAGCAGAGCAGGTGTTGTTCCAGATGAAAAGAAGAAAGGTAGTGGAGAGAGAGGAAGGTCTGCTGTGCATAAATGAACAGTTCTGATGGAAGTCTAAAAACACTACATTTAGCTGTGTTTTAGGTATGTGTGCCTCTTTTTATTGTGTTCCTTATATCCCCATAAAAACTGCTCAAATACGCAAATAGCAAAGGGAAAGGGAAAATGGCTCTTACTATTGCACTCGCTTTTGTGATTAATTTGCAGTGGCACATTTTTATTACAGCAACTTTACCTGCATCCTTTATCTCAGGGGAACCTAAGCTTATTTTGCAACTGAAAACATTTTCCAGTTTAGTTTCCTGCTTGCTCCTGCAGTATTTTTTCTACTGGTTCTGATTCTCAGCATTTATTCAGTGTCTGATGACTGGGGAAAATAGTTGTGTAGCTTACACCCTTATAGACTGAAAAAGGTGGCAGAAACAATGTATGCAACAAAGGTTTTATTGAATTTGCTTAAGGGTTTTAATGAGACAGAATTTTAAATAAAATAAAATAAGTAGGCTTCGACTTTATTGTAAATAACCAATACATAGTAAGATAATTGTACTTCTCTGACTCTGAAAGGTGTCAGGCCACCATGAGCTGCCAGAATAATTATAGTGCACCTTGACTTCTTGACTTGACAGTGATTCCCTGAACTTAACTTTGACTGTTTTGATGATGCTAATGGAGAGTGCTGTATGAGGTTTATTTCACACTACATGATTTTCAACCCAAGTTTCATGTCACCAACAAGCTTTGCAAGTTGCAGAGTGAAACTCCCTGATCAGCATGCAATCAGCAGTTACCAATCATTAAACTCTTCAGAATCACAATTACCGAGGCTCAATGATGCATCACAGACTCACATTTTCAGCCAACTCCATCTGATCACACACTGCTAGGGTGGGGTGAAGGCAACAGCAACACTAGTCCAACTGAAAACCTAAACCTGGAAACCTAAAAAATGAGCAATACAACATGCATCATATCCTGTGTTATTTGTTGCATGTATTTGTGATCCACAATGGTTTGGAAACAACACGTAGTAGCCGCATTGTAAGGCAGCCATTTAGTTCTATTCAATTCAATTCAATTTTTTCCATATAGTGCCAATTCACAACGTACATCTCAAGGCAATGTACATGGTAAGGCCAAAACCTTTACAATATTTCAAAGAGAAAAGAAACACAACACCTTGACTGGTTGGGGTGAAACGTAAAATGGGGGACAGGGGAGAAAGGGGGGAGGTGAGGTCAAGACAGAAGACAGATAGAGACCAGGAGCAAATATATAACAGTTGTATCAAGTTTAGAATTAGTACTGTCTTGTTTATAGAACTACGATGTCTTTTAGACAAGCAGCAGCAGAGATTGTTGATAAGAAATTATACTGATATCAACTTTTAATCATAGCATATTACAAATGACAACAATACTACTGTTAGTGATAATAATAATGTCATCAAAACTGGATCTGGACCCAGGGGGTAGGAGGCAAAGGTACAAACTTAGGGCACCAAGAACAAGGTTAATGACATGTAATAAAGTCATATTCATACCCTGAGTGTGAGAGAGTGAGTGTGAGGAAATCCCCCAACAGATGGTTCAGGTTTCCCTGAGCCAGCACTAACTATTAGCTTTATCAATAAGGAAGGTTTCAAACTGTGCCTTCTTATCCTTCTTTTGTGCCTCAATCAAGCAACTTCAAACATTTACATGATAGCAGTGGAGGTGCAAACACCTATAAATGGGCTTTTACCTTTGCCAAGTTTTTTGAAAAGTCAAACAAAATTTTTGCAGTACATTCTAATTGTGATCTAGCCACGGCTTCACACATTTGTCCAAAATCTTCTATAGGGGTTCACTGAGTTACATTTTGAGGCTGTGAGGGCCATGATTCCCATCATTTTCATTCTCATCAAATAATTCAGCAACCCCTCAGGCCCAATGATTTGGAGCACTCCTATCAGTATACAGCAACAGTGGATTAACTGTTGTCGGTGACCCTTCCTTTCAAGGGCTCAAGTAAAAACAAATTAAACCAGTAAAATGCCAGTCACAGAAAAATAAACCCACAAATTCCCCTCACTGTGCATTTGTGCCTTGAATATTTGGCAACAGCTGTAATTCACTCACAAAGATGCTAAGAATGCCTAATCTGACCAGATCATAGTTCTGTAAACCAATGGTTTCTGTTAACTAATATTTCAACTGTACATTAAACTTTATGTACTGCAGCACCACTGTAATAATCCCTCTCTACAGTATGTACTGTAACTGCTGACAGATTGTTCTTGCTGACTCAAACAGATGACGTTCTCAGTCTCTTGAGGAAACATTGCTTTTCATTATCTCTAGCATCACAGCGACCAAAGTACCAGACCTCATTTGCTGATGTGTTTTGATGCCATTATTATTATCACTAACAGTAGTATTATTGTCATTTGTATTATGCTACAATTAAAAGTTAATTTCAGTATAATTTCTTATCAACATAACAATTATCTCTGCTGCTGCTTGTATAAATAACACCATAGTGATATAAACATGAGATAAATGATTCAGAACTGTCCTGTCTAAACTTGATACAGCTGTTATATATCTGCTCCCGGTCTCTCTCTTCTGTCTCTATTTCGCCTCCCTCTTTCCCTCTCTGTCCCCCACCTCTCATGTCTCCCATTTTTCCTTTCACCTCTTTGAGTCTGGTTCTGTCATAGATTTATTCCTGTTAAAGGGGAGTTTTTTCTCTCCACTGATGCCTAGTATTTCCTCATTGTGTGAACTGTTGGGTTTCTTTTCTCTCTGTAATATTGTAAAGGTTTCAGCGTTACTATGAACAGTGCCTTGAGATAATGTATGTTGTGGTTTGGCGCTACATGCAACATGCCACAGAGCATCAGACTGACTCAAAGCAACTATTTACAAAACATACCACAACGCTCTCTGGTCCAGTTATGTGCAGAAGCACAAATATGTTATAATCTGTACTCTTATTTCCCTAACCTTTGTTTTCATTCAGATGTGAATGGAAAACGCAAACCCAATTGTGCCAAAAGAATAATTCTGTCTCCACCTTAAACTGAATATCTGGCCACTTGAGGGTGCTTATCATACGGTAAGCAAACAGATGGCTACTTCCACATGCAGCAGACTCAAGCAACATTAGCATTCATTTGAAGTTGTGCTTTTTGCCATCATATTAACATACTTAAAATATTCACTCTACTTTTAGCTTGAAAAAGCAAGTTTGAACCTGGACCAATCCCATCAGCCAGTAGCTTTGCCTGTTTGCAGGTTGGTGAGGAAATTGAGCTACTGTATGAGAGAGATGAAGGTGTAAAACTACAGTGATCAGAAAGAGAGAACTACAGATTTGTTGCTACCACTGCACTTTTAACATACAGGACATATACTGTAATTTGATCCATTGTTGATATAGAATTCTTTATTGTGACAGCCTGGTGTGTAACATTTAGGAGAATTTCACTCAATATGTTTATCTGAAGTTGCTTTGAGATGACAGTCTTTGTAGCCTCATGCTGCATTCACACCAAACTTAATTTTTTGCGTTTCACAACACGATCTGTAGCCGCACACAACTTGGCCAGTTTATATAGCAACTTGTTTCATAGAGCTCAAGGTGCCCACAAACAAAAATGATTTTCTCCTCCATTTTGAGCAGAGTCTGGCTGCTGACAAGAATGCGACATCATCTGGAGAACCTTAACGATCATTAGTCATCACATGGACGTGCTTCATCGCCAAAGATGAAAATGTTCAACTCGAGCATTGGAGTGGTTGATGCATCGTGTCACACGGATTGCACAAATAATGCCGCACAGCCCAGCCAACACAAAATTCACTTTGTAGACTTTGTATGTGAAGCACAGCATTAGAGGCAGCCATCTTACACCGCCATGTTTCAACAGCTGCCAAAGCATACAAATCATGTGCTTTGGCAGAGTCTGCGTTTTTGCATTTTGAAGTGGAATCTTGCAACACAATTGAAGAACAACATCCTTTCTGGTACTCGAAGGCCACCGTAGTTCCCTGATGCACTCATTGGGAATGGGTAGGGTGACAATCTGCTTTTAAATTTGTACAATCTCAACACTAGATGTTAGTAAATCACGCTCACATGACCTTAACAAAACATGTTTGCCTTTTGAATGATGGTGATGTTAAGGGCACGCCTGAACTACATGTATTTGTTTTCTTATGTGTTCATCTTACATTAGCACCATGCTGATGTGCTACCTTCTACATTCCCATCTCAGTCTACAGCACTACTACACTGAGTGGATGCAGACAGTGATCTTAAATGATCACAGCGTGTACCCTTCTTGTCTGAAACACTAATTACACAGTGTTGAAACACATAAACTGGACCTGCTGTGTGCCTGCTGTATCCATTTTTGCTTATTTACCACAAAACCCTGAGCTGTCCTCACTTTCACCTCAGCTCCCTCCATCAGCATCAGTCAGCAAAGACCCATCTATGGGCTAATTATGTGGTGAATGAGCTTTCAGACTGGCATCAGTCAATCACTCTGTTGAGCTCTGTTGCTGTTTCACTATCACATCATTACACCTAATTGCGAGAAACATCAGGTTGTTCTGTTAATCATCACTGCCCTTGTTACGAATAAGATATAACAATAATACTATAATAACAATAATTCCTTTCCCATTTTCCCCTCTCAACTCTGGCTTTCTCTCTCTCTCTGTCTTTCTCTAACACATATTTCTTCTCTCTCTCTGACCACTGTCATCTGCCGTTGCAAATGGGACACTGAACTGCCAGCCTTCAAAGTGTCACACAGTGAAGCAGTAAAATGACACACACGCACACACACACACACATATATTACCAACACCTGCCTTTTCATCATCCATGGCATCTAAAAAGTAGAGCAGCAGAAATATCACTTGGTGATGTGGATAAATCGGTCAGCTGGAAGTCTATAGCTTTTTATTTCCTAAATGCCGTTTGGTAAAATCTGTGGGAATGTTAATTGCTGAAACTTACCCCCTACCTCTTGCTCTGCCTGACATAGGCAGCACGGGAAAAAGAAGACAACTCACATAATGTCTAAATATTTGAAGAGGTTGATGTGATGTCGGGCTTTGAGCCACACTGTCAGAGAGTGGGAGTAGAAATCAGCAGAGACTTAGTTGAAGATCTGAGCAGGAGAAAACATGCCTGTTCATTTCTGATCATTCTCTCTCCCTCTCTCTCTCTCTCTCTCGCTGTCTCTCGATCTGTGAGCTTATTTCTGGTGCTTTCATTTTCTTGTTCTGTCGC
Organism: Brachirus orientalis; assembly: GCA_016785285.1. Lineage (NCBI taxonomy): Eukaryota > Metazoa > Chordata > Actinopteri > Pleuronectiformes > Soleidae > Brachirus > Brachirus orientalis. The sequence continues at coordinate 10,711,509 of JAFBJR010000180.1, forward strand.
TTCTTTTCTGTCCTTCCTTGCTATATCATACTGTGATTGATACACATAGCTTTTCTAGCTTAAGATATTTTTTTCCTTGATTGAACAAAAATTGGACACTATTTACCCTATATAGACAAAGGCTCTACACCAGGAATGGGCAAAATTTTCTCCAGAACACCACATTGACATAGATGAAGCAAGTGAAGGCCCACATAAAAATCTAAAAACAATACCAATATTTATGCACTACATATGCAACATGCCTACAATTCACATTTTAAATTTTAGAATGCTGGAATTAAGTGTGAGCTACTAAGTGTAATGTTTATCAAGCAGATATACTGTATGATCATCACTTCAAAAAATTAACATCAACATTTTTAAGCAGGGAACCTCACTGACACATTCCTTTTCCTGTGACTATTTCAAAATAAAGGACGGGCTGGGTTTCAGTAGTTAAATGCTACTTAAAAGAAGGTGCACACTTAAAAAATGTAGGCTGTATTTGCAGTAACTTATCATAGTTCTCAACAGATATCCCCTCTTGGTTAGAATTATGGTTTAACAAACATTCTATGTTTTTTGTTTATCTTTTTTGTCATCACAACTGCTTAAATCACAGTGGGCTCTAGGCTGATGGCCTGGACCTCACAGCAGAGAATGTGCAATGCAGTGAAGGTGTGTGTGTGTGTGCGTGTTTGATGTGTGTGTGTGTGTCACTTTCTCCCTCACTGCGACACCAACCTTGACTCTCTCGTCTCTGTTCCTTTAGATAGCAAACCATCCTCCACCTCCATGAGCCAAAGTGGACCCACTCCTGATGCTAATAACATGTACGAGCTGCAGTGTGGGCCAACATTTTAAGGAAAGATAGCTTCCAGCCCTGATGATAAATTGAAAGAGTAGAGTCAGCACAGAGAATGAGACCAGCAAGGAGTAATTTATGAGATAACAGCATTAACATTGGACTGTAGCTAATGCTCACCTATATGTTTTTGTAGCATAAGCATGTAAAAAGCTGCAAAACGCTGATTCAGATGCATTTTTTAAGGTCTCACTACTACAAATTTCAAAGGTTCTCATGTTGAATGAGTGCTGCAGCAAAATTGCTACATTTTTGTATATTTATATATTTAACCCACAATTTGGCAAATTAATAATAGAGGAGTGTTTTCTGGACTACTCCCAAACCCCCTTTTAAATATGTACTTATCAAACACACATAAAGATTTGCAAAACTTTGCTGATGTTCCAGTACTAAAAAACACAGATGAAATGATCGTAAAAGATATTAGCTAGAGATTGATTTGTAATATTTCCTGAGCAGTCTCATCTGGGCTGTAATCTTTAAAATCTACAAAATACATCATGCAAAATTAATTGGCTTGGAAATACAACCTCGTTATTTAAATGCAGCAGTAGCATGGAAAATTAAAAGACAGCTTGATTTAATGCATGTGCTGTTTTAAGCAGTTTAGGTACTGCTTTTTTAGCTCCCATCCAAGCAAGGTAAACACATTTTCATGTCAACTATAATTTCTTATAGTACTAATGTGTAAAAAAAAAAAAAAAAAGCTCTGGTCCAATGAGAGAGTATTGTGATATGATCATGATATTGAAACCAGATCCATGTGCATTGTGAAAGAGATTCTAGTCTTTCGAGTCTTTAATGAAAAGTAAAAACATGCAAAGGTCCAAATGGGAAGTTAAAGGTACTTTAACAAGGCAGCTGCTGAGGCAACCCACAGGAATCTGAGAATGTGCCTAATAGGGTTTAGTGTCATTAGTGTGTTTCAAGGTCATTGGATCAAATCCCCAGACTACCAGGAGGCATTTGAAGCAGCAAAGTAATGAAGCCATTCTCCACTTTTATATTTACATTTTCAGTAATTGTTAGAACAAGTTACAGCATTTCTCAGAGGACATTATTAGATAAAATGAAGACAGAGAGGAAGTGATTACCTGATATGAACTGTGGGCACTAAATGTTTGTGTTTTACTAACAAACTAATTCTGCAGCACAGATAAAACATTAGGGATAATATATATATTTGTTTTGTTTTTTCCTTCCTTCCACGCTAAAGCAAAACACAAAGCTGGTGCTTTAATTCTCTGATATTATGTCTGTAATAATGTCTGTATTATTATATTTTGTGTTTATCCTGTTGAAT
>JAFBJR010000180.1:10713683-10782247 GCA_016785285.1 Brachirus orientalis
TATATATATATATATATATATATATATATATATATAAACACAAATGTATACTTCAGCATCTTGAACACATTGTGAGGTTTTGCACATAGAGCAATTCTCATACAGTATGTCATTTTTACACTCATTGGTAGCAAATGCATTCAGTCATAGTAGTAACTTATACATAAGATGGAGGCATTATTTTGATGAGGCTGTAATAATGTTTGATTTCATTTCATTGTAATTTATTTTATCATATTTATTTTTGAGAGAGTTATAATCTAATTTTAGCCTACATTAGGTCTTTCTTATAAGTAGACTTAATAACGCATCACATTAGTTTATTTATTTATATATGTACTTGTCTGTTTTGAAAGTAGGTGCCATAGTTTGATGTAAATAAGACAAACCTTTTACACCTGGAGTCACTGCTCTAACCTGTTAATATACGCACTTAAATCTGAAGCAGGAGGCTCTGTGACCGTCACGGACACATGAGCGAAGCAGCATGACTCAGCCTGTAATGTGAACCAGTGTATTGTATTTTGTCTCTTTAAATGGCCCTGAACAGCACTGTGAAAGGAAGAGAGCTTCACAGTGTGAGAAGCACTTTCTCTCTCTCAGTGCGGGATGATGGTTTGGGCCCTTGTAATATGTTACAGTGTAGAAGGGCTTCCATAATGGACTACTCTCCTCTTCTTCTTCCCACAGCCAAAGTGCATCTGTCTGCATACTAAGCAGGGCCCCATACAGGCCAATTTGCACTGGCCAATTTACTGGTGTCACTTCAGATTTGTGAGAGGAAAAGCTCTGGCCTTTTCCCCATTCCCTGCACTGTAGGGAGGGAGGGGGCACAAGGGGGGGTGAGGATGAAGGTAGACTGAGGGTGGCTCGGCTGACACATTGAGCCTGAACCAAATCAACTCAACACACAAACTGCACACAACTGCATTCACACAGATCGCCCTGCATTTAACGGAAATCCACACACATCTCATTTGAAACGTACAGCTTACTGTCACACCCCTGGAAAAATGAGGGAGGATAGATGAAAGAGATGAAGGGAGAGGAGAACGAAGGGATGGGTCCTGGCAGAGTCACTGTGGTGACAGAACTGAGACAGGGCTTAATTGTGAAGTGAGCGCTGTGCACTGGAAACCGCTTCTAAGGACTGTTGTCGTTTGAATAGAGCATTATAGTGTATTCAATACATTATAACACTCTTTTCGCTGGACTAAGCTGCCTCACCACCAACTTGTCTCTGCTGTGGATTAAAAGTCTAAGTCAAATCAAAGAGAAAAAGATATAGAGATTGATGAAGGGATGGAAATATATATATACTTTATATATAAAATCATTAAATTATTCTTCTTAGAAGCCACATTTATCTATAGACATGGATTTCATTGACTAGAACTTGGCAATAATTTAATAACAGTATATTTTGCGATTGATATAAAATAGGTTCAGTATCTTTTGATATCACATTTATGCACTGTGCAAAGATACTTTGAGACACAGCATGATTGCTATTAAATCCTTTGCCTCTGATTTGCTTAATGTTTTTTTGTTTAACAAGCATCCATAAATTATTTTACAACCAGTATTAAAGTGGTTTCTTCCGCTGTCACTCACAGGTAATTAAGTTAATGTCTGCATCTAAAAACATTAAGACAAATCTTTCATATTTTGTTGAGTACTGTATTTGCATTAGCCAAATGTTTCCTTTTCAAGGTCACAGGATATTTTGTCGACCCACCCATTTACCCATCTCTGCTATAACTTCAGGTGCAAACCCCAATCAAAGACAAATTTTGGTTATTTGTCACTAATGAGTCATGACTATTCATTTGCTGTTTTGCTGCACGTTCTGCTGTAGAAGCTCTCCCTGTAAAGCTCTCTCTCTCTCTCTCTCTCTCTCTCTCTCTCTCTCTCTCTCTCTCTCTCCCTCTTTTTCCAAAACCTGCTGTGCACCTGCAGACACTGAGGGCTGCGAGCACATGTGGAGGAAGTTCCACGGCCACTGCTACAAGTATTTCAGCCGCAGACACACCTGGGAGGATGCTGAGAAGGACTGCAGGGAGCACAGTGGCCACCTGGCCAGCATCCACAGTCTGGCTGAGCAGAAGTTTGTCAAAGGTAAGTGGAGGTTGACGAGAATGGCAAAGGACAAATGACAGACTTGGCACAGATGCTGTCGTCTTTGTGGCTGTTTGTTCTCATCTAATATCACAAAAGGAAATCTTAAATTAGGCAAATAGATTTGGTCAAGCAAGCTTGTGTAGAAGTTCTGTTGTGCAGAATTTCTTCAGGATTAGTTGACCATTAGTGGGAGCACGTCGAGGTTTGCAGAATTCAGTCTAATACACTGTAATACGTAGAACCTAGACGATTTTATTAACCTTAGATGGACCCTAGATTTCCTCACCAGGTCACATGTAGGTTGCCAACCATTAGCAGGTGACAGGGATCACCACCCAATGTTGTCAACCACCAGGAGCACCCAGGAACATGGAGGATAATAAGCTTGGCTTGTTTCTTTAGATTTTAGATTATAATCTAGTTTTTTTTTTTTTTACCTGAAGTAAGGTCAGTTGATTATTACCGATTATTCCTTTATTTTTGCTATGTTATAGTCAACTGTTTTGATTACTAATGTATGCTCATTTAGGTCTTTGTTAAGTATTTGACTGCATTGACTGCATATTTTAGTAATTACAAGAAAAATTGTCATCTAAATTTCAGAAATTATTGCCATTAGTGCCTCCAGGATCCTTGGACATTTTGGACACTGTAGAAATATTAGTGCTCCCTCATTCCATTCCATTCATTCCCCCACTTCTGTGTTCTTCCATTCACCCCAGTCAGCACATCTTTAAATCTGGTTCTGTCAGAGATTTCTTTTGTTTTTTTCCACTGATGCCTAGTTCTTTTTTCACTGTGTGAAATCTTTTCTCTTCCCCTTCTATGTAAAGTGCCTTGAGGTGATGTATGTTTTTGAGTTGGTGCTACACAAATTAAAACTGAACTTAAATGAATAGTAGCAGCGGTTGTAGTTGCTGTAGTAAAATGGGTAAATCCTCATGAGATTGAATCAGCCACGTTTTTGACTTGTGAGAGGCTCATTTGTAGGTCTGCATAATTATTGCAAGATAATCAAAATCATAATATAACCAAGTGCAATGTCCCAATAAAAGTATAGAAGGGAGTGAGATTTTTTTTACTGTTTCTTTGATTAAAAATGTACTGTAACATTGCTCATCATGGTAACAGCAGCTGACCTGGGGGTTGACGTCGTCCATTTTGACAAACTCAGTTGGAAAATAAAATTCAATATAGCCGGTGTTTGTGTGTTTTTGTTTAGTTTTTGGGTTTTAAAGGTCCAGTGTGTAAGAATTAGAGACATCTAATGGTGAGAATGCAGAGGGTAACAAATTGACGACTGCTGTTCCAAGCGCATCACGGAACTATGGTGGCCTTTTTTTTTTCGTCATTGGTTTATGTATCAGGATTACTATATGCTGGTGGAGCTGGTCTTTGTTTGCATAGGTAGCTTCTGCCTCACAACAATGGATGCATGTTAATTCAAGCTGCTGTAGAAACTGTAGACCGTCAAGTAAGGCCTTTGCCTGAAGTACATACAAAAAGTTTAGTTCTAAACTACAAATATATTGAATAGTTTAGTTTTGTAAATGATGTTATCATTTAGGGCAAAATACAAGGTACAGTACGGCCTGAATGAGTGAACACTATTTACAGCTGTTGTCATCCAGTAGGAGCATGGTTGCAGGAAAAGCCTCTGAATTCAGTATGCTAAACGTCAGCAATCCTGGAGGCTTCGAAACAAAAGTTCAGATATTTATGGGCGACGTCACAAACAAACTTGTACAAAAACCAGACAATTTTTATTCAGAGCAATTATATTTCTGCCAGTTAACCTTCCATAGTGAACCTTGAAATATTGTCAATGATTTGGTCTCAATCGTCCAATCAGCTCTCACACTGCTGTCTGCCACACGCTGCTGATTTAGTGTATATCTTCTCCTCTACTTTATTATAACCATACCTGATGATGACACCTCTTGTCTTATGTGAATTCCATAACTCAATGATGGATGTCTGCTGGATTCAGCTCTGAATTGCCCTTGAAGGCATTTTATTACAGTCCCTGCTGAAAAACAGCCTTGGGAGCCAGGCCTGCTCAGCCAAATGAATGTGTTTCACCGTTTGTTGCAATGAAATGGAGCCACAGGCTGTGATGTAAGTGCCTGTGACACAGCACTTAATAAACTATTATATTCTCCCTGTGAATGTGATTTGTTGTGAAACAAGTGAAAAATAAAGATGAGGTAACTGCAACTGTGTCTCATGAGGGAAGTGAATTCTGAATGTGTTCAAACCATTGGCTGTACATATATATATATATATATATATATATATATATATATATAAATGGACGTAGTCGATTCAAATTGAATTCATATTCAAAACAAATTCCTCACAATTCACACACATTTACATCAACTGCAACCAGACACTTACAGTACTGGCAATAACAGTTGTGTGGAAAAAAAATAAGGTTAAACTGTCATTTTAGGCATTTTTGTTTCTGATCTGTTTACATTAACTTCACTGAAATGACTCATTGTGATAATTAAGTTTTTACAAGAAAATGTTTGCTGTCATAATTTGTAACATATTATAATAGTATTCATAAGATATTCATAAGACTTTTCTTTAGTTGATGAGAGATAGAAGTATTTGCATGTTAAGTCCCAGTTTGGGAGACTTTTTTTATACATTTAAATATAAGAGTTTATTTAGTAGTCCAATACCACTGCAGTCTTTCTGTGGTGCTTGGTAAACCCTAATTTCTTCATTCTTTAGCCTCTGTCCCACTGGTAGTGCTCCAAAACCGTCTTGTACTGCAGTGAGGCCAGATTATCAGCAGCAAGCTTCTGCAGTAATGGATCCAAGCTGTTTCGGACAGGTGCCAGGCCAGTGCCATTCATCTAGCACCCATCTTTCTTGTACAAAAGCCTAGTTACCAAAAAGTGCGTTTAATCGCCTCGAAAATGGACATCTCCACCCCTGCAGTAAGGGGATCAGGGTCATTAGGAAGATTAATGGGCCTGATAATGATGATAATCAGATGCACTATGATGGAAATCCCATTACAAATGTGCGTGCACATGCAGGCTCCCATACTGACACACAAATAAGTTAAAAAAACACTTGAGGTTTCTTCTTACACACAATCAAAAATCTCATCACCAGAAAATCACAGATGGAAATGAGGTTTCTCATTACTGTGAGATCAAAGCCCAGATTACAAAAGTTGATAGTAAGTGTTGTATTTTATTATCCAAAGTTGGACTTGTTCTATCCAACCATTCTATCGGTTGTATTTATTTTTAAAGTTTAGTCAGGACCAGTATTTTCCAGCCTCAGGAGCTTGATTTTAACCCTAAACTTGTTATTATAGAGTCTTCCACTTTTATTGGAGCGTATAGTGACTTCACAGTACCGTTATGAAACCAACTCCCTGACTCTTCTAAAAAAAAAAATCAAGGGCTTTCCATTATTAATATCTGTCTCTCTGTAACATTCAACCTTTTTCTCAATTAATTCTGAATGTCTACTCTATACTTCAGTTTTTTATTTTTCACTTATATATGTTGTAACTTAATCTTGTATTTTTATTGAATTACTGTTACTTCATTTAGCTTTTTAAGATCATTTTTAATTTAATTAAATATATAAATGTATTTTTACTTTTTTTATTCATCATAATTGATTTCTGTCAATTATCATAAAAAGTTGGAGGTGGAGCCATGCTGTACCATGTTGTGCATGAAAAGTGCTTTATTCATAAAACTGCCCTTAAACACAATCAACCCACATTTACAGGCTATGTTTGATTCCATTTCCTAAATTCTTTTTATTCATGTGTGTTCTTTGGTGCTTTCTCTTGTGTCGGTTTTGTTTTGCACCGCGCATGCAAATGGAAATGGCTTTGTCCTTTCTGTTTGCACATGGGTGCTAACTTCACCTTTTACATTACCTTTTTATCAGGTCTGAGCCATGACAACACCTGGATCGGTTTAAACGATCGGACAGTGGAGGATGACTTTCAGTGGACGGACAAGACAGACCTGGTGAGAAAACAGCTGTGGCTGAAATGTAATTCCTTTCAAACCTCAAATAACGTTGCATTATTTTCAGGGAATAGAAACCCTAAGATCACCACTTCAACGAGATAGATAGATATGTGATATTTCGATCTTCAGGCAGCTCTGGGTCAGTGATCATTGGTAGATAGGGTGAATGAATTAGTGTAAATTGGTGAATTGCAAAACTGTAATGTTTCAGTGTTCATCAAGAATTATACAAAAATTATATAAATACAGACATTTTTATCACCAAATGAAAATAAAAACACTACATTGAGAAATGAAAAAAAAAAGTGCTCTGTGCAGAATTTATTATTATGGAAATTACAATCTTGCAAGCCCTGCTGTCAAGAAAATTATGTTAAGGTGCAAAAAAGAGGCTGCTGCTGGTTTCACAGATTAATTTGCCCAACATTGTGTGTCTCTGTGTTTTTTAGCAATATGAGAACTGGCGTGAAAACCAGCCCGACAACTTCTTTGCAGGAGGAGAGGACTGCGTGGTTATGATATCCCATGAGAACGGGAAATGGAACGACGTGCCCTGCAACTACAACCTGCCCTACGTCTGCAAGAAGGGAACAGGTGAGAACAGTGTTGAGAGAAGAGAGTGTGCTGTGACGTGACTGACAGAGAGGCGAGGAGGCAGAGGGTGACGCGGAACGAAAAAGGAGAATATCGAAAAAAGAGAAGAGTGTGGTAGTGAAGAGAAGGACGGAGGGAGGCGCAGGGAGTACGAGGAAAGGTGCAAATGAGAGAAAATCTCGCTCTGCTCTTCGTTCATTAGTGTGAAATCTGATAAAGTCTTTAAAGGAGAACCATGATTTCCGTTTTTTTCCCCCTCACATTAAGTAGCTTGCTTCTCTTAAAGCACAAAGACTGACAGCTCATGCACCTGCAGGTGATTACTGCCACATACTGACTGTGTCAAACTTAACATTACAGGAGTTGCTGTGCACTGGCAGAGATAAGCACTCAGGCTCTTCAATCAGTGCATGTGCTTCAGAGTCACATTCATTAACACTCACCAGCACTCCCTCTCTTCGTCTCTCATTTCTCCTCTAGTTTAAACTCTCCACATTTTTCCAATGACGCTTCATTTCCTTTACCAAAAGTTCTATTTTAGAAAGCTGAACTGTGCCTTAAATGAGAAAGCTTTTTGCTTTATGTTCAATGAATTTCAGCAAAACATGAATAAAGCAAGGGATTTGGGATTTTAGCTGTGCGTGACCTAACCCTCGCTGCAGCAAAATCTGCCATGATGAAAGTGGATTTATTATTACTTCTTAATTAGGACAAATTTAGTTCTAAGTAATCCTCTCCAATTGTCATCTTGGTCTGGACATTGGTTTTGACTGTAGGAGGGTATTAGTTACCTATTAATCTGCTAATTTATCCCTACTGGGCAGGTTTGATGTAGTGTGGGCACATTTTAAGCCTTGAGACAGAGACCTCTTCAATCTCAATACCGCCCCTGCTGTTTGTGTTTGAACTGAATTCCTTAGAAATAAACCTAATAGGTTCCTTTATCATTTTTCTTCATCCCTAAATATTTAATAACCCTGAATATGAAATTCTTTGAGCCATGAGCTCAAGTCTTTTTTACATCAAGAAAGGACAAACATTCAACTTGCAAAGCTGATATCTAAAAAGTAAATCAAAGAAAAGGTGATGTCAGCCATTAATCTTGGTTCTGCCCCAACTTCTTTGTTTCTAAATGTGTTCATATTTAACAAATAGAATAAAATGGGTCTGTGAGAATGGTGAAAAACTTTTTTTTTTTACTTTTATTTGTTAATTTAAAGTTCAATAAATTACAGGCTTCCGTTGTGGATCTGGGGTTTGTGTGCACATTATTTGTGCTTAACCAGATGTTTTGTCATCAATAGCCACAAGAGTAGAGACTGTTCTTCTAAACCCAGAGGAGGTGAGCACATCTCCTGAAACATCCTGCTCTCTTCTTGAAAGGAAAGGTATTTCCCTCTCAAGCAAGATGTTGCACCACCTGCAATGTACGCTGGCACAAACACCCAACATCCTGCGCACCTCTGACCTCAATCAGTCAGCTGCAATTAGCAGCATCTTTTCATCAGCCACGGTTCACTCTCGTGTAGCTGTGTATAATGTCTTGTCTTATCAGTGCAGTTTGATTTCTACTGCTTACAGTTTAGGAATGTGATGCTTTTTTGTGCTCATCAGCAGCCACTTGTACTCATAGCGTGATAACATCGGCATGCCAGTCGGCAAATGCGTTACTCTGTCATCTCAGGGCCGGTCAGGGTGATCTGTCATGCAGATGGTGATGATATTTCTGTACCAAACAGGGATGAGACTGTCATCTGACTAAGATGAGGGTCAGATCTCAGAGAAAGAGAGTAAAATATGGTATGTACAATATTTAGTCAAATTGTTTGAACAAGCTCCAAATCATTTATTATATGCACATTGGACACACTGTTAGAAACCCGTTGATTTTGCCTCAACCCTGATCTTTCTGAAGATGTTTTGATAAATCGCCACAAATCTTTTACAGGAGCTACAGTATGTAGCCAACTGAACATCTCTTTGAAGTTGCTCTGGTCTCATTTTCTGCTGTGCAAATATTTTCACATCATTACAAACTGGTTTACGGGCTATTCAGAACTGAATTTCCTCAAGTTTGAAACCTTCGCATTGATGAGCAGGACATTTTCTTGATTTATTCAGCTGTTTAAACAGAAGCAGTATCTAATTCAGCTTTGAATACACACGGATAAAGAGATGAAAATGTTTCCCAAACAAACAGTAGAACAGATTTGGATTATAGTGAGGAGAAAATTGAAAATTATCCTCTGCCTCTGAGCTCTTCCTGTGTGGATGCCAGTAGAGTTACCTCACAACTGAACATGGAAGTGTTATAAAATTATTCTCTGGTGTTGATGGGTTGTAATGTATGTGAAGAGGAAATCTCATTTTTAATGACATTCTCAGCTCGCTCTACAAGTGCTTTGGGAAATGGCACACATTACACTGCTCTGCCTGTTGTGTAATGGAATCATTGAGGGATACAAATAACCCTAATTTTGGAGGCTTGTTTTTCATATAGAGGGAAAAAAAGGAAGGGAGAGACTGTATGTTATAGATGTTATTTTATTCCTTTCCATCTGTTCCCACTGCATAGTATAGAATAATCTTAAACTCCTCCACTGTCTGCCTTCATATCTGTTGGTCTGAGCATCAGCTGTCACTGGCACCTCACAAACAACTGCTGCAGTTTGTTTTTTAATACACAAGACATTGCTTGTCCTCATCTACCTTCTCGAGGTGAGATTCACTCTCAGCTGTAGGAGAATGCACACATATTTTTATGTGTCTCAGATTCACTCCAACACGGCTGTCGGTGGGTGAGCAGATGCTTTGAGGCTGTGGAGAAGAGTTGAGAGGAACCAGCATCTTGCTGCCTGCAGCTCTGCCTCTACCTCACAGTGACTACCTGCTGCCACACAGACACAGACACACACTGTCAGCAAATGCCTCTCAAAGCATGTTGTGTTTAAGTGTACAGCCACAACTGGCACCTGCATGGCAGGTTATTTTCTCACTTCAAGTAAAACCAGAAATAACTGCTAGGAATTATAACACCTTTGATATCACGTTAAGTATCACAAAAATTTTTTTTTTTTTTCTGGACAAGTTCAACTCACATTTTTATTTTTTAGCTTCCCCTCTTCATTCTTCTTTTTATTGGGATCGCTGAACCTTTTCTCCATCTCATCCGGACCTCTCTATTCGTTTGTTTTACCCCATTTCCCCTTGTAAAAAAAAAAAAAATACAGTTTTAATCCGGGTCATTATTGGCTTTGGCTCCAATCAGCATTTCAGCCACTGGTAATGGGAATGGTTTTTTTTCAGCAAGTTCACCTGAGTCCAAAAATCGCTGGTCAGAGTCTGTCTTGGGTCAATTTTTAAAATATATATATTTTAAAAATTATATATATATATATATATATATACGTGCGTGTGTATTTATATATGTATATATATATATATACAATGGAGCCATGCAGTGAAATATTTATTTTATAATGCAGATCTTAAAATGTACTTTACTATAAAAAACATATATATATTTATTACCACCAACTGCCCACCTGTGTTTGGTTCCACACGTGCCTGCAACTGACTCTGTCTCTGGTATACCCATAATTTTGGTATAAAGGAGGCTTTTGTTTTGTTTGCCTTTTTTTGTCACCACTGTGATCTGATGCTTGTTTTTAGCGTTTAACCTGAAAAATATCAGATTTTTTTTGTAATTTTAACTCCCGACCGTGTTTGTGTAGATTTTGTAAGAATGTCTTTCAGTAATGATCAGCTGTATATGCCCAGGTAATAACAGTAGATGATGGTTCTGTGAAGCTTGGGTAGGAAACATTTTTGATATTACTGATCAGTAATTCCATAATAACATTTCAAAGTAAAAGGTAGGTTGAAGGTAAGGTAATCTGAGAAAGTACTAGACTCCAGATACATTCAAAGTACAATGCACTTCAATGAGTTTCAGACATGGAGAGATTGCATGGGAGATTTCTTAAGCACAAAGCACCTACAGCTGGTCATGCTTATCTGGTGGGAACCTCCATCACAGGATGTTAGTAGATGTTATTTAACAACCAGGGGATGAGACTCAGTCTTGCTTCCTCTCGCTTCAATGATGTAGTAAAGGCTTAAGTGTGCCCTTAAATTATGTTTCCTATAACCTCTGTTGCATTCACTTGTCATTTTGCTGCAGCTCTTTTTTGACAACTCTACCTACTGCAGCTTTAAGCAGCTCAAAGTTTAACTGAATTGAGCTAGCTTTTGTTTTGTGTAATGATATAAAATAATGATTAGTGCAGGTTTAATTATAATAATACATCCCACTCTTATCTTTAGATAATTTAAAGATGTAGTGCATACAGTAACTTTTGTCTTACTTGTGTCTCACATTCATGCCACTTGAGTTTGTACAATGCTGATTGTTTAAGATATTCTCATCATGAGAATGACTTATTTGCTGTCAGACGAACACAGATTTGGAAGTACTGTGGTGACTAAATGTTAAGTGGTAAACGGCCACACTTGCATTTCAGTGGGTTAGGTCAAAGGGTAAAAAATTTAGAAGTGGCTGTGGAAAATGTTAGATGTTTGGATGTTTTTTAGATTTTTTTTTCTTTTAAATCAGTGGCATTCCACAAAAGACCATCTCGGATTCAGGCTGTCGTCAAATCGTGGCTCCATTTGCTTTTCCTGAGTTAAGTGACCTTTCTTAATCTCCTCTTGCTTTGCTTTGCCCCCGTGATGAGAAATCGTTCAGCAGTGTTCACAGGTGAGGGATAATGGAACCTGTTAGCCTGCCATTTGCATTGACTCGGGCGCGGTCTAAAGTGCGGAGGGGAGTGCTTATTGTCCCTTCCCTCTTTCCTTCCTTCCACAACACATTAAACTGCAACTGTGGCGTTAAACCTTTCATCAGAGTTAATTACATTGCTTTGCCCTTTCTGAGAATTTAAATACAAAGACAAGAGAAGTAAAAAGGACTATAAACATGTTCTGATGGCTGAACACATTTGGCATTCAAGTGCTTATGTGAACAGTGGTTTTGTTTTGTTGTTTAAAGAAAAAACCTTCACAGAAGCAGATGAAATGTTTTATTGTTGTTGTCAGGATGGTGTGGTGTGATGTGGTGGCAATCACTTTTTATATTCATTTAAGGTAACTTTTAACTTGTCGACTTATTTAACAAGAACTTTGCTCATTATTGAAATCCAAATAAGACACATTTTGGTCAATAGCTTTTTTTATTCAGGGATTATATTATTTGGGTATACATGACCTGTGGAAAAAGACAAGTGGACCCTCATAGTTTGAACCCTTTTCAAGGATTCAAGGGTTTTTAACTGTTAAATTCACAAAAAAAGAGGGTAAAACATGAATTGATTACTCTCACCTGCCCTAAATTGTTTCTTTTCTTTTTTTATTGGTTTCACCTGCAATTGCTTATAGCCACTACTCTTCAGTATTTTCGTCCTGTGTTATCTTTTGTTTAGTTTCCCCGTTGTCTTGTATGTCATTCAAAAGTTTTCCTTTTTGTTGACTTTTTTTGTGAGTTTTTGCATTTTTTCCCTGTGTTTTTGGGCATTGGAGACAATGATTTTGAGCCTGAACCTGTCTCTTCATTTGATTCCTTTCCCTATGACTAGTGTGAATTCAGGTTGTCATAATTTATTCAGAAAACAAAAGATGGTGGGCAATGATGCTCAGACCTTTGTCAGGAAAAATGAGAACACCGATACATGAACATATCCACAAAAACTAATATGAAAAACTTAAAAGGTTTCACACATGAATAGTATATCTCATATCTCGTCAGCCATGCACTGAATGGGCAGAAGAGCTTCTTGGCTCTTTTTCATAATGGCTTCAGCACTTGTGTACATCACCTCCCTCCAAAGTTTAGATTAGATAATATGAATAAGTGATGAAAAAGATTAAAACTTAAGATTAGGACTTAAAACTCAAAATCTGTTGTTGTGATTTTGATACAATTATCATAAAGGGCCAGATGTGCCAGGTTTTTACTTATATGAGCCTTTACACAATCACCTGGTGCCTCCAGTGTGAGAAGACTGGCACTCACTGACAGGAAGTTAAAAGAAAATGACCCAAGGCTCATTCCTGTGACCAGCCTCTGTCCAGAGTGTCAGTCCTCTATCTTAACTTGTGTAGAGTTTTTTTTCCCCTTCGTCTGCCTCAACATTTAATGTGTCTCAAATGCTGTGTAACTTTGACAGCTGCCCACTCACTCACAGACTTTGACAGAAACATCATCCTGCAGACATTTTGACGTCTGTGCTATGACAGACTTTTCTAAGAGAAGTTTCAAGGCCAACTCATAGTTTCTGTGGGGCTGCGGAGGTCTGCGATGGTCCCTGTGATGTCAATGTCATCATTCACCCAGGCCTGTGACAGTACACTGTACGTGGACCAAACACAGACAACCAATTACAGCCCAAAAGTTATGACCTTGTGGATTTGTCGACTACATTTGCTCCATGTAGGAAAATACAGTATATAGAGCTCCGATATTACATGATTCAGTTTATCTACACTGCCAGGTTGGCGGGAAAAACTCATGCAAAAATGATTGGCACCAATGTTGGTTTCAAACCGTCAGAGTTCACTGTGCAATTTAATGCCCTAATGCACCCACATTCATTTTCAAAAGGTATTGAAAGAGCTGAGTAGAAATTATTTCAGTAAGCACTAGATTCTGCACCTGATATGAAGTGATCACTACACATGCTTTATTCATTGGCTCTGGAATCCCATACCTTTTTGTCTTTTGTGCTTGGTTAATGGCAGTG
The DNA here is from genome assembly GCA_016785285.1 of Brachirus orientalis. Classification (NCBI taxonomy): domain Eukaryota; kingdom Metazoa; phylum Chordata; class Actinopteri; order Pleuronectiformes; family Soleidae; genus Brachirus; species Brachirus orientalis. The sequence goes on from JAFBJR010000180.1 coordinate 10,727,215, forward strand.
ATCCACCCTCACCACCTCTTTGGTGAGCTTGTCCGGACTGTTTTGGCATCCCAGGGCACAGCGGCTGTTTTTATTTTTCATGAATACAGCCAGCAAAGAGATGAGTTACCTGATAAGTATGTTACCTGGTATATTTGGATTAGAACGGTGTGGCTTCCCACAAAAAAATGCTTTTGTTTGGATTTTGGTCATTGCATGACAGGATTGCATGACTACAGCTACTGGAGGACTCTAGGACTGGAATAGAATGTGAGATCAAATAAATGTGCATGAAAAAGCCAGAAAAATTCCGAACCTCATTTTAATATGAATGGAACTGCAAGGGGGGGGGGGGGGGGGGTGTACAAAAGGGGGGGGGGGGGGGGGGGGGGGGGCATACAAAACTCTGCAGGCAAAGAATGAGAAAATATAGAAAGGGCTTTAGCCATGATATTAGTCATCTAATTGTTTGAAGTCATAAGTGGAGCCAGTGAGTTCACTGGTTACAAAAATAAGTCTATTTGTAGAGAAAACGATAATAAATCTCACCTGATGTCAGTTAACATTTTGCTGAACAGTTTTTGTCTCAATTAATAATTTTAGACCTTCTTCAATACAGCATGCCATTTCTTTTTTTTTCTTTTTTTTTTTTTTTTGTTTGTTGGTTTAAATTAGAGTCTAATTTACAGTCAAATAGATGATAAAGCAGAGTATGCTTTAGGGCAGGGCTTTAGTGTGATTTACAACAGGTGTCACATGACCTGTCAGTCCTCATGTTCTCAGTAAGGTCCACCACATCTTTCAAATCCCCCTTCCGATCCAAATCTTGTCTCTTAACTTTTTTGCCTCTTGTTCGTTCTAGGATTTATTTTAAAATGTTGGATTTTAAGGCTCTTAATAGTTTGGCTCCATCTTACCTCTCCAATCTCCTTGTAAAGCACTTTGGTCTGCCCCGTTTGTTTTTAAATGTGCTCTAAATATAAAGGTGGTTTGACTTCACTTGTAATGTTCACTGAAGGTACATACCATTAAGAGGTACCATATAAAAATGATTATACACTTATACAAACATATAGATAGTATATAGGGCTGAACAATGAATAATAATGAAGCAGCAATGTAACTCTTCTTATTTTGATTGTAATATTTATGATGCAAATTAAAATTTAACTCACATATGTTCCAGTCTTTGTTCCCATCCTTGTAATAGAATATAGAGAAATGAATGTTTTGACTGTGTCTTGTGCTAATGCTCCAACACCTTTTTAAATCTAGTCAATAAATACTGAATTGAACATTGACTTAGATCACATTGCAACTGCAATATCTGCAAGAAATAATCATAGCTGTTTTCTCCAAATCGTTCTGCCCTAATACTTTATTCAGTTTCTGCCAACAAACACACCTCAGTGTTTCACAATGGTCTTAAAGGGACTTTACAGATAAATGTTATTAATGAATCACACCACTGATTCTAGGTAAAAGCAATTTTGGTATGGAAATTGCACTGGCTCTCTCTATAATCCTAGTGGAAGATCTAAAAGTAGGTGGACAACCTGCTAATATTTTATATTTTTCTGCCACTACAGTGCTTTGTGGAGCCCCTCCCCCTGTGGATAATGCCTTTCTGATTGGCCGGAAGCGTTCTCATTATGACATCCACTCTGTGGTTCGCTACCAGTGTGCTGACGGCTTCCTGCAACGCCATGTGCCCACTGCCAAGTGTCGCGCCAACGGCAAGTGGGACCGACCCAAAATCATCTGCATAAAATGTGAGTTTAACAGGATTTTCACAGAGAACAACACATGAGACTTCAAGCAGTGATTCCACTTGTTCGGTCATTTCCACATTTAGATTTTCTTAGATTTGCCCTCACACTACCTCAGTTCTGCGAGGCTCAACCTCCTACATTAATTGCCCTCAGGAGCTGCTGTCACCATTCAATCTTCTCATCTTTACTCTCATTAATAATAATTGCAAGCAAAAGACAAGTGTGGTTGCGGACTAAATGAAATCCCCTGGGCTTACTTAGAAATAGTACAGTCTCCTTTCAAGTGTTTGATGTTTGAGGTGGGATTTTTTTTTTTTTTTTTTGACAAATCTTTGCCATCAGTTAAACATCCATTGAATACAAAAGTGGTGCACGAAAAACTAAAATTGGCCAACCAAATCAAATATGACTTTTGTACCCCATATTATTTTTAATGCTTTTTGGCACACAGAACAAAACACTGGAAAATATTCCCATTATCGCTTTTTAGACTCATTACAGGGCCATTGCACAAGCTATGTCTTATTATAGTGCAGTGTGTCATTTAACATCAGCAATAACATCTTTTTTATTATGCGGTTCTCTTCAAACTAATCTCCTCTGAGCCTTAAAATAAATGTTTTTTGAAGGACCCACTCTGGCGATGACAGCATAGAGGTCAAAACTTTTCAGCTAAAATTTCTTGCTTCTTCAGAGATATGAAGGGTTGATTAGCATAAATATTCAACAAACTGGGCCTTGTATTTCATTTCACAAAGTGACAGCAATGATGACCTGCTGAAATAATGTAGCTTCTGTTCAAAGTGATAAAGATTCCTTTGCTTATGACTTATTATCTTTTGGACAGGTTTTTATTTTTCATGGCCTGGAGTTACAGTGTAGTTATCATTCAATGCAGATGAAAATTCTTTGTTGGCTAAATCCAGAAAGGGACAGAGAAGCCTAATTTGGCAGCAGGAACAAGCTCACACTGAGGCTGAGAGTGGGTGGTGAGCTGAGTGTGCTCCTGCCAAAGGCACCCAGTCGAGTGATTGTGAGATGAATCAGAGTCCCTTACTGTGGTGGAAACAGTAAAACCATCCACAGAGAACACTTGCTTTTCACCTTTCTATTTTTTTTGATATGCTTTCCTTCACCTTATAGTTTCACACATCTATGCACTGTGATTCATGTCCATCTAACATCCATTTTCCACTTCCGCATTGTAGCTCATTCCAGCTCTTGACATATTTGGGTAATTGGGTAGCACGAGTTTGTATGTTGTCCTCATTTCTGCATGGGTTTTCTAGTTTTGTCAAATAATTTAAATAAACAGGACCAAACCGAAGCCAAATGAGCGGATGTCCAAGCGTGTGTAAAGATTCAAAAATGATTTATTTACAAAAAGAAACTAAATATTCAAGCCAACTAAGGAATAACAAATGGGGCAGAGACTGACTTGCTGGGAAGAATCTTCAAGAATCCAGGGAAACTAGGGAAGAGAGAAAAACAAGGAATTAATAGCAGTGCAAAAAACATAACATGAGGCAGATAAGATTCTGTACCACATGATATGACTTAACACACTGGCACATGTGTGTCCAGAACCCAGGGCTTAAGAAGCAGGTGATCTGATGAGAGGAAAAGACTCCACCCAGCAGGTCCGCAAGAGTTAACCAAAACAAGAAGCACCACAGGAAATAACCAAAATAAAAGCATGGAGACCAGATCCTGACAGTTTTTTCAATCTTTTCATCTGCCTTTACAATAGGACTCTGCTTCAGACTTAGACGTAGACTTAGACTTACTTTATTGTCATTGCACAGAAACACAAAAAACAGTGAGTCTGGCAACGAAATGTCGTTTCTTGGCAACCAGAGTACGCAGTAGAATGTACACAGCTTGTAGGCCATGAGTAATTACCTGAGGTATGTCTATATACATATACATATATATATATATAGGTAGTGCAGAACAGAGATTGTGGTAAATATGAACAATGGTAAATGTACATGTGAATAGTTCAAGTAGACAACTGGTCATTGGTAGTCTCTACAGGCTTTTACACAAGCAGACGCGACATGTTTTTGACAAAGATTAAAAATCCGTTTTTATCCTGAGAGCATTTTAAACTGTCGCTCTGTCACGTCCCTCAACGTTGCTTAACAGATACATAACGTACACTTCTGCCTCTGAAAAAGACACACCAGGCTTTCAGTTGACTCCAGTGTAAACCCACTGGCTGTGCATTTTGACCCTCACAGCAGAGCAGCAGTAAAGCGCAAGTCAGAGTATGAGGTCAAAAGTTAGGGACCAAGATAGGGCTGAGGTTAGGGTTAGTATTAGTCACTGTTGGCTCAGACTCGGACAGACTTTTATTTTACTGATATCATCAGCATTTCCATGACCAATAACAAACCATGAATAATTATAAATAATAGAGTAGGCCTACGTATTTTCTTTGCCAGTATGGATGGACACCTCTTTCAGATGCAGGACGATACCCTGTGTGTCTGTAAGGTGACACAGAGGGACGTGTCAGAGTAGTGGTATATGATGCTCTTGGAATGAGAATAGGCTGAAACACATGCACACACACACACACACACACACACATACACAAAAAAATGTTATATCTATTCCATGAGCTGGAGGCCTTTTCATGCGACTGTCTGCAGCAAAGCTGAGACATGTCCGAAAATGTCTTCACCTTGTCACACCTGGAAATACTGGTAGACCAGTTTATGTGAATTTATTGATCCCACATGGTGAAAATTCACTTATTACAGCCCCAGAGGTTGGAGGTAGACAAGTGATGACAAGCAATGAAGATAGAGTATAGAATAAGCAATATTAGTAAATATTGATATGAGAATCAGGATACCCTACATGTACTACATGTGAATACATAAAATGTAGGGTTAGGACTACGTTGTAGGGTCAAGGAGTGACATAGGATTGAGCCAGATTGCTGTGGATGTGAGTGTCAGTCATTGTCCGTGGTGTGTTGCTACTGTGACACAGGTCAGTGACCGGTCCTTGGACCCTGCCTCTGACGCAGTGTCAACCAGGAATTGGCTCCTGCTCTCTCTGAGACCCTCAAAGGAGAAGCAGTAAACATGATGGGTGGATAATTGAATTGCTTTCCCTTTTGTTTATTTCACTGACTTTTCTTTATGCCATGTCTGCTCCATCAGCCCGGCGGGCCCATCGTTCCCGGCGCCACCACCACAAGGGCAGGAGGGAGCGCAGGAAGCACAAGAGACATGGCCACAGGGAGGGAGGCCACCACGGAGGAGAGCTGAGTCACGGCCGCGACCACGCCCACTTCTGAACCCCTGCTGCCAACTGCAATCTGCCTGTGTCCCCGTCACCCACTCAACCCTCAAACACGTCTTCATGACCTCGCAGCTCAAAACTGTAACCCAACTGCCCCCCACATACACCCCCCACCCCCACTGTCCCTGCACTGTCCGACCTTCAGCTCCGTCCTTGACTCTCTGAGTCAGCCTGTATCATAGTCAAGTCTGAGGCCTGCTGAAGTACGACCAGGCCTCACTGGGACAGAAACAACTCCCTTTATACTCTTATTACTTTCTTCTCTCATTTTTACCTCCTTGTCTTGATCTGTCTGTCTCACACACACCCTCTTATTTGACCCACTTTCTCTGCTTTTCAAGATCAACAATGACCTACAATGTGGAGCTACAGTGACCTGTTTTTGAGGGGAAAAAAAAATCCTTTGAGATCCACAGCCTCCTACAAACTGTAAATAGGGACAACATCACTGATATCATCACTGAAATCATTCGAATTCAAATGAGTCAAGGAAAATATCACAGTGTTTATTTTGAGCTTTTGTCTGTTGAATGTTATTTTTTACAAATGGTGTTAATTTCTGGACTCTGCTTTTGGTTTGCTCTTTGTTAGACGTTCTACTTGACTTAAAACTTACATGAAGTTCTGAAGCGGATTTAATTGATTTTCATTAAATCTGAGGCAGTTGTAATTTAATTACTTGATTGTTATCGTTGTATTTTACTGTCAGTGCAACACAGTTTTTTTTTTAGATCAGATGCTAAAACCCCAGAGGAAAATGGAAAAAAAACTCATCACATCTCAGTTTAGTTTCATCATGCTACATTGCAAATCAGTCACATTTCAGAGTTGTGGAACAATCTCAAACATCTCTGACGACTGCTGTCCCTGGTTAATCTGAACTTTAGATTTGAGTTTGTCTCAGTGCAGCAATTCCACATTTGCTTTGGTTTTCTCATCATTTATGATGCTGAAGTTCCTTTTATTTATCTGTTTCTCCTTTTTTCTAATTTTGTCCAGTTTTTCTAGTTTGATCTGATGTGTTTGAAGAATGTGTTTGAGATACAGATAGATTTCCATACTCTAAGCTCTTTCATGGCATATAGCAAGTCCACATGCTCCAACACACCTGTTTCAAATAAATGGGTCATTATCAGACTTTTGCAGAGCTTGAAAATCAGTTGATCATTTGAATCAGGTGTGTACCTGATTCAAATGATCAGGAAAACATCTGAAAGACTGCAGGGCAGTGGGTCCATGGGTCCAGGACAGAGAAACACTGGACATGTATGACTTTTTTTGGGTTAAGGTAATCACAGTAATAGAAATGTACTTGTATAAATCCGGTTAGTATCAAAATATCACTGTCCATGTAAACATAGTCACTAAGTTGGGTATGACTGCCCAACTAGCTGAGACTAATGCTGTTCACTGCTCTTATTATGAATCACAGGTGTTGAGCACACAGGTTAGGATGATAAATGTTTGGAGAAATGGAGATAGTGATGTATCTCTCATCTGTGCTTCGGTGAGTTTGTGTGTGTGTGTGTGTTTATGAATGGGGATGTAACAGTGAATGGGGTATCATAGAGAGGGCAGCAGGGATTAAGGTTTCCCCATTTCTGGGTCAGACCAAGTCTGGCATTACTCTCAGCGCTTCACACCTGCGCTTGCTTCCGCTCGGTGTCCTGCTTTAAAAACATGTTAGACACAAGCAGAACAAGCACCGTGCTCTGCTTTTTCCGTTCTTTTTACTGCCAGGTTAAATTGTTGTGTTTGGGGTTTTTTTTAAGCCAGCACTTGAGGTGGGAGCTTCTGGGATTATATGCCTGACACTGGCTGAGCCACTTTTATTCTTTATGATTCTCCAGCTTGTTCTACTTTTTCCCATCACCACCTCTTTTAGTGCTTTTTCTTTATCTTCCTCACTCAATTTCCTCTTTACTGTCACTGTCTTTTTACAACAGAAACATAGTGATAAGATAAGTTCAGCTGAATTAAGTTTAACAAGCTCTTTACTGCTGAGAGAATACGCTGAGTGTTTTATAAAGCCACACGAGGAGCAAAAAATCAATCGTAGCCCCATTAATTCTCTGCCTTTGTTTGTCTCCTCTCACCTTGTCGGTGACAGGACTCCTCTGCATGGAGAGGAATAGTGATCCCAACACCTCTGTATCAGTTTAATTAATCTACCGCATGCCTAATGAGCAAGTTACATTGTCTTTAGAACCACAGAGTTTGGATGACAAGGGAACAGTTGGGTTGACGGACACACACAGGAACGTGGTGGACAGGAGGCTCAGAGAGCTGTGGTGTTTCATCCGCCTCTTTTTTGTGTGTGTGTGTGAACGGATGGATTGACCACAGGTGGATGAACGAAAGAGCAGAGAGAAGCTCCTCTTGATGCCCTAAGACAGTGTCATTACAGTCAGTGTAGAAGCTCAGCTCTGTCACCAACTTTCTACAAATAGAAATTGATGCGATGACGTGAGGGGGAACTCACCAGGCTCGATGAGGAGACAAACCGTGGGAAAACAAACAACATTTTTTTTAATTAATGATCAATTCACTCTTCTATAGCTTGTCTTGCTTTTTATTACCCCTTGTAGAGATTATTTGTGGCTGTAAATCATTCATTCTTCAAGGGACAACAGACATCTTTATTGTCCCCGGTGGTTCCAGGTGGTATTGTTGTGTGGTCACTTTGCAGAGACTCTGAAGTTGGGCTATGTTTTTGTTCCTACACCAACAAGATTCTTTTTCTTTCACAAGTTGTTTTGGTCAGTTTGCCTGTTCCACTATCTGTCATTTCCGTCACTGGGGATACATACTGACAGAAGGGTAATGCTTTTGTTGATGTTGTTGTTGTTTGCTGGCTTGTTTTTTCAAAAACTTCCCGGCCAACAGAATAACATAGTGCAATTAAGGCTTATAGGGGACTAATAAAAGTATGTGTGGTGTTGTTTATCTTTCACTCTTACACTGTGCAATCATTTTCAACATCCTAATGACAAGTTTATGCCAAAAAAAAATGTCCATTTCCACTTTAATGAGTTTGTTTCCACTGATAATTCACTTATTTTTGTTTTGATGTTTCACTAACATAAAACAGTTTTTAAACAACGATAAAATTGCAGAAACAAATCTGTTAAGTTTGTGTTGCCTCCAGGGCTATGTTAAGGCAAAAAGCACCTCTCACTTCAGCTATTATATGCATTTTCAAACACTTTGGCCTTCACTCTCAGTAGTGATTGTCTCTCTTTGCTGTTTACTCCTCCCTTTTGTTTTCTTGGCTTACCGGTCAAAGCTCTGATAATTATGAGTGTTAATTCGACCTAATTAATCTTCACTGTGTCTTGGCCCAGCAGCGAGTGTCACACCTGATGTGAGAGCAGCAGGCCTCTTTGTAACCCAGAGATTCTTGTCACTCACAGCTGAAGACTTTTGAGTTCAGGCAAGATAAGATTAGAGCGCGGCCGCATCTCTGTGTTCTTGTAGCACTGACTGTTTGATTGCACTCTGTTTGAGTAGCTCAGGTGGGAGCAGAACTTGGTTTAACTTGTTGTACAGTATTTATTGTCAGGGAATGAGTGTGTGTGTGTGTCTAGTTGAATCAGTGTGGCAGAACTGGTGTGAACCAGTCAGAGGAAATTGAGTTTGGAGCTTGCCTGTGCCTCAGCAGGTGAGTGCAACAGCATTCTTAGCATTTTCAGCACACACAAAAAAATTGTAAATGAGAGGAAGAGAGTAATAGAGAGAGAGAGAGAGAGAGAACTAAAGGGGATTATAGAACTCATATCTGTCAAGCATGGATTTAAGTATAATAAAGGCACAAATTAGACAATTAATGCTCTTTGCTCTTGCTGTTCATGTCCAGTGTTGTATTGACGTGTAGGATTAAGGGAATCCATCATCTGAAATGAAATGCAATTTTCTTCTAATTATGTTATTTTGGCGTATAATCAGCTGGAACTAAAGAGCGGATCACACCGACGTGCCGTTAGAAAGATGTCAAGAGCAAAACCCATGCTTTCAGTTTTCATGTGCCCCATGATCTGTTTTTCTGGCAGTTTTTCCTTCATGCTTAAAAGTTAAAAATACTGTATATTCACTTTCTCACTAAAAAGTGTGGAGTCACAGCAGTTTCTCGCTTGACACTTGAAAGCAAAGTCAGTTTGTTGTGTCTGTCAGATCCAACCCTCAGAAATGCCTTTTGAAATCTTTATATCTAAAGTGAAGAGGAAGTCCTCTTTAATGGACTTCCATGTAGCCCCACCATGTTTCTACAGTAGCTCAGAATGAACAAATGGAACACCGACCTCAGAGAGCGACTTTTACATGTTTGCAAGACCAAAAGGCTGTAATACATACTCCGATACATTGTTGAAAGGGGAAGGTTATTCATTTGGGTTCAAAACTTCCAAGTTTGTTCAGGCTGCTGTAGAGATGTGATATGACAGCCTTGCTTTACAAAACAAAAAAATAAATAAATAAATATTTAAAAGTGATTATACATTTACGTATACACGCATACTTACAATAGTATGTGTATTACCTTACCTTATTAGACCTTACAAAGAACAGAGTATCACTCTTAATACAGTCCACTGTTCACAGCTGCCATCTTAACAGGTCTGTATTGTGCTTAATTATCAGTTTTTTAAGACGCGATTTCTTTTATTCAATCAATTAATGATGTAACGATGTTGCTTAGCACAGTGTGTTAGCCTGTTTACGTGTCGCCAAGGGAAGTAAGTGGCAGTGATTGTCTGCACATGTGTTAAAGCATTCATCCTTGTGTGTAAGCTGGGAATGTTGGTCTCCTACATGTACTGTCATAAATGAAGCAACCCTTGCAAACAATTTCAGGCATTCAACTGGAGCTGCGCTGCTCTGCTCATGTGCCACGCCACAGTCCTCTACCGTGCACACTGTCCCATTTCTCCCTCTGCTGCCCCCAACCATCACCATGACCTCCACCTGCAGGCCCTGAGCGGTTTGAGATTAGTTTGTGACTTCTTAACATATTGATTTAATCATAAACAAAAAGAGTCACAACCTTGACATATGTTTTTGGACCGCCTTTACATTGATTATGACATGCATTCATTGTGGCCTTGTTTTGATAAGCTTATGCATCGTCGCAACATTAATTTCAGTCCGCAGCTGCATTCGTTTTACACCAGAATCTGTTATTTGTGGTGGGGGGGTTTGAACACAGTGTTAAGTCTTCTCCAGCGATTCCCACAGACTCTCAGTGAGGTAAAAGCCTGCACTCTGAATAACCAGTGTGTGAATCCATGCGTGAAGGTGTGTGAATCCATTATTTTTTCACACATTGGCTGGCCACCACAGTTTAGTCAGGTAGTCAGCTGACTTCCTTTTTTTCTGCATATGATGTTGCTGAACTCAGACCTGACCAACTGAAGCAACCCTAGATCATAACACTGCTCCCCCAGGTTTGTATGGTATTCTCATAGACTGTATATAAAATAAATGTACTTTTCTGTTTAGAAAAGTGAGTCCTCAGAAGGCTGAATCAGTACTTAGCCACCAGGGGACAACCTTCAAAAAGCACTCCATTTGAATGGTAGTCTGTAGGAAAATAAATAATAAACCTTTTCTGCGAAGTTAATGGCACATATGAGTGGACACCAGTGTGATTGACAGCTGGTGTCATCTAGTCTGTGTCATCTGTGAACCTCCACTTCCAAAATCTGACATGACACAGGTCAAATGTTGAGAGCTGACACCAAGCAAAATGCATACTTTATTTTCGGCTAAGCAGTGCTTGTAGAGAAGTGATGAGGTGGTTTGAGCCTCGAAAATCTAATCGTATTTTGCTGCAGTGACAAACATTTCAAACATGAGTTCTCTGACTGAACTGTCTCCCACTGCAGCAACTGCAGGAAATTGAATGCAGTACTTGTCAGCAATGACAACCAAACTGAAGTGACAGAGGCTTTTGTCCTCAGTCACACACAGACAGACTATTGATTTCACGATTAGGTTGTCTGTCTTTGGTTCCTATTAAGTCTGTCGATGGCATTGATGGCGCAGTAACGTCGCCTGACGGATATTTTCTATCCTGACAGGAAAACAGACTGTCATTGTTTACTGCTGTTCTTTCTGCTGTGTACATTCTCATGTGACCAGTGTGACCAGTTCTGCTCAGATACTTTCTGCACCATTTGTATCATTATCGTGTTTTCGTTTTCTTATCTCCAGCTCATCAGACCTTTCAAAACTCCTTGATTCCCTCTTGTGGATTGCTGTTTCTGAACCAGTCAGTTTCTAAGAAGTAGGTACATCTAGTGGTCTTTGTGTATCGTGTCTCTGTCTGATACTGAGTTGAGACAATTTATCATTGTCAGGAAGAGAAAGGCTGTGTTCTATTGGGATGGATGGATGCCTGAATGAAAAGAAAGGGACAAAGTAATGAAAGAGACAAATGCAGAGCAGAAACCAATAACTCTCCTCTGCGATGTAAATATTGAAGTTTTTCTTGCTTTTTTTTTTTCTACACAATCCATTTAAACTCTGGGTGTTTGTTGCTTAGTCTCCCTGGACCATATTCATACAGCCTGTATGTCCAAAACACATCTCCCTCTTTTCTTGTGTTGTTCCTGCCTCCTTCGCACACATCCACAAATGTAAACACATGCACTCCTGTTTTTAAACTGCTGCATCAGGAACACACAGATGCTCTGGTCAACACACACTTGGCAGGAGGACAGACAGACAGATGGAAGCCACCTCTTCAGTTTGATTTATGTCATCTGTGAGCACAAATCCACTGTACCTGAGACTGAGCCCAACCGTGGCTGTGTGAATGTGGTCCACAAGTATTTATCCATATTTATTGATGTATGTTCTTATGAATTCCAGTCCTGTCATTGTATTATATTCTTTGCAAGTGATCATTAAAGGAACCCCTGTTTGGATCTGTTATCTGGTTTAGTTGGAGTGGTCATTTGTCTTAAATGCACTTTGGAGTCTTTAAAGACACAGTTTCACACAGTACATGACAAACAGCAGCAAAATAGCACAGCAGAAAGTGAAGCCAAGTAATAAATAAAAGAACATGTAAAACTCACCTACCTATTTTTTTATTAAATACACCCGTTGAACTGCTTGGTAATGCAAAAATCTTAACTGCGCATCACATGGCAACAACTCAGTATATTTAATGGGAAGACAGGGGTGAAAAAACTAGAATGAAATGGAAATAGAGTAAATCACCTTAATTATCTTGTTCGTGCTTTGATCTTGTTGACATCCTTTGACCGTTGACCATCATTTTTGTAGCTATTGTTGATCAATACACTGATTGATCATTTTTTCTCATTTCAGAGCGCTTCACTTCCTGTGTTTGCCCAACATTTTTTTTTTTGATTGCATGCTCCTCCTCCATTAGTTTCAGCTGTGTTCAATTACTGACTTTGCTATTTAGCCACTGCTCATCATTCAGTTTCTACCTGTTCGTGTCGTCTGTTTTCAGTCGTCCTACCAAGACTCTGCACCTTATTTCCTTGTATGACCTGCTCATTTTTAGACCTTGTCCTCAGTGTTTGATACCTTTGCTTTACTTTTTGACTTTCTGGGTACTGACTGTTTTTTGGACCGATTGAAGGTTTTGCCTTTGCAGACACCACTTTGTTTGGTGTCTGCAAGCAGTCTGTTGTTCCGCCAAGTATACCTGTTAACTTCAGTGTGGGTTGTGCTGTGTCAAGCGTGTTTGATGCATCATGTACAAAAGGTTTGTTGACACAGCCAAGCAATCACCATTAATGTTTGGTGTTTGTATATAGATGTTCATACAGACAGACAGCTGTAAGACAGCTGCAAAGCAAAAGTGTTCTGGACTTAGAAAAACACTACAAAAACTCCTCAGTCCCACACATCAGCTTGTGTTGAAATGAATAGTATTGTATCGATTGGTTTGTCAAGGGTTTGTTCATCATTCCAGAAAAGTGAATTTAAAAATACGTCTCTTGTGTCTCTACAATATTAACATCCGCTTTCTTCGCTATCGTCCTTTTCCTCTGTACAGATTTGATTATGTTTTAAGATGCTGATTTTCTACTGGAGAACAATCTATGTCTTTTTGGAGAAATCCAAATCTCCCTGGGTCAGGCTGAAATATTTTTGTCTGTATTGCCAAATATCAATACAACCTATATGACATTATTGTTTAAACAATAAAAAACAAAAAGCATAGGGGGAGAAGAGGGATATCAGAAGAGAAGGACAAGTAGGGAGAATCAAAAGTAAAGGAGAGGCAGAATGAGAGGGAGAGTTTGTGAATACACCCACTGTTTACACTCTCTAACCCGAGAGACCTTCAGTTCACCTGAACTTCCTCTGAGATGAATCTGAGTATCCTCTCTTATCAGAGAATGCTTTCATTTCCTTGCTGGACTCTCTCTGACTCCCCTTCTTCCTGCCTCCTCCTTTTCATCGCCTTTTTATAAGCACCTCTCTTGTTTCGTTACTACGCAGAAACGCTGGAAGATGCCACACTGCTGGGTTCTGTTTTCTGTCGACCATCAATCACACTGAATGCAGCATCTCTTCCTTTAGATCCTCTGCCTCTGCTCTGACTGCCTCTGTGTTTTATTCTTCTTCTTTTTTTTTTTTTTGCTCAGCTCAGTCATTTCCCGGAACAGTTGCTCAATAAAGTTGCCTGTCATTGAGTTTCTCTAAAAATCACACTTTTAAATGACCTTTAGCTCTCCTCTGCTACTCAGATCTGTTACGCACATTTGAAGCGGAACTCCAAATAATCACTAACATGACCAGCATACCCTTGTGAAGGTTACAGAAAAAAAACATAGCCATAATCACAGAACTTTCTTATAATAACTAGTAAGAAGAGTTAAAAATGTACCAGTGATGGCAGAGATTTGTCCTGATCCTTGTAATACAACTTGGCTTTGAGATGAGCAGATAAATTACGGGCGTGAAAAAGACTGCTCATCATAACCTTGTTCCTGGGTCGATATCGGGCTCATCTGGCAGGCGTGGTGAATCAATGGGGATCTCTGGTCTTATCCTACATTATCTCCTAATGACGTTGCCAACTTTCTAGAAGATTGTAAAAAAGCAACAAGGGATTTGTATTATCTTAGGCCATGAAGTCTCCTACTCAACCTCGGAGCCACTCTGCCTCGTTTCCTTTCAGAATTACTGTCTTTATCTTGCACATAAATTTAGGACGTTGGAGGCAAAAACATGCACGTACACACACACACACACACACACACACACACATGCATAGTAAGCTGCTTCTCCAAATCAAATCAATCAAATAAAGGAGGATTAATTTGCATCGTAACCCTGTTTACCTCATTCATCTTTATTGCAGCCAGGTTGATGTATTTCTTCACCCATGATTCTGCTTTCACACACCCATCCTCATTATGGCTGCAGATGGCGGCACGTCAGCTCACTAACAGCTCCTTTTACACCGTGTGTGTGTGTGTGTGTGATGGAGGGGGGGGGGGGGGGTTGAAAAAGAGGAACAAAGCCAGCAAAAAACATCAGTATGAACTACACTCATGCTACACTGTTGCCTTCATATTCTGCTCTGCCAGCTGTGTGCATATTGTGCACTGTTTATTTGGACGACCCTGACTGACGTACATCTATGTGAAAGAAGGTAACTAAGTACGTTTATTAAAATACTCTAAGTACTTACAGGCAACACACTGTGCTCAGTACTTGAGGTTATACAGTATGTGGAGAAGATGGCTGTGCACTCTCATAAACTGTAAGAGGGGAAATGGCTGACAAACGTTTAAAGAATTGCATCAGTCAGTAATTCAGCAACCTGCGGCCCTCATGTGAAGAATAAAGTGATTTACGCCCCCCCCCCACACACACACACCTGTTGCTCTGTGTGATGCCGTAATATGTATTTTGATCCAAGAAAGAAAGAAAGAAAGAAAGAAAGAAAGAAAGAAAGAAAATGCATGGTGGAGCAGTTCTCTCTATTTCCATGAGGGTTTTTCCTGGGTACTCCTGGCTTCCTCCCACACTGTAAAGACATGCAGATTGAGGTTATGTTAAAGATGCAGTCTATACTCTGTACTCATTATCGCATTCTACTCTAGTCATGGCAGTTTCTTGCCAGGAATGTGCCTTTATTTGTATGTCCTTGTACTCTGTGAGTGATTGAATGATATATGGTTGTACATGTGTGGGCACTGGCACACCTGTCCATGGTTACCATATTCTGCTTTGTCTGCTTTTTGACCAAAACAAACTGTGCTACATACACGATATGTACAAAGGTGCTGCACACCATAGACCAAAAAGTACGACCCAGGCTTTATCTAAAAGACAATGTCACTGACCATTGACCATACATACTTACTTATCACAATAGAAAGGGTGTGACACTTCTTAAGGCCAAGAGTTTGGGCTCTTTATGCTGCTTCCTCGGGGAGTCGCCCCAAATTCCTTCAAAGATGATTGTGCACTCAGCCCACGAAGTGGAGTGCAGGTGTTGTGGCAGCAGCTTTTGTGAATGGGGTGAGATAAGGTTCAGCAGTGCTGTGTGCTCTAGGAGCCGCTCAATTCTTCCTCTCCCCTGCAGGACCACAATAACTGACTGACTGGCCAATTTCTGCATGCTGGTGCAGGGCTTCATACCCCTCAGTCTTCCTGCTTCCTCCCTGCATTCTGCATTCTGGTCAACCTTCCCTTTCTCTGCTTTTTCCTCTTATCTCTCTCCTTTCATTTTAGTTCCTCACCCTGCCTCCCATGCACCTATCTCTCCTCCACATTTCTCTCTGTTGCTGTCCCTTTCACTCTGTCCTACCTTGTGACTTTGTGTCCGTGGTGTGACTGTCTCCTCACCTTTATCTTTCCCTGGCTTCCCATCTGGTGGTGGAAACAACAACTCAACAAGGTTTCACAGGAGGTTGTGTAGCTTGATTATAAGAAGTGTAATTATTTCATATATAAAATAAAGATGACACAGCATAAAAAATATATAATTTTGTGAGGGGAAAACAATTAGAGTGAATGGTTTGAATTACTGGGTGCTGATTCAGGTGGTAAGTTTAAAAAAGATGCTGATGGTAGAAAAGAATTCTGAATTTCTCCAAAAGATGGCTGAGGAAATACAGTTTCTGGGTTCTCATTAAAAAATTGGTTCTTCTTTTTTTTTTTACCTTTTACTTTCAATTTAAACCTCAAAACAAAACTCATCCACAAAATAAGCACAAGCAAAATAAGCCACAAACAAAGGGGCCACAAATTTCAAACATAATGGGAATTTATAATAATACTGAGTGCTTATGGGCAATATTCTTAATTTGCTCCAAAACATGTTATTGCTGACTGCTCACAACCAACGTACATATTGAGGAGAGACCGCTGTTTAACAAACTCATCTAAGGTTCCTTACAGTGTGTGAGATACCCTATTTTTAAGGAAGAACTAATAGAACGTTAGCATGCCACAATGATAATTTCAGTGAATTCAGATGTCAAGCATGCTGGACTGAAATAATAATAATACATAGCAAAAATAAATAACATTGCTGAGAGAAATGTGTTCATAAATATTGGGGGGGGGGGTCATGTGATAATTTGCAGCATTCACAGACACACAGACACAAAACAACTGTCCTGAAAGATGTTGATGTCCTCGTACCCGCTTCATTTTCACTGGAATGTCTCCATATGATTTCCTTTTCCTCATGGTTAAGAGTAGAGGTTTGATTCACTCAAGACACAATGTCAGCCTGCATGTGAATAAATAGTGGGGGGGGGGCAGATCCAATTATGTGTTTAACATCAGGTCCTGTGCTGTCCACATGCTATCAAATTTCTCTGAACTGAAGTTGATACTAGGTCACACCAGGCTCAGTTTGGTAGATTGAACAGTGAAAGTTCCACCATTGCTGCTATTGTCTTTTATATTATTGCTGCGACAAATATAATGAAAACACGACACATATCTTTGCTGCAGTAGTGTTTTACTGTAGTAGAGTAGGAGGTCCTCACTGTACAGAACTGTAAAAAGGAATATGGATTTCCAATAAAACTGTCCTGCTTTATGCAATACGGTTAGCACTTGAGCACCACTTTGAAATGGTTTGCTTTGTTACACCACATATTCTATATTATTAGAAGTCTGTCTTTGTCAACTGGAACAAAGTCTATGCTGCTTCACTTTATGTGTTGCTATTGTCATGTTTATCTGTATTTTTTTCGTTTCTCCACTTTGGTATTTTGTCTTGTTCCATCAATCTGCACATGGCTCTAATCAAGCACGTTTACACGTTGTTGCTCATTAATGTTTAATATCCTCTCAAAAAATGAAAACAAATGTGCAAAAAAATAAATAAAAAATGCAACACACAAACAAACTGCGTTCCCAACTGTTTCATTAACCTCCCACTAGTCTCTTTCAACACACAAAATTGATGTTGTGAGTGTGACGGCTCAGCAATAGTTCACAGATGGAAGATGGACTGAGGTGAGGCTGAAGCACACTTTTATTTAGAGGCACCTATGGAAGTCTGGGCAAACACTCCTATTCATTAGACCACAGTGCACTACTCCATTAGATGGTTAACACTTTCAATTACCCCAGCACTGCTGCCTGTTTGCTCTGCCCCGCACTCTGGGGGAAAGCTCTCACAATATAGCCAATTACCCACATCTCCACAAACCAAGTGCTTTCAATGCATAACAGCATGTTACAGCATGCTCCAGCCAAATTACACACAGAACACATAAAGCATTAAGGGAGATCGTGAGGCGAGATAGGGTTATTTAAGAAGCTATTTCCCCTGGTGCTTTATAGATATGGCATCTTATTATGTGTTCAATCATAACAATGTTGAGGTCTGATGCAATGTTACACTTACGCCCTGTAAGCATAATCTCCGCACACTGCATTATTCCCATTTAAGCAAATATATGACAACAAATGAGTCCCGTCCTCAGAAATTTGTAAACATGGATGTACAGAGGATTTGTCTGCTTTTTAAACTTAACAGTGATGTTCTTTGTTGTAAATATTATGGTGCTTTGTCTTAGTGAGCTTATTTAGAGTTTTTGATGAGCCTGTTGTGTAGAGGCTGTAAAATGTAATCAGATTATTTCAGATTGTTTTAAAAAGAAGTTCATTTTGTAAATGTTTTTTTTTATTTGTTTGTTTGTTTTGGTTCCTTTTTTCCATTTCCAACAGGAGACTGAACAAAACTGTTTGGGAAATAGAGTTATATTTTTACTCTATGTTCTGCATTTTATGGATGCTACTAATCAGGACAATGGCACTCTGCATGCCTGTTGTTGGCACCAGCAGGATACACTGCATTTTAAATTGTGGGATTTCCTTGATATAAGAAGCAAAAGTGTTTGCTGTGTAAAAGGAAGATATAGGTGTAATGCAGTATGTCTGTTTATAGTAAAATACAACCTTTGTGTATATGTACAGTATGTTTCGTTCAATTTCTTATCCCACTTTCCAGTAATTAATCCCCTGACCTGTCACGATTTGTCATGGTATGGTGAATGGGAAGCAGGCAAGAGCCAGCATTGTCCCACTCTTTTGAATTTATTGTGCAGCAGTACTCTGTTGTTATAGGGTCACCCAACTTCATTCTGTTCTCATAAGAACAGGCAGATGAAATGGCCCAATGAAATAAAGACAGCACTGTCATCTTATAGCTGAAAGTGTTCAATTACCTTTTCTTCTGTGCAGCTGTCTTTGCGCCATCCATTTACTTGTCTGTATTTTCTGTCTGTTGCCTTTATCCTGTCACTGAATAAAAGACGTTTGAAGAAGCTTTAATCAAGGCCATTACCTCTCTTGATGTCTGTGTCGTGAAGAGTTTCTGCTGCCTGCCCTGTTGAGCTCAACAGGTTGGTTGCTTCAAGCACTCACTTGGTCCAAATCATAGCTTCTATTACCATTACTATTTTTGATAGGAGATCAGAGAAGAGATGCATGCTTTTATTGACAAAGGTTGTTGTTTTCTTACATCTTTGTGCCATGTACATCTTTTGGTAATGTCACACAGAGCAAAGGAAAATAACAAATGCAGAAATACAATCAATCACACAATACCACTGACCCAACATATATAAATCACAGTATCTATCTATCACACTGGTCTCCACTCATATGTTGTTATGACCCTAGGTCATATTATTTGTAGTTTTCTCCTCTTTTGAGAGTGTGTCTGTGTGAGTGTGGTGTGTCTGTGTGACTGTCAGTCTCTCAGGTGATTGTCAACAACCAGGTAGCACACTGTGACTGGCTCATTTGGAGAGGACTTGGCTCATCATGAGTGGATGAAGTGATGGGGGCCTGGACTATATAAACCCTTCCCAAAGTGCACTCAGGGATTCCTGCTCACTCTTTTCAAGCAAACCCATTGCTCGTGAATTTGAAACTGATGTGGATAGTATTATTAGTTGTTGCTTGTTGTAAGTTAGGTAAGTTTATAGTATAGTAGGTAATATTTGTGCATATAATAAGGTTAACTTTGTAACATAAGTTATTGCTCTTGAGAGAGATTTCTTGACTGTTAGGGGTAAATATACCCCTGTCAAGGGTAAAATATACTTTTTTTTGTACTTATTTGTTAATTTTATGTTACATTTAAACAAAGGTAGCAGTAGTAGCAGAGATAAGCCATTTTTTTGTTTCACCTTTCTTTACTCCTGTTTTTAAGTTAGGAGCTTAGGTAAGTTTTTCTGTCATTTATTTTCTGTTTTCTTTACACCAGGTAAGATTGGGTTCATTAGAGAAGTTTTGTTTGTTATTTTGGCATTGCTCTTCTCCAAAGTCGATAAAACTGCTGTACTTTGTCAACTCTACTTCTGACTTTATGGCTTTCTTTGGAGAGACGAGTTGGAAGACACACACACGTTACCACCCATGGTTTCCCTTGGCCAGGGATGTAACATATGTGCCCAACTTTATTTTTTTTATTTTCCTCTATATTGGAGCATAATTTAAAAAAAATCAACATTTTTTTATAATGAAGAAAAAATTGAGACCAAAACCTCATCAGGAAAATCTCCACTAATGTTATAAATTAAGTGATTAGAAGCTCATTTTCCCATTAACCAGTGGAGTCGCCCCCTGAGGGTTATTCAGTATATTCCAGGGTGTCCTCAACCAGCAAACCAGATGTGTCTGTCTTCTTTTAATATGCAGTCTATGTTTAACATATGATAATGATCACAGATAATGTTATTAGACACGTCTTGTATGTTGTTCAGAGTATTGGTTGATTCATATAGGTTCTGCAAAGGTTAAAGCATAATACACATAGACCCGTCTTAGTGTTTGCCAAAGATACTGGAGGCATCAGCTGCTATTTATGACCTTGCAGCTCAGTAGCTACTAAATGCCAGCCATAGTGAATTTCATATGTTAACATCACAATCCAGAGCACATTAAAAAAAAAAAAAAAAAAAAAACATCTAAATCATTTCAAATGTGGAATACATAACTCGGCGTAAAATATAAAATGTCATAGTGCATCAAGGAAGACTTATTATGCTTATTAATTTAGTGGCTGTGACTGAAAATTCTCACAGCAGCACAGACCAATATGGCTGGGTTGGTTGGGAGCCCTTAGATAATTATTAAAATAATCAACTTTGATCCACGTCACAAAGGTCAGAGTATCTTTTTCTCTTTGAAAACCTCACCCCAAAATATCAAGCTGCCAAAACACAGGATAGAGGTGTGAGATGTTTTTTTTTTCTCAAAATCGTCACTCGCAGCTATCATTTTATTACATTGGTCTCACCATGAACTTGACTTTGATTACATGCTGTTAGTTGCCATGACGATAACAGGGTTGGCTCTGTTGTGTTGGCGTAATACCAGCTCATACTCATAAGCCGGGTGCACTCCTCAGCAGTTTCTCTCCCTGGCAAACACTGAAATATATGAGACAGTGTGAAGCACGTACAGTAATGTATACTCCAGACTGGAACATTAATCATCAAACAAGTGTGACTTCTACGAACACATTTACTTCAAACTCCAGAAGGAGCTCAAGTATGAGCACTGTTTGCTTTCATCGTGCGTTCAGAGATAAATATCTTTCCACTACATGGAGTTACTGCAAATCAGCATGATGATGACTTGGCTTACTACATTAAATAAATGTGCCTCCTGCTTATTTCATTTGCAGTGTGTAAGATTTAAAACCCATAAGTTTGTGTGTTCTCTTACTTGCTTTAAAATAAAAATAATTTGGTTATTATTACTATTATTGTCATTAGTTCTTATGGGACTTTTAAAAGAAACGTGTGGTTCAATACAGCATTTCAAGATTGTCTACCAGAAATATATTTTGTACAAATAGCAATAGGATGGTGTTGGAAACCTTTTCTTTGTCGAAGCAGAGACCAGGAGATCTTTCAAGTAGAACTTTATTGAGAACTCACCGTGCGTCGCTGTAGTCATCCAAGTCTTATTTACAGCTCAGCACTGTAGAGTTTTTATACTTTACAAGATAGAGGTGGAGACAATCTAAACAAAGCATGCATATACAGTACAGGAATCAGCCCGGTAACGGAATTTCCCCAGCCCTGATCTCATCAGCATAACAGTGTAGTTGAATACATAGATGCTAATCCAACCAGCCTGACAATATCACCCAGACTTTCACATTGTCATAGAGATCAAGGACACAGCCTGTCCTTAAGATTAGCGTTCACATTTAACTTCTGACGCTGCCCAGTGGTCAGGAAATGCATGAAGAAAAAAGGTTAATGTCTCAGTCACCTGGGCTGCCAGACTTGATGTCATCATCTTTACCTCAAAATGTAAAACCCAATGTACACAACTTCTTAGTTTATATACTATTATGTTGGAACCCAGATTTAAACATTTTATAAATTTTTAATCCAACATTGGACAGCAGTATACACGTACACAGTCAATGGAAATCATGGTCAGTTACTCTGTTCACCATTCTCAACAAGATTTAAAGGACACATAGAATGGTCTTTTTGAACCAAAAATCGAGATTACTGGTAGATGAATTAAATAATATTTATGGTCAAAAACCTCATAGTCTCTTCAGATTAAGCCAGTTTATTGCTGCTCTCTGCCAGCCTCTGAACAGACACTCTGTCTCTGAGCTAATGCCCGCCCCCCACAATACTGAGTCTCCTGTGATTGGCCAGCTACCAGCTGACTGACTGCTCCACGGTGCTTCTTCTTCTTCTTCTTCAGGTTCACACCCATGACCGGGAGTAGTTGCTGGCACATGTAGGGTTCGTTGCACGGCACATGTGCTTGTTACGTAACTAAACTTTTCAAAACCGCTTGCTCGAGCACAGGTAAACAGAGAAGCCCTTTTTTGTCAGAAGTGGCTGAAGTGTTTATTGTGACACTTTAGTGAATATCAGGATCTTAAATAGTGATTGCTCTTTATCTCTTTATCTTGATGTAGAAAAGAAAGACACTCACTCAAATGTTAAAACCAACTATTTCAAGATTTTATTGATTTATTGTATTTTTTTTTTTTGTTTGTTTGTTTTTAATTCCCCAGAACATTCCATGGTGACAAACATACTCTGAGATAAAGATATGTAGTAAATAAGTATTTATAGTGCAGTTGGTGGTTCAAGCAGCTTAGAAGAGCAGCATATTTGGGGAAAATGGTATTACTCTAGCTTTGTATTTTTGTTAATTCAGCCCCAGTGACTACTTTCTAATACATGCTTGCTAAAGTTCAAGCTAAAATGCTATACTAAAATGAAGTCCTATGCAGTTAAAGTGCAAATATTTTAAGAGCTAGTGCAATATTTACTACTTGGCCTGTGCAGCTCTGACGATAATGAGATTTCCAGGTCTTAGTTAATGAGGAAAACGAGTCTCAATTGTGCCAGAGGGTTGCTAGTCAAGCATGGCTTCCCGTTACACTCCATACAATCAAAACCTTAACACAGTATCTTGGATTTTATTTTTCATATGGTGAAGCAGATCATCCCATCTCACCAGCTAATTAAAGTTTTTCACCCTGACACTGGGATTCTGGCTCTGACTGGGGCTCAGAGATCAGGAGCCACAGCAGGGGTAAAAAAACATGTCACACACACACGCACACTCAAGGATTTCATGGCAGACTCTCTGATTTGTCTGATTGATGATGAAGCTGCTGTTTAATTTAACACTTTCCTGATGACAGATTTGCTAACACACTCCTTAAGATGATTGACTGGCCTTAGACAAAAGGAAAATCACCCTAGGCAACAGTTCCCCCCCCCCAACCTCAGTCTTTCCACTTTAAATCACTCGAGTGGCATTCATGGGGGTGCTGCTGCTGCTGCTGCTGCTCTTCCCCTTTTTCAGACTTTCTGTAGGGCTTCCTGTCACTTCAGTGCCACCTTCTTTTTCATCCTTGTTCTTGAGGAAACAATAGACCCCATAGAGACGGAACTTTTTATCAGGGAAGCCCAGGTGTCGCACACCTGGCTGAGATCCTCCACAACGAGCACGGGGGTTTACTATGGGGTAACGGATGCTGCCATCCTCCAGCCAACCGGCTTCACAGCGGTCCAGGAGCTGGAATTTCCACGCTGCATACAGCTGACCTACTTTGGCCACCACAGATCCATCTCGAACGCAGGCCTTGATGGCCTCTGCGTAGTTCACCTTCTTGAAGCGTTTGAGGAAGTACACTTTGCCTGGGGAGGATACAGTGGGAGAGGAGAGGAGGTGATGTTTGTTATAAGAACAAGTGAAACAGGTGAATGAAAACAAAGCAAGCCCACTGTTCAAGAGGCCAAAATCAAAGAAAGAGAGAGAAGAGAGTGAAGAAAGCCCCAGAGACGAGCTGAGCCCTGAGGGCAGATACTCTCAGTTGTACTTGGCACTCACATTGTGTTCAGAATATTAACTCATTCAAAAATCTATCTTGGCAGCTGCTCAAAATCGAAAGCCAATAGTTTTTTTGTGGACGGTACTCAACATTACTCTTAAAGTTAGTTGTTTGTGTGTAAACCGCCTCATGTTTTGAAGTGGAATTCACTTGTGAATCTTTTCATGGGTACTTCTTTTTGTTTTCAGTCTTTCTCCAAACTGTTTGCAGCCATCTTGCTTTACTTGCACAATGTTGTTGTTGCCTGCATCTGTCCTGACAAAATTTCACCTTCTGTGTGCAAAACAGGAATGTCAATAATATTTGATGGTTTGATGACAAGGAATCGGCATTTTGTGAACCCTATTATGGCGCTTTTACAGTGCTAGCACTGTTTTTTCGCTTTTCCAGGCGGGATAGTAAGTGGTACCTGATGCTTTGTTTTTTGGTACCTGCTCCGGTGAGGTTCCAAGCAAGCTGAGCCAATACTAAAATGTGATGTCGACAGACTGCTGATCACCGACTGTTCTGAGAGTGTAAAGGAAAATGTCATGACTGATACCAGAGTAGAGTCAAGTAGAACTGTATGATGGAAGAGTGGCATTAGTTACTAGTTTGAATCTAACATACATTTGTTTATATTCTCTGGGGAGACTTTTTCCATATTGATAGAATACTTTGAATTTAGCAGGTTAAACAGGTTGCATCACCCTAACACACAGTTTCTCAGAATAATGGCTATCATGGAAATTATGTGCACAACCTCAGCTTTGCACTTGGCTCAGCTATTGATTTAGTTCTTATTTATGTGGCCGGTGGCTATTAGCATGGCAGAACATTTTCTCATATTTCCCCAGGGGACATGAAACAGCCCTGGTCATGGCCACTACTGAGGCTGCCCACAACAGACTGTCATCCAAAGTTGACAGAGGAATCATTTCAGGTTTGTGTCGTGTTGTTTTTTTGTCACTGAGGAAGGCTTTTTTTAAACATTTTTCACATTTTAGAGATGTACCAAAATGGATTGGTGATTGAAAAGAAAATCACTGTTGTTATTTATTTAGTCCATTAAAAGCTTTAACTCTCTGTCAAACTTCAACAAGCTGCATAAAGTCAGATTATTCCAAACTGCAAACATGCACTCTGTTTCCTTAATGTAGTGAATATCCCTGTCAAAAATATAGAGTACTTATTTGCTTTCTTCAGTTAGATGATATAAAGGAGATAACTATATTTGAATTTGAATTTAAATTTGAAAGCTGCTAATAATTATAATCCTATTCCTCCTACTGATCTACAAATGAACCTATAGAGCTGGCATGTGTGACAGAGAAACTCATACGCTCTCCTTTGGAATGTGTTGTAAATCAAAGAGCTGGAAGATGAAATGCAATGCATGGCACCCAGTGGACACTGTGGCCCTAGCAAGGCTGAATCAACACAGCTTGATCTAAATCCAATGGCCTTGGGCCTGTGAGATCACAAGCTGACATTAGACACACATGCCTCATTTTCCCAAGGTCCAAAAGTACATCCTCTCTCTATGCAGTGCCACAACACTCCACCTCTGCCAGTGTTTTGTTCTCCAAACATGAGTCACAGATGCAGGATAATGGCTGGATGTTATGATCATGTAAAGGTGTGTCTCATTTTCAGATATACACACACCTGCGGCCTCAAACCCACAGTATCTCTGATCTCACCATTCAGCTTGGAAGTGAAACAGAAAGCATCGTAGCGCTCATCCTCCTTATGCCTGTAGCCATAGTTACGAACACCAGCAGGGGTGTCCTTGCGGCCACACTCGTCTCTGGGATGAGAGATTGGGTACTGGACTGAGCCGTCCTCCAGCCATCCAGCATTACACCAGTCTAGTCCCTCCAGCCAGGCCTAAAGAAGTAGATAATTGAGGTTAGTTGGCCAAACTGAAGTATTAAAGACATTATTAGGTGGAGAAAGAATGTAGTTTATCTCTTTTGACATGACTCCCCTATACTGGTCTTCACCGTTCAGGAATATTTTAGATGTTAGGGTGGACCTGCAATAAAGTTTCAGATCTAATCTTATGCATATTCCTAATTTCTGCATATGATATGACATGACCACATTATTACATCCACATACACTACTCACAATAAGTTAGGGATATTACTTACATGAGTGCTTTTCCTATTTGGTCTGAATTTTAATGAAATAAGTAAAAGTTCCCTTTGATATTACTAATAATGAATGAGACACACCAAGTTCACAAGCAACATCTGACTGCCTGCCACCGACCCGAAGGCGCACTATGGCCAGGTGGCGCTGCTCGTCCGTTATGTGACGTTGTGTGTTCATGGCTGTTTGAATGATGAACTTGGAATGACTTACTGACAATACCAGCTTTTTATACCCACAGAATGTTGAAATTGATGCCACATTGAAAAGGGTATGACATCCACTGACTCTCTCACAATATCCCTAACCTATTGTGAGTAGTGTATGTAGGCCTACAAATTAATGTATTATAACCCCACATAAAGTCTTGGTTATAATATTTGACTTGAGTTCACCTTGTGCAGTTGAGCGTGGGAGGCCAAAATGGCATCCAGCTGTTTGCAGGCTTCCTCAGCCTGGTGGTAGTTGAGCTTATAGCGCCCCTCACGGGGGTAATAAGGAAAGACCACTCCTGCAATTGACAGAAACAAGTTTACCGTTGAGCATGAGGCTTTAAAATTGTGAGTATGATAGAGTATGGCAATATTGTTTCAACTAAATCTCCAGCGGGATTTAAAGCCCAACCTTCTAGATCAAGGTTCACAAATCCTGCATCATCTTCCATGTCATTAGTGACTTCACATTCATAGCGTCCATAGTCCTCCAAAGTGACGTTTTGAATGATTACTGAGGCATCACCTGGTCCTGCCTGCTCCAGAAACACACGGCCTCGGTAAGGGCCAAACACACGCTGCTGCCTGGAGACATTTCACAGAGGTTTAAGTTCTTCCAACGTGATTTGTGATAAGCTTCTTATTTAGTAAGCATGTTGTTGGTGTGAAGAACAGCAATAAATACAAAGTGACTACCTGAAAACTGCATATGCAGAACTTACCTTCCAAGTGCTACAAAAACGTCCTCAAACTGCAGGGCATCTGTCACTTTGGTCCATTTAATGCGTATGCGAGCGGGGTCAGTGTTTTCTGGCTCATGATGGAATCTGCACGGCAGAGTGATGGAGCCACCACGATGTGTAATCACTTTACCAGGAGCTGTTTGCACGATGACTGCCCCACTGTCATCCTCTGTGTGAGGGAGGAAGAATAACATAAGGGGTTTGCAGAATGATGATATTTTTCTCTAAACCTGCTATGCTGCTTACATAATTATTTGTTATTTGTTGTTTTATTTTTTTTTTAATTTTTTTTTTAGTAGTCCATCAGTCAGTAAATTAGTCGGTTAGTTAGCTTGTTAGTCAGTCGGACAGCTAGTTTGATTGTCAGATACACAGATTTGTTCATTAATTCATTCATTTGTTTGTTCCTTCTTTCATTTGGTGGTCTATTTAATCAGGTTGGGTGATCAGGGGAGTGTCCATTCAAATATCCTTCAATCTATCTATTTATTCCAACCTTGTTGTCATTACATGGTCACTCTTATGACCAAAATTCTATATTGTGAATAGTGGTAAATATGAGTGAATGCCAGGAGCATTTTAATATCCATACAAATATGCACAGTCAAGTCCTTTCAGTGCTGTTTGCAATCAGCAACAACACTGCCAGGGCTTGTAATTGATATTCTAATCATAAAATCCGATCTTTGAATCTCTTTGTGGGAGATATCACAGCATGGCACCAGCACAATTGAATCAGCGTCATCCAACAAAGCCTATGCTGTCACATTTGTGCCTCAACATTCAGCATATTAGCAGGAGGACATTTTTTTACCAAAGGATTCAGTTCAGACTCTCTTCTATCCAGATCTTTCAAAAGATGTGTGTGTGTGTGCGTTCCCTGTCAACCAAACAGTATGTGCATGACAAGTGTGGTGAAAACATTTCAAACTTTTAATGAGCAGTTGCAAGAGGTTTTCTGCTATGTTGTGACCAGATAAAGGCACCTACAATTATTCATGCCAGCCAGCAATTAGTACTGTCCCTGCTCCCTGCTCTCTGTAAAGTTGTTTATCACCAGACGAAAGCACGAAAGTACTGTTAGGTCAAAACTTTCAGCATAGTATTTCCCAACACTGAAGTGGAAAAACACAAAGAACACCATGTTACTGTTTCATTTGGGAATTCACAGACGTGATGACAGCAGGGGCAGTTGAAATCCAAAGGTTTTATCAGATTGGGAGGGTTTATGTCCCTGTCACGGCACTATTGGGACTCCTGTGGGTTAGCCAGGGAGCCCATGTGTAAGAGTGGTCATACAAAGATTAAACTGTGTACCTGTATAAACATACTCTCTTATTTTGCCACTCTGTACCTGCTGTTTAAAGGGATCAATGTGTATTTGACCAACTGTGAAATTTTACAGGTTTAAAGCCCAATTATTCTTTTATGTTGGACTGAGGGCAGACTGGACGCTACATTGACTATTGCCTCATGAATGACTTGAAGTGGATTCACAAGAAAGTAAATGATCAGGCATGTCAGCATGGATGTCGTTGCAAAAGAACACAGATGTCTTTGACATAGTGTCAAAAATGTTCTTTATGTTCACTCTGCTATTTATTTTTAAACGGCGTAAACCACACATGGGCAACATATTTCACCCCAGGCCAGATCTAACGCATGATTTCTGTGATTCCTGGACACACACAAGAGGACTGCTTGTTTCTTTTGACTTTAGATAAACCCAACTCCTGTCCATTAACAATTGAGCACTTTGCATTCCACTGAAAGATCAACATTATTGCAACTTGGCTAATTTAATTTACCTGTTGTCTTACTCTCTCCCATTAAATATTTTTCATGCCTACTGAACAGCTGCTTTGGCAATAATGTGCATTCCTTCTTTTTTGGACTTCACATCTAAAGTCTAATTCATAAAACGTGCTACGGATGTAAACATTTTCTTTTTCTCCTCTACTATCTTGTTTTCCTCTTCTTGCATTACAACTTCCACCATTTTCACTTTATTGTTGTTGAATTCTCCTATCTGGAACTGTTGTCAAGGCAACAGCATAGTATTGAACTGAAGTTCAAAGGACACTGTGACTTCATGAACTTGGATGTTCAGAGCGACAATACTGACTTTGATGAGAAAAATCTAGAGGCAGTCAGTAATGCAACATTATGCAAAATGCTGTAGAATACCAATGAAGTTTTGAATCGCTCTGTCCAGCTTGAGTGTCGCAAGAGACAGAATTGATGTTGCAAGTATTATGAGTAAACAACTGACAAGACTTAAAGAGCACAGAGAAGAGCCAATACTGATTCGGCAGTCCCAACTAACGTAATCCGACGAAATGAACTCAATGGGTAAAACAGATACACGGACAGAGGACAGTGATTATTTCACTGACAAGTTTGTCTTAGACATCATCAAGCAGACTGTGGTGGATATCGAGGACCTGAAGATGTCACTTTACATGTGGGATGAACAGGAACATCATGTGTATGGGGATAATGAGGATGTATTCAAACTTGGTCTGATCACAAAAGAGAAGGCAGAAGAATATCTGGCACTGTTTTTCAGTATGCAACTAAAATCTACCAAGTCTTTTTGGGAGCATAAAGAAAATGTGGCCACTGAACGCAGCATTCCCCCAACCACTTCAGCCACTTCCCCTTCACCAACTTCTTTCTTTGAGGAGACCCAGAATCTCCCTTCAGCTTTGTCAGAGAGAGTGAGACATAACAAAGATTGCAAAAATGCCATGAGCCCTGAGACAAGGTCAATCTCCAACTGCTCTTCTGGGTCAAAATGGGGGAGGGAAACAGCTTCCCCTGCCTCCTCACCTTCTTCTACAACAATGTCCTCCCATGAGATAGCAGATAGCAATTGCTCCCAGGCCTTCAAGGAGACAAACACCTGCAGACTCTTTTCATCTTCTTCTGAGAATGAGGAGGCCCACAGTCTTTCTCCAACTTTGTCAGAAAAAGGAGGACATGATAAAAATAGCAAAAACATTGTACTCCCTGCAAAAAGTTCATGCTCCAAGTGTTCCACCAGGTCAGAGAAGGAGAGGGAAATAATTTATCCTGTGTCCTCTTCTCCTACCTATACAGCAGTGTTCACCCCCAAGATGGCAGACAGTTGCTCTCCGACCTTTGAGCAGACTCAGAACTACAGTCTTTTTCCATCTTTATCTGAGAACAGTCACTCACCAAATTTGTCAGCAAAGGGGCCACATGATGAAGACAATACCACCGCCATCAGCCCTGTGACAAGATCGTCCTCGAAATGTTCCACCAAGTCAGATATGATGGGGAAAAGTGTTGCCTCCTCACGCACAGCATTGTCCACCCCTGAGATGGCAAACGGTTGCTTTCAGGCCTTTGAGGAGACCCACAGTCTTTGTCCAACTATAACAGAAAATGAGGGGACCCACAGAATTGCTCCAGCTTTGTCTGAACTAGAGGAACCAGAAGACGGCAGCAACAATGCCATGATCCTTCATAAAAGACCATCCTCCTGCTCCTCCACTAGATCAGACATGAGCCTAAAAACCGATTCCTCTGATTCTTTGTTAACATCCACTGCAGCATTAACGGAGGACACCCTACACAGCATCTCTCCACCCAAGGTGGGTGAGGATCTGAAATATACTCACCATCTTCCCCAATGTCTTAAAATGCTAGAGGAACAGGGAGAGAACAAAGAACGCAAAAAAGTTATAACCCCTGAGACACGATCATCTCCAAACTGCTCCATCAGATCACAGGAGAGGGTCTTTGAGGAAACCTTCAGTCTCTCATCAGCTTTGTTAGAGATCAAGGAGAACCACAATCTATCCCCAGCTGTGTCAGAGACAGATGGACATGAAGGAGACAGCAAAAACTTCACAATTCCTGAAAAAAGGTCAACATCAAAATGCTCAGATAAATCAGTGGTGAACAGAAATACTCTTTCCACATTACCAACAGTTATAGCAGTGACTGAAATGGAAGACAGTTGCTCTCAGGCCTTTGAGACCAAGAACCGCAGTATCTTTCCATCTTTGTCAGACAGGGAGACTCACAGTCTTTCTCCAGCTTTCTTGAAGCAAAGAGGAAATGATGAAGAAAATATGATGATCCCTGCAACAAGATCATCCTCCAAGTGCTCTACCAGGTCAGAGAAGAAGATGAAAACAGCTTCCCCTGCATCCACTTCTCCAGTTTTCAACCCTGACATGAAAGACACTTGCTCTCAAGCCTTTGAGAAGACCAAGACCTGCAGTCTGTTCCCAAGTGTTTCTGAGAATAAGGAGACCCACAGTCACCATGCAGCTTTGTCATATAAAGGGGGACAAGACAAAGAAAGCAAACAAGTTTTGACCTCTGACTCAAAATCATCCTCCAAGTGCTCCAACAGGTTGAGGAAGAAGACAGCTTCCCCTGCATCTTCTACAGCAATGTTCACCCCTGACATGGTAGACAGTTGCCCCAAGGAATTTGAGCAGGCTGACACTTGCAGTCCATTTCCATGTTTATCAGAGAATGAGAATACCCCCAGCCTTTCCTCAGCTGTGTCAGACAAAGATGAATATGAAGAAGACAGCAAAAACGCCATGTCCCCTGTGAGACAATCATCATCCAACTGTTCCAACAGATCACAGGTGAGAGAGGAAACATCTTCCCCTGCTTCCTCTTTGCATGCTACTACAGCAATGTCTACCCCTGAGTCAGAAGACAAGGAAACCTGCAGACTGCCTCCACCTTTGTCACAAAAAAACTGCCATGAAGGAGACAGCAAAAACACCATGACTCCTAACAAAAGTACATTATCAAAATGCTCATCTAGGTCGGAGGTTAGCGGGAACACTTGTTCCCCTTTACCAATCATTAGAGCAGTGTCTGAGATGGAAGGCAGTTGCTGTCAGGATTTTGAAGAGACTGTGACCTGCAAACCCTTTCCAGCTTTATCTAAAAATGAGGAGGTCCACAGTCTCTCTCCAGCTTTGTTAGAACAGCAGGGACAAGATGAAGACACCAAGAAAGTCATGACACCTGTGACACAATTG
This sequence comes from Brachirus orientalis, assembly GCA_016785285.1. NCBI lineage: Eukaryota > Metazoa > Chordata > Actinopteri > Pleuronectiformes > Soleidae > Brachirus > Brachirus orientalis. The sequence continues at coordinate 10,759,273 of JAFBJR010000180.1, forward strand.
TCATCCACCTGCTACATGAGCTCACAGGTTAGGGGGGAAACATTCCCTGCTTTCTCAGTGCCAATCTACACAGTAGTGTCCACACTTGAGCTGGCAGACAGTTGCTTTCAGGCATCTAAGGACACCTGCAGTCTCTCTCCAACTTTGTCAGAAAAAGAGGGGCATGAAGGAGACAGCGAACACATCCCCAAGGCAAGTACACCCTCAAAATGCTCTACTATTTCAGAGGTTTGGAGGAACACTCCTTCCCCTTTACCAACTGTTAAAGCAGTTTCTGAGATGGCAGACAGTTGCTCTCAGGCGTTTGAGGGAACTCAGACTTGCAGACTCTTTCCAGGTTCTGAGAACAATAAGATCCACAGTCACTCTCCAGCTTTATCAGAGAAGGGGGCACATGATGAAGACAGTTCTATCATCATGATCCCTGCAACAAGATCATCCTCCAAGTGCTCCATCAGGTCAGAAATGAAAACTGTTTTCCCTGCTTCCTCCTTCCATACAGCATTGTCCACCCCTGAGATGGCAGAGAGTTGTTCTCAGGCTTTTGAGGGGACCCACAGCCTCTCTTCAGCTATGCCTGAAAATGGGGGGCCCTGCAGACCATTTCCGGCTTATTCAAAATTAGAGGGACATGAAGAAGACAGCAAAAATGTCAAGATACTTGACACAAGACCATCCTCTAGCTCCTCCACTAAATCCATAATGAGCATAAAAATTGATTCCTCTGATTCTACTTTAAGGTCCGCTGCAGCATTAACAGAGGCCACCCTGCGTAACATCTCTCCAGCTATGGTGGATGAGGATCTGAGGAGATACACTCACTGCCTTGCCACATGTTTTAAAATGTTAGAGGAACAGGATGATAACAGAGACAGCAAAAACCTCAAGCCAACTAAGACACCATCATCTCCCAACAGCTCCAGGGGAATAACAGCCTTCCTTAACTCCTCTTTTTCAACCACTACCGCAATGTCCACCCCAAAGCTGGCAGATAGTTTCCTTCAGGCTTTAGAGCAAACCTGCAATCTATCTTCAGCTTTGTTAGGGAAAGAGGGACATGAGGGGGACAGCACAAACATTATGATTCCTGAGACAAGGTTATCATCAAGACACTCAACCAGATCAGAGGTGAGCAGGAGCACTCCTTCCCCTTTACCTACCATTGTAGCAATGTCTGAGATGGACAATTGCTCTCAGACACTTGAGGAGACCAAGACCTATGAGGAGATCTTCAATCTCTCTCCAGTTTTATCAGAAAAACAAGCATATGATGAAGACAGCAAAATAGCCATGATCTCTGTGACACGATCATTATCTCACTGCTCCTCAAGATCACAGGTGTGGGGGAAAACGTCTTCCCCTGCTTCCTCTTTGCAAACCACCACAGCAGAGTCCAACCCTGAGCTGACAGACAGTTGCTTTCAGGCTTTTAAGGAACCATGCAGTCTCTTTCAACATTTGCCAGAGAGAGAGAAACATGAAGGAGATAGCAACGACATCATGATTCCCGAGACAAGTACATCATCTAAATTCTCCACCAGGTCAGAGATGAAGATGAAATCAGCTTTTCCTGCTTCCTCTTCACCTGTTTCTACAGCTGTGTTCACCCCCAAGATGGTAGACTGTGGCTTTCAGGCCTTTGAGGAGAATCAGACTTGCAGTCTCTTTCCAGCTTTACCTGAGAACAATAAGATCCACAGTCACTCTCCAGAGTCAGAGAAAGAGAGATATGATGAAGACAGCTCCACTGTCATGCTCGCTGTGACAAGGTCATCCTCCAGGTGCTGCACCAGGCCAGATGTCAGTTGGAAAACAGTTTTCCCTGCCTTCTCCTCAAATACAGCATTGTCCACCCCTGAGATGGCAAAGAGTTGCTCTCAGGCTTTTGAGGAGACCCACAGTCTCTCCTTAGTTATGTCAGAAAATGGTGGGACCCCCAGACTATCTCCAGCTTTATCTGAATTAGAGAGACATGAAGAAGACAGACAAAAGGTCATGGTCCCTGGCACAAGACCATCCTCTAGCTTCTCCACTAGATCAGAAATTAGCATAAAAAATGATTCCCCTGATTCTTCCTTAAGTTCCACTGCAGCATTAACAGAGGCCACCCTGCGCAACATTTCTCCAGCTATGGTGGATGAGGATCTGAGGAGATACACTCACCGTCTTGTCCTGTGTTTTAAAATGTTAGAGAAGCAGGAAGATAACAGAGACAGCAAAAAACTCAAGTCACCTAAGACACAATCATCTCCCACCTGCTCCAATAGATCAGTGGTGTTGGTAAAAAAAGCTTTCCCGAATTCTGCTTTGCCAACCTCTGCAGCAGTGCCCACCCCTGAGCTGGCAGACAGTTTCCCTCAGGCCTTTGAGGAAACCTGCAATCTCTCTCCAGTTTTGTTGGGAATCAAGGAGACCCACAGTCTCTGCCCAGTTTTGTCAGAGAAAGAGGGACATGAAGGAGACAGCATAAACATCATGATTCCTGAGACAAGGACATCACCAAAACGCTCAACAAGATCAGAGGTGAGCAGGAGCACCCCTTCCCCTTTACCAACCATTATAGCAGTGTCTGATGTGGAAGAGAGTTGCTCTCAGGCCTCGTGTTTCTCTCCAGCAAAACCACCTACCTCAATCTCACCTACCTCTTCAGCAGAGTCCCACCCAAAGATGGTAGACAGTTGCTCTCTGGCCTTTGAGGAAACCAACAGTCTCTCTTCAGCTACATTAGAGAGAGAAGGAAATGGCAAAGACAGCAAAATTGTCATGGCTGGCACAGAACCCTCCCTCACCAGGTTTGGTAAGAGGAAAATTGCTTCCTCCTCTACTTTACTTACCACTACAGCTTTAAGTGAGACCGCCCTACGCAGCATATCTCCAGGAGCAGTGGATGAGGATTTGAAGTGGTTTACTCACCGTCTTGCCCACTATTTTATTATGTTGGAGAAAGAGGAACATAGAGACAGAAAAAACATGATCTCTGAGATCCCACAGCAGCAGACAGAAAGCAGCAAGCAGCAAAAGTCTGCATGGAGGAAGTTTTTTCATACAAGGCGTAATAACAAGATCCATCCTCTTTCTCAGGAGGACCACAATGAAGACTCCACTTCAGCAATTTCCTCAACCAGAGAGGACCCATGCCAACTTAAAGATGAAAGTGCTGAGCTGCAGAAAAAGAAGAAAAAGTCTGTGTGGGGGAAGTATTTTCGTAAAAGGCAAAACGAGGTCTATCCTCTTTCACAGGAGGACCAGAAACGTCCAACGTCATCCTCCACCAGAGAGGGCCCATGCCAGCCTAAAGATGAAACTCATAAGCTGCAGAAAAATGAGAAGCGAGAAATGTCTGTGTGGAGGAAGGTTTTTCATGCAAGGCAGTACAACAACACCCATCCGCTTCCACAGGAGGACCACAAAAAAGATTCCTTCACTCCTTCAACACCTTCAACACAGGACCCATGCCAGCCGAAAGATGAATCTCTTGACCTGCAGAAAAAGAAGCAGCAGAAGAAGTCTGTGTGGAGGAAGTTTGTTCGTACAAGTCAGAACAAGAGCCATCCTATTTCACAGACAGAGGACTCTCCTTCAGCACCTCCGCTCACCACAGTGGACCCATGCCAGCTTAAAGATGAAACCAATGAGCAGCAGAAAAAAGAGATCAAGTGGAGCAAGTCTTTTTGGTGGAATTGTTTTTGTCTAAGGAAGAAGAACAAAATCCATCCTTTTCCACAGGATCAATCTTGACCTGGCTCAAGAGGTCACAGCAAAAAGGGACATTAATCATGTTTTATGTTTAAGGAATGCTTAAATAAAACCAAATTGAACCATATCAAATGAACACATGAAATCTTCCTAAGATGAGATGTGTAAATCAGCAGAATCAGTGGCATGGACATGTAGAGATGGACTCTGGGTGGTACTGAAGCACCTGCCCTTCTAATATTATTTAACTTGATGTGGCCCACATCATCAATTCTCAATTAAATGTTTTAATAATGCACAAACATTGCATATAAAGATATATCTAAAAACAACAAGCCTCATGCTGTATGTATTTTTAGAGTAGTGCTTACGTTAGTCAAAATGTTTCCAACACTCAAAATCCACAGAAATCCAAATTTCCATTGAACATCACAGACATTCATTTTCCGCATTTTAATGACGTCAGCCGCTGTGCTGAGCTGCTGCTGTTTTACAAAAGGGTTTGCTTTTGAAAATTACCATGAATAAAAAACTTTTGAAAAGCTCTAAAAGCTCCTCTGTACTCATACCAGGACCTGCATACAAAATAAAAATAAATACAAGCAGGAAACAGGCAGAGCTGAGAGCTGCTGCTGCAGTTAGAGCTGTAGTAACTCACAGAGAGTCAGACGGTTGTTGTAACACCTTTTAAAAACAGTTAATTGTTGTGTGGCTTATGCGGCTTGTACAATGGTAATAAAGATCCTTTTCTTCCTCTCCTTTTAGAAAAATCCTTGAATAAAAAATGACTTCAGGAAAGAGAGATCACTGAAGATGATCAGTCATATAACCAGGACTACATTTACCACTTTATTAAAAACACTACATGGGCACTGATCATTTTATTAGGAACACTACATTGATCTCTTTACTAGGCTAACTACACTGACACTGATTCTTTTATGAGGGCCCACTATATTGAAACTGTTCACTCCATTAAGAACACTCCATTGACACTCATTTCCAGTTCATTTCATAAGAAGCACTACATTAATCACTTTATTGGGAACACTGCATTGATACTGGTCTGTTTATCAGGAACATCACACAGGTCACTTTCAATCCGGCAATGTAAAAAAGAGAATAATCCATAAATTCTTTTCGACATGGGCACTGAGAAGCAGGCCTGTCAAACTGTTGTCTAGTTGAAGTTACTGTCTTAACGGAGATGTTTTTTTATTCCTTTCTGTTTTCATTTTAGATATTTGTTTAAGACTGTTCCCATAGAAAACTCATTTGTTTGCTGGCTGCAAAACAATTTATAATATCAACTCAGATAGACTTTACAGGAACACTAATAACACTCCAGCTTTTCATCACTTTGTCATTATTAGAACCCTGGGAAAAAAGTCCTTACCAAGCACATGCACCACTTTTCTTCTTCCCTTCTCAATGTCAGTTGGTAGGGAGGTCACTGAGATGGCACAGATCAGGATGAAAACCCCAAAAGGCATTTTTTCAAAAGCCAGAGGTTGAAAGCACTTTGGAAACTGAAAAGACAGATCAGAGAAGTGGGAGCATCATAGGCTCACTTAAGGTGGAGAAACTTGAAAGTAGCACAGATACAAAACCACAGATTTCTCATGCATCTTGGACAAAATGTATCACCTTCCTACTATTTTCCCAGAAGTCAGCCATGGTGAAACTTCCAAATGACCCAGAATTCAACCTAAGGTGGCTAAACCCAGGTGGTTAGCGAGTCGTGAAAAAGGCAACACACTAGTAATTCCTTTAATGTTCTCAAAACAAGAATATAAGGTCACCTTGTTTAGCTCCAGAGTCATGCTTTAAAAACCTGCTTCACGCTTCACTCACAGTCACAGTATAAAAAGAGGAGATACTCTGAACCAGACCAAAACTTTAAGCTGGTTTGGCACTTCTTAGGCTCAGTGCCGGCGAGTGAGGAGGAACATGTATCATTTGGAAAGTTTTGAGGTTGAAATACATAAGAAACACAAGAAGGCTCAAAAAAAAAACAACATCCATACTGCTTATATTGGCTAGGTCTCACATGTAGACACAATTTAAATATCAATGTGACATACTGGTAAAATAAACATTTAATAAAAAAGTATTCTTTGAGGGGTGCAAGGGAAACTGGAGCAAATCCCAGCTGACACCCCAGGGTTATCACCAACAACATACAGAGACCTATGGTATATTGTAACCTAAAGCTGCATGTCTTTGTACTCTGGGAAGAAGAGTTCCTACAGAGTCCCCCCAGAAATATGAACCTGTAATTCATGTACTATCCTCGATCCTGTACAGTATTAAAATTAATCTGTTGTAGCTATACTTTAAAAAAAATAAGTCTACCACAATGCCATGTTAAGAAACACAATAAAAATTAACTTTAATTTCATCAATGTATTTTGCAACGTTTCGATGGTGTTCTGCACCACAGGATACATGATGTTTGTCTGTTATTAACTAAATGTGTAGACATATGAGAAATGATAATGTTCTTATTGTTATTGCACAGAATTAAAAAAAATAACCCTGTGTAAGCCTACACAGCTAATATGAGCAGCCACTTAGCTAAATTAGCTCCAGAGGCTGACACCTTCTGGTATAATTGAATACTGTCCTCGAGTCCAAGTGAAGTCTTGAGTCCTTTGGGGTCGGGTTGCATGTCAGGTCTGAGGTCACTCTTTGTGTGTCATAATTGCGGCTTGAGTTTGAGTCTCAGACTTGAGTCCCCATCTGTGGTGTCTGCAGTAGGCTGTCAGGACATATTTGGATTTAAACTTGGTGAGGACAGTTTGACTCCTCCTTACATCCTTGAAGGACTGGTTTGGTTTAGGGATGAGGTTGGAAATGGGCCTATAAGTGTTAGGTTAAGGTTTTTGGTTGTGGTGATTAAGGTTAGGGTAAGAATCTCCTTCATGTCTATGAGTCTCCTCACTCAGAATGCTTTACGCGAATGCGTGTAAATGTGTTTAGTGGATCCCTACAGTAAGTGACTCATGTATTTGTACCCATGTGCTGTATTATGTATGTTAACAATGATGATGCAGCTAAAAATATAGCTCTCTGCCAAGTGCAAACTTTAAACAACTGCGCAGGTACTATTGTGGATGGAATAAAAATGTCACAACAACAAAATAAATTGGTCTAGTGGGTATCCTTCTACTATATGCATTGCGAGAGGTCTGCGTTGTCAGTGTCACCCATGAATAATTGCCTCCCATAAAGCAGCACTGCAGCAGTACATAACATTTAAATATAAAGACAGGCCCCAGTGAAGCAGAGTCACTAAACACAACGGCTATTTCACATGCACATTGTACACTAACAAAACCTCTGCAGCATCATCTTTCTCAAGGTGAGTCCATTGGCCATTTCTGTAGTTCTCATGCAGCACGGAGAAGTGCAGGACAGAATCGCACTATTTAAGCACAGAAGTGAACTTACCATGGCTACCAGAACAGAATGAATGTGTATAGATGACGCTGATGTGCCGCTGTGCGCAGCTTAACTCCTCATCCACGGTAAATGTTGCTCTGCAGCAGCTCTCACCTCTCTCCTCCTCCTCTTCCTCCTCCTCCTCTCTCTACCTTTCTCCCTTTCACTCTCTCTCCCTGTTTCCAGTCCCATTGCTGATCTTTCACACTGCAGGGGAACCACTGGTCTTTGTGGGTCCCGCAGTTCTTCAATGACGCAGCAAACATATGACTGTGCACACAGCCACAGCAGTGGTTTCACAGATTTCTGTGATAATGAAGCCCATCAGAGTGACTGTCATTGGTTTAACAGTCACACTTTGTTTCAGTTGATGCAGTGACGTCTCATTAATTTTCACACAGAGTCCTGTTGCTATCAAAGCCCATGCGAATCATGGTGGCTGTTTGTGTTGATGTTGTGATCAGAGATTGAAACTGTGCATCTTATTCAAAACAAATTGAATTCAAACAGCCCAACAGCTGACTGATGAAGAGAGGGGTAATAACATTTAAATTAGAGCAATTAACTTTAATATCAGTGACGCAGTGTAGCCCAGTCAGTGTAATGTAGTCAGTTCTTATTTAGGATACATTTGAGCTAGTATTGCTACTTCATACAGTACTAAATTTGGCCTACAATTGTCCTACAGTTACCAGATATGTGACCTTTTAAGTCACTACATTTATTCAATGTTAGCTATTTATATATTCTGACTCATCATCCTGCCATTCCACTACATCAACAGCCTGTCTGTCTATCTGCTTTGGGGGCTTTACCTTAACACTTCCTCTGCTCTTACTCTAACTTAAAAAAAACAGACCAAGCACGACTAAATAATAATTTAGTCGACTAAATTGCATTTTATAAATTCTAGTGGCATTTATTATTAGATATAGTTTTGCCTTAAATGACCTATATTTAATAATTTGATTAACCTGGCCACAAACCAGGTGGTTTACACAATACAGCAATAGCAACAAAGTTGCTTTTGATGCAAAGTCAGCTGAACTGAAGCCCAGAGAATAGAATAGAATAGAATAGAATAGAATAGAATAGAATAGAATAGAATAGAATAGAATAGAATAGAAAGATGTGGAGTGCTACTCCAGAGGGCTGTTGCATAGAGTAGAATTAAAACAATCCAGGATATCTGAGAAAGTGGGGTTTAAACTCACTACTGAGTTTATCTCAGCTGCACAAACACCCAACCAGGATAATAATGTGGAGGCATGACTTGTCGGAGCCAGATGTGACTGATGTAAGTGTACATTCAAAGCCACATTCATTTTGAGGTGACACTGACGTCGATCACAGATTTACTGATGTAGAAATGCAGAGTGAGTCACAGCTTATAATAGAAACATATGAAGAGGTGATACACTTGACACGTAAAAAAAAAAAAAAAGGAGACAATATATTCACTTTTAATAAGACCAGAGATGTCATGGTCTGTCTCCTGGCTGGGCGGAGTTTGGGTTATTTCCTGCTTTTTATTGTCGTATTTCCTGTTTGGTGCTGGCGTGTTGACTTGCTGGCGGCACGACTGGGCAGGCTCGGTAATCACCGCGGTTGCACCTAATTTTCTCATTGGGACCTGCCTTCTTATACCAGGATTTCCTCTCTCCTCCTTTTCAGCGCGCCATGTGTACCATGCTCGGTAACTTTCAGAACTCTAAGCTCCATCAATACTCTTTTGCTCCTCGTTTTTTTAGTTGGTCTTTTTCTTCATTTTTGTATAGTTCTAATCCTTCTTTTCCCTTTTTTCCAAGACTCCTGTTTTCCCTGTGAACCACCCTGCCAGCTCCGTCTTTTGTTAATTTTTTGTAATAAATCCTTTTCCCTTTTACTCTGTCGTCCCTGCCTTTTTGGGTCCGCTTTTTGTTAACCTTTTTACCATTCACACGAATCGTTACAAGAGCAAAAGTCTGGCAGACTAACAGACTGACTGAATGAAGTAGCCCAGTATAAATATTTACAGAGCTCATTTGAGCAAAGAAACAGTTGATAATACCAATCTAACTGAGAGCCTTTCAGTACTAAGGAGTTTTCTTATAACAAAATAGAGGTTTCCTAAAAATAAACCTTTGGGGGAAAAAAAGGAAAAACACTTGTGCTTGTCTGTTTTCGCAAATGAGCTCCTGACTCCTGACTTTGCAATTCAAGTTAAGTTAATTCTCATTTTCATCAAAAAAATTGTACAATCTGCAGTGGAAAATCTGCTTCATGTGCCCCTGAGGGATGTTTGATGTGGATCTGTGTGCAGTCAGGTGACCAATCACATTAAGAAAAGCTGTAACGCAACATGGGTTTTGTGGAATCTGTATTGCATGTTACCAGTCAATTATTAGAGTTTCATCATCTAAATTATCATCCAAAAACAGGCATGTTATTGCGTAAAAAACAAATGACATGAATGGGACTCAATAGAGCATACTGACTGCCCTAAGTCAAGACTTAATTGAAACCATATTTGCAACCTCAGCCATTTCTAATCTTCTCAACAACTGTAATATTACAAAATCTTGATAAACCTCTCACAACAATGCAACAATCACTTGTAAAAATCCATATTAGAGAAATATTGGCAATTGCATTTACAATAACACTGACTGAATCACAATTTGTCTGAGATATTTTAATGCAGGCTAATAAAACTGAGATCAAATACATCATGAATAAGTGTAAATCATATGTGTTTCCAGGTTTCGGAGTGGCAGCTGACTGAACTGCACAGAATAATTGTCCATGGCAACATATGCGTCCCTTCTTTCCTACAAACGAATCAGGGCTCAGCTAGGAGAATTGACATATCCCGGCTTAATCCCCTAACTTGGTTTTATGCCGCCCACAGGTCATGCATCTTCAAAATATACTTTAAAAACATTTCTCACACACACACACACTCAAAAAAACATAATTTCATTGTTTGGTTTGTTAATTGAATTTCACTTTTATAATACTGCAACACATTTTTCAGTGTTTGGTCTTGAACTGAGGTCTGTCACTAAGGAGATTTCATGCAATGTTTCATGTCTCAATACTAATCCCTGAAATACTTGTAGACCATATCAACATTTTCATATGATACATATGAAACAATCATGTGAAACTTCACATTCTAATATTTAGTTCTGTCGACTCTGCAGACTTAAAAACTATTGATGTGTAACAAGTTGAACAGACTGTTTCTGCAGCCCTGCATGTTTCTCGCTTCTCATCCACTCACTCACCATTGGCATAATGTGTTTAAGACATGACATGTCAAACTCTGAAGTCTCTCTTTGGCTTCACACGAGCAAGCGCCGTCGGCTCAGCAAGAGCCGTCAGTGAGAATGACGGCTAACTAAGTGAGGCTCCTGAGATCATAGCAGCCAAGAATGAGAGGAGACAGGACACTCAGCATGAGGCAGCTACACTTTGTGTTTTAAAAAGATGAAGCTGCATGGCTACATTATTCCACCCTCTGTTGCTGAGGAAGAAAGTGGACCTGTCGACTGCTGTGTTACAGCTGCTGGTGTTACAGTGGTGGCATCACTGTGAGAGCAGTTTTTTTCAGTCATGTGCACATCACAGAGCTACAGCTTTGTTGACACTAAACATTAAAATTGTACACAGACAGCTTGCTTTCAGGGTTGGATTTTTCTGGAAACATTATTGGACAGTTTTACGTCATTCACAACAATCTTGAATGAACAAATGATTCTTTGCCCTGATTTAGACAAGGCCTTTGTAGTTGACTCTACAGAGCAGGAGGGAGAGTATCCTTCCAGAAATCTAGTACATAAGTTAAAAAAAAATTGACTGCAGGCAACTGGAACTTGGGAGGGAGGTCATCTTCTCAAATGACCTGCATGAAAATGAATCAAGAATAACACTGGGCCAGCAACTCAGAGACACTGAGGATGTCAAAAAAGTAAAGAGTGTGAAAGAAAAATCAAAGACTGGACTATCGCTGTTTGTGCACCGGTGCATAAAAGTGTCATTTATAGATGAGTCTGTTTTTCTCAACAGATGTCCAGATCTTCTTGTTAAAATCAGTGAATGCAGTAGTTCTTTGCTAAACAAAATAACTTAAAAAGATTCTCTTCTAACTATATAACACACTCAAACATACTGAGTCATGGAGACTGATGCCTGCACACATTTGACACCACCTGTTGGCCTTAAGTAGCCTTATTTAGATCTGTATACTGTCAATAAGTGGTCGTATGGAAAAAGTAACATGCAGAGACTTAATGTGGCTTATAATGATGGCATGAGACTGCTTGCTAAATTGCCCAGACAGTTTAGAAATGTGATGTGCAAATGTTTGCAAGAGTTAGTATACCAGCCTCACTCATCACTCATCATTTAAAACAAAACTTTATGTTTAGTCATATTTTCTACAGACACAATTCTTCCTCCCCCCCACCCCCAACACCACACCCACCCGCCCCAAACCCCTGCAATCTCCTGTGACTCCCATCATGGGATTACAAAGCTGTACGAAGCAGCTACATTTGATTTAAGGCCTCTGTCATACTCACAGAATGCACAGCAGGGGTGATGCCTCACTTCAGCGTGAAAAGCTGCTGAGGGAGTGAATTAAATGATTCTGCCCCTGTGTGTGTGTGTGTGCATGTGTGTGTTTGTGAGTTGGCGTATGGCACAGCAAAGTGCAAGGGATAATTGCTGATGAGTGAGCACCGGTTATTGATGGAGTAGGCATGGAGAGAGGGGTCACACTGCTGTTTTAAAAAGCTTTATCTGACCACATAAATAGCCCCATTTATCTCTGTCAGTGGTACACTGTTTGGTCATTTGAATGGCTGACCTGTATCAAACATCATCATTACTGAAAAGGTGTGGCAGACACATATTTGACAATTACATTATATGCCCTGACCTTTGATTTACTTTTAGTTGCAGTATTATGACTAATAATAATAATTATACATTTTATTTAGAGGCGCCTTTCTCAAGGACACCGTACAGGGATACAGAAGACATTTATAAAAGCAGTGACAATAAAATAAAGAATAGAAACAACAGAAGGCGGCAAAGCAATTGACATCAGGTGGAATAAGCAATTTTAAAGAGATATTTTTTTAGATGTGATTTGAAATGGAGAATGAGACAGTGTTTCTGAGTTGGGGTGGTAAAGAATTCCAGAGTGGTGCTAAGACGGGTGGAGGGGATGGATAGGTACATGGAGGAAGAGGATCTGAGGGAGCGGGAGGGAGTGGGCACATGAAGGAGATTGGACAGATATGTTCAATAGGTTGGTTGTGGATGGCCTTGAATGTAAACAGGAGGATTTTGAATTGAATACAGAAGTGAACTGAGAGCCAGTGGAGCTGAGGACAGGGGGTGATGTGGTGGATGGAGGGGGTTCTTGTTATAATGCAGGCAGCTGAATTCTGGGTTTTGAATTTGAAGTTTATGGAGGGGTTTGTGAGGGAGCGAGTTGCAGTAATCCAGACGGGAAGTGACAAGACTGTGGACAAGGATGGCGGCAGTGTGTGCCTGGCAGCAAGCAGGTGGAAACTGTATTACTGTGGAAACATAATGAGAGGATGGGGAGCAGGTCAGGTGATTCTACAGATATGAGCAGAGAAGTCTGAAATGACAGACAAAATATGCACAAAAAGTGTTAATGATAGGATAAATGAAAGGACATGGCAGGTGGTCATTTCAGTGTTAAGGGAAACAAAAAAAGAAGTCATTTATTTGATGTCTAAACTCCAGTGATGGGTGCAGCAGCATAAGGGCCACCCACTCAGAGCAAACACATCAATCAGCAAAAGAGAAAAGAGGGTCAGGGAGTGAAAGACAAGAAACAACTTTTAGTCTGGGATCCCAGGATCAGACTGAACACAGAGTGACACAAGCACATCCAGTTAAACCAAGAAAGAAAAGCTGTCTGTTAACATAGAAAGCCTGGAAAGAGACATCAGCAGCGTGAGTGGACCCAAGACCAGTGACAAGAGCCACTGCTGAAGTATACATTACCTTCTGCAGCATGTCTTTCATCAATGACTCTCAGCTTTGATTCATAATCTGTGGTCACTCCAGTGTGGTTGAGAGAATGACAATAATATTGTGGCTTTATCAAACTCGACCTTTCAATAAACTTAAAGGTCCATGTAACATCCAGGACAGTTAATTGGCAGAAATGTAATACAATATCCATGAGTATGTGAAATGTAGAATTGTAGAAAATGTAGAATTAAAAACGGTTTTATTTTCATAGCATTAGGATAAGCCTTCTATTTGTACTTTAGGAAAGGGCCTGGCTTTATAGAGGGTTCCATCTTCAGCTAATAATATTTTTATGTAGTGGTTAGCACTCTTGCCTTTGCAGCAAGAGGTCCCGGGTTCGCAACCTGGTCGGAACAAGGGCCCTTCTGCATGGAGTTTGCATGTTCTTCCCATGTGTGCGTGGGCTTTCACCTGGTACTCCAGTTTCCTCCCACAGACCAAAAACATGCAGATTTGGGGATCAGGCTAATTGGACACTCTAAATTGCTCATAGGTGTGAATGTGAGAGTGAATGATTGTCTCTATGTGGCCCTGTGATGGACTAGCAACCTGTCCAGGGTGTACCCTGCCTCTCACCCTATGTCAGCTGGAGTTAGGCATCAGTGCCCCCCATGACCCTCAGTGGAGGATAAAGTGGTAGAAAATGAGTGAGAGAGTGAATGTCACGCTGTTACGCTGCTGTTTGTCAAAGCCTGAGCAGGTCTACACCAGCATTAGCACTATTGAACTTCTGGTTTTTGGGTCTGGGCCACAAAAAGAAGTACATCCTTGCAAACTACAAGGTGGAGTTTGGGGGATGGCAGGGGGTCACATTCCCCAGTGGCTAAGTAAAATCTACATTGTTGGGTTATTATACACTGTGTAGTGTGCATATGTGAATATGTGAGTGTGTGTGTGTGTTTGTGTGTACGTGGTATTCCTTATGTTGTAGGGACTAAAACCTGTTTACACAATTATGGGGTCTTGTCTTCCTTAGATTACTTAGATTAAATTAATTAAATTACTACGTTTACTAAATTTTAAGATTTTAAAGTTGGTCTGAGGTTAGGATTAGGTCAGGTTTAGAATTAGGGCACTAGTAATAATGGTTAAGGTTAGATTAAGTCAATGCAATGTCCTTTAAAGTCATGGAAACCAGTGTGTGTGTGTCCTGTGCTCTGTTATTAGTAACTAGCATGCACTGGGATAGGTAGTTACACTGCTGGTTAGAAAACATCTCTTTTAGGTAAAACAGTTTTTGCAATAAAAACTGCATTATTTGTAATAAAATAGTGGTTGTTGGATATGTTTAATGGACCCCCGATGTATGACTTCACTACTTTGATGTGAGCACATGTAACTCGAACCCAGCTTATGTGTAAATAAAGTGGTCGGAATGTGATTTGTTGTTTGGCTTGACTGCAACCTTGGCGCTCTTGTCTTCTATCGCTAGTCTCTGCATATCGCACCACAGTAGTTGCACTGTGTTGCACAAAAATGTTTTTTTTAACCCCTGACCCAAGCTCTGTGTACTGCATGGGCTTCATGGGCTGCTTATATTAAAGACTTCAAATGGCCTTATCAGTTTCAGTTTTCTTCTATTGTTGTTGAGAGCCTTTCCAAAGAATAACCACACTGACATGTGCATTCATAGCATTTTAATAGACAACATGTTCGACTCCACTGCATCATGTTGTTGGTATTGCTAATGTGTTTGCTGCTTTCATCTTCACTCTGCTTTAACTGATACACAAACTGAACACAGAGGCCCCGTTATGTCATTCACTGGGCTGTTTGAAGCAGTTCAGTGGATAAAAGATTCTGCGACCACTTTCTCACATTTAGTCGCACTCTATTACCGTTCAACAACTTCTGCAAAGAAAAGTGCCGCTCATTTTCATCTGAGGTTGAATGCACAGGAGATTCTTGCAGGTATTTTCATCAACATCCTTTCATCTGCCATTTCACAAACTTGCACACTCAATCATGTGCATCTGTTTTTATTAGACATCTAAAAAAAATAGTATAGACAGATGTGTGAGTAACTGTGAAGGGGAATAGCTGCTTTGTGAATATAGTGTTTGATCCGCAATATGGATTATAAATTAAAATGGATCTGATGTCAGGTTTGGTATATTTACACATTTATCTATTTATATTAAATACTTAGCAGTGCTTAAAGTCTTTTTAATTTTACTATTTTAAGTAGTGGCACTTTTATTTGCATATTGGCACTTCTCAAAAGATGCTGGTACTATTATTATGGCCCACAATAACTATCTCTCAGGGTGCACTACTTGACATTCACCTGTTCTCGCAAGAGTCTAATGATTGTTTCTAATATGGAGAGTTTTTATTTTTTATTGCTGAACAAAAACAATAACAGGCAGATGATCCACTGTGGCGCCCCTAAAGGGAGAAGCCAAAAGAAGAACTACTGTATATTAATTAAAAGTGTTTAAAATTTTTATGAATGTTTAGTCATATACACTGACTTCTTGCCGCATTTGTGTCCTGGAGGACAACATAATTACAGGACACCAAATAAAATGGACTGTGTGCTTGTAAATTAAATAATTGTTGGAAATATTAAAGGTAATCTAAATATACACATTGGCAAAATGTGAAACATAAGTTCCAGTTATTAGTTATTTTAATATAGACTGAAAATGTAAATAAATAGTTGTAAACATCACCATCATTCTATGGTATCCTTTATTTACTGAAAAGTTTCATAATTTAGTGTTTAACATTGTTATGCAAACCATGTTTATTGACCGGTCAGCTGTTTCAGTGCATGACATTAAGAAAACAAGTGTTGAAAGAAAACACATACATAACAATTAAATCCAAAGGTGTTGAGCAAGACAGTGTTACATTTTGGCATTTTGAAACACGGTAATGAAACAGCTCTTCATTAATTACCAATTAACTCCAAAGGTCAGTGAAGATTACAATTTTTTGAATTTGTCTCTGTACTTGGTATCTTTTTCTTCACTGTTTGGTAAACCTGTTTGTCCTGGAAACTGATTGATCTTGAGGAAGAAATGGGCATTTTTATGAACCCGCAGGGCCACCAGGATGGGAGTGGCAGTGTAGAGCAAGTTAGCTGCCAGAACACACCAGAAAACATCATTTGGTATATGAAATGGAGCTGTGGTCCGAGGATGGAGGGACCCTCCGATATGAGCCCACTGGCACTAAAAGCAATAAAAAATAAAAATCAGTTCATTAGATTACATTGGCTTCACAGAATATTGCATTTTGTACCAATCACCGTGGACACTTCCACTGTTTTAATGGATGTCAAATAAATTAATAGCTAAATGTCATGGTTCTCAAACTGTGGTATGTGTACCTCTAGTGGTGCAAGAGCATCCTCTGTTAGTACTTCTACTTTATATACCAGGGTATGTGATCTGAGTAAAGCTTTGACAAGAGTGTGTAGAAACTGAAACACATAACAAAATAATAAATTAAATAAAAATATTTAAAGTCTCCTTATCTCTTTCTCTAATTAATCTAATTTCACTATACCAGGGTCTGAAGTGTATCTGTTGAAGACGAACACGATAAGAGCAAATGATCTTATTGGGAATAAATCTGCCCCCAGTGAAAAGTCTGTAGCTGACTTTGCTTGGCCTATTTACACCACTGTGTTTTAACTTTGGTGGTAATGATGTTACATTACGAGTTCAATATTTAAAGAGTGGCCGCCTGATGGCCTGTGAAGGTACTTCAGGAAGTTTCAAGAGATCAAAACAACAAACAAAATTGAGTTTTATCATTAAGCTTCAAATCATCTTCAGAGCTTTAAAAAGTAAGCAAGTGATTAACATTCATTTGGGCTGATAGACATTGTACTGATCATACACAGAGCACTTCTTTTTGTACCCTGAACATAGAGGTTCTTTCTGTTCTTTCTGAACATAGAGGTGATTACAATTAATAACTTGTAAGCACCTTGTAAACTAAACAAGTTTATATAAAGTAAACAATGCTTAAGACTAATAGTTAAATTTACTTACCAGTACCTTTTTCGAGGCAATAGGTTTTCTAAAGTAAAATGAACCGTAAAAACGGTTTCCTGTCCGTTTATGGAAATAAATAATATATAAATCAGTTTTTTTGTGGGCCTCATGAGATTTTCATGAACCGGGCTACTACATTCTTAACTTTGGTAAATCCTGCCCTAATGTTTCTGTAACACAAACCCTCCAGAGAATTAACTTGGAGTAATGTTTTTCCAACAGTCATTAGTCTACAGAATTCTACAGATCAGGATCTCTGGTGATAAACCACTGCAGAGACAGAGAAAAGCTGGTACTTTATCAGTTTGGGGGGACAGAGTCTGCACCCTCACCAAAAGAAGACTTTAATCAAGGACTCAGATAAGGAGAGATCACCACCAGCTTGGAAAAGGGATGAATGTGGTCCAGGTAATTATGTAAAGGATGAGAGGCTGAAACATGGGGTATAACATCAGACCTCTTTTAAGTTGTGAATAAAACCTTCAGCCTTAATCATTCATTATCATGAGTTAGTCCAATGCAACTCGCTTGCAGTGCAAGACACTTTACTATATAACACCTAGATCATAACTACATACTTAGAAGATTCCCTTATAAAAATGGTCTACCTGAATCATGGCTCCAGCAAAGAACACTGTCCAGTCTGTCATCCATGTGCAGCCAGGCTTGAGGAGACCATATGTAAATGCACCCAACAAGGGTAGTCCATAAAAGAACAAGTGCAGCATCTGTAAGAACCATTATTCTCCCATTAATGAAATCTTTTTTCCCCTCACATTTTATTATGAGTCTGTATTTTGCAACATAAACTTGCATAAGTGAGTTGGAAATGTAGACATTATAGTTTATATTCCAGTGGGGATTTTGGACAGTGTGCAAAGGGGACAAAGAAAAGTGCTGTTAGGCTTTTCCCTCCATCACTGTCACTGCTGATGTTGGGCCCCAGCCTGTATGAACAGCATTCCTGCAGACGGTACACCATAACCTCTTTCTCCTGTGGCCTACACAGCACATCACCTGCTGACACTGTACACAGAGGAGACCTTGACTCCTAAAAATATTACCTACCATTGGTACCCTTTTTTTAAATACTGCATAAAAGCACTGAAAGGGCAGGAAAAACTACTTCAAACTTGTCATTTTGTGGTTAAAATGGAGGTGTGTCAAAAGTAAACATAACTTTGTTTGGATTAGAGAATTAAACCATTAAAGCTGTAGTGTGTGATTTACGGTGTTTTTGTTGCTGTTAATGTCACAATGAAATTATTTGTATGCTGCATCCTGCAACTAAAATTAGGCTATGTCAAACAAAACAGTCAGTCCTGACCGAGAGAGGTACAAGAAGCATTTTTCCAGTCAAACTGCTTTTTCATGGGTGATTCTTTCTTTCTATTAGCAGTCATCGCTCTTGACATAAAACAAATCACGTGTGCAACATAGGAATGCTGACACAGAGCTAAAACACTGTGATACTGAGAAATAATAATAACAGACATTTGCTTATATTTTTCCAATCAAATGTCAGTGATAACCAGATTTGACATACATGAAAACAACAAAACTGGGAAGGGTGATAAGGCTTTTGCACAATACTGTAAACCTTCTTACTGTGAGGCACAAGTGATTACCACTT
The DNA here is from genome assembly GCA_016785285.1 of Brachirus orientalis. NCBI lineage: Eukaryota > Metazoa > Chordata > Actinopteri > Pleuronectiformes > Soleidae > Brachirus > Brachirus orientalis. The sequence goes on from JAFBJR010000180.1 coordinate 10,778,116, forward strand.
AACCACTGTGCCATAACTGCTTGCACATACTTTTATAATCATGTTTTATCTCATGTTTGAATATTATTCTAAAATGAAAGAAGGAACACACAAAGAAGAGCATGGATACACCTCTTACATAACCTCAAATTTGTTCCAAGGTGCCATCCTACAGAAAAAGAGAAAATTGGACTCAAGAGTCATTACATAAACTGTCTTGACCTTCATCTTAGTTTCCGCTAACAGAAAATTGTACCACTGAATAATTTCTATTCATTCTTAGTCTGAAGTCCAGATTAATTCAAATGAGTGTAGCTCAGGCTCTGAAAGGCAAGTGCACTTGCCCTTCAGTCTGCTGCTTAATTCAACCACAGAAACATGGCCTATATTGTCCATTAACTGAATAAAGAAGTTAGCTACAGTTACAACCCCAAGATCGTGGCTTCCTTTTCCCTGTATGCATGAGTCTGCAAGTGAGCGTGTGATGGGTTGCAGGTGTGCATGTTTGATTGAATGACATGTGTGTGAGTGTCTAGGTGGATCCTAACGGCTGATTGGTCCTGCACAGGAGGTTCCAGTACATGAGACCTGATCATCCAGTTGCACTGGACTTCCCTTGAACCACTCTGCAGCCAGACTGCTATTAGATGTTTTGTAGTTATTTTTTTTTTTTGTTAATAGTTTCTTTTGTGTGATACTGGTGGTTTTCTGGGAGTCTCCACACTCTTGTTGCAATCAGGTTTTCCCCCTAGGCCTGGTCATAACACTACTGCAAGAACTTTGTTATTTTATGCAACACATACACACACACACACACGCGCGCACACACACACTCCTCCCACGCAGTGAGATGCTGATGGTGGGCTCTGGGCAAGGGATTAGCTTATCAAGTTCTCAGCATGTGGTTCGTCTGTCTGATCAATGACTCACAATTGTGCCTGGACGTCCGCCTAACAATGTCTTTGGATAACCTATTGACAAAGCTGTGTGGCCTGAAAAAAAAAAAACACAACAGACCCTCTGGGCAGTGTAGGGTCGGAGGAAGGAAATTAAAAAAAAAATGGAGGGCAAACCCACAGCCGCCCACAATAGCAATCTGTTATCTATCTTAACCAAATAAATGAGAGAGACAAAGATGCACTGGTCCCCTCACCCCACACTGTAATGGTGAAAAATGGCTCCTTAATCACCTGCATGCTCAAAGAAAAGAGAAGATGAAGATAAGAGCATGCTTCCTGCACCTTTACAGAGATATCCCTTAAAGCAGAGGTCCATTGCATGGTTGGTTTTTCAAAACAGGCTGAGTAGGGGTATCATCTTCTGCTGGGGGAGACAGAGAAGCTGAGTGGAGAGACAGAGAGAGAGAGAGAGAGAGAGAGAGAGAGAGAGAGAGAGAAGCACCTACCATGACCCTTGGGAAGCCCACAGGATCTTTCAGGTAGGGTTCGTAATCTGTCAGGTAGACAGAACAGGCCTCTAATGGAGAGTCCAGAGCCACCTACGGGGCGTGGACAGAATAACAAAAACATCTCTCAGTGTACAGCACTGTGCAGAAGCCTTAAGCCACCATTATGTTTGTTGCTCTAGAAATCCCATGAAAATCCTTATAAGAATACAACATACAGGATTAATGTTTGCAGGACTAAAAAGAACAGGTTAAAGTGTCGAGTATTTATTGTGACATATATCTTACACATAAACAACAGTATGACTGGCTCTCTTAAACCTGGAGTTGAACCCTCATTAATGTCATTGGTAAAACCCGTGTTCCTCCTAGTTGGCTTCTGCTAAAAAAGGTATATTACACCAGTTTTTTTTTTTTTTTCAAGACATGTTTGAGCATTACATACTCACTTTCAATCAACTTATTGGAACGGAAGCCATACTGTATGATTGGCTGAGTAGACATTTGTGTATCATGTTTAGTGTATCATGTGGACATGGGGGGAGTATCTTATCATGGCAAGGAAGCAGAGAATAACATCTCTGTTATCTTATATATCTTATATCTTATATTTTGTTATCTTATATTTTATAGTCCCAAATATCAGTCTGTTGTCTATGTCTATTGTCTATAGATAATGAAACAGTATTCGTACATTGTATGTGCCTTGTTGGCTTTCAAGCCATATTGTTTTAAGGAAAATAAGCATTCCCATGAGGTCAAGTAAAACTTGCTTCTTGTAAAGGCAAAAATAGCACATTTTCTGTAAATCCTCAATACTTTTTTATTGTAGCCTGCATGAACATTGTCCATCACATAAATGTGATGCACACTCACCAAGCCTCTGAGGACAGTGAAAGCCATTGCGGCAAGTAGAAGCAGCACCAGGATCAGGTCCAGAGGACGCCAGATCAGTTTCATGCTCTGAGCATGCTGAGCCTGTGGGGAGACATCAAGACAATGTAGAGTACATTGCTGGTTAGTCAAGGCCACAGTTTCATTTTAATGAGACCTGTGTTCCTCTGGAGTTTCTGTGGGGTTAAAAAAAAAAAAAAAAAGGAATCTACAGGAAAGAACACATTTTCATCCTTATTTAAGCTGAAATAACTATTTTTAGTCAAAAGAAGAACCAGAAAAAAATAATATAAAACACAACACTTGCTGACAAACCTTTGAAATGAGCACTTCCACTAAAGATATCAGTAGAAATTAAGGCAAGTCATAAAATGAGAAATGCATTAATATGAATCACTGACTCACTGTAATAAAGAGTATATTACACAGAAAAAAACACATTCGGCAAGCACTTACTGTATTTTCAGGTTTATTTTAAAGTCTAACCACCAATGCATCAGACTTACATTGTATCCACCAATGAGTGGTTTGTCCTTGGGCCTGGTGAACAGCGTGACAGCTCCCCACACAGGCATCAACAGGAAGAGGAAGTTGAGCCAAAATACTGGACGGATCTCTGACCCATATTTACCTGCCAGAAAGTGTTTATCAGTTTTAACTGTGTAAACATCTAAATGTAATGTAAGTAATTCAGTGGCCTGTTAAAACCTTCATTGTGACACTGAATGCCTGTGATAACTCAGCAGTGAAAAGAAAAGTGTTAGACCTTGTGACGCTTCTGTATGCAGTGTGAAAAGCCAACAACAGATGCTGTAAGTCTTTTTTCTTTTCACTGATTTGTTGGGGAGGCTTTGACAGCCGGCTAGGCACGAAGCATGTGGGTGTTTTCTTGGCAGGCTGAACTATGACACTGATGGTACACGGCAGTGCAGATGTTCACACAATTAAGCTGATCATCACAGGACAGGAAGACGGGGGAATAGAAGAAGAGGCTCACCTGCCACAATCCCGACAAGGAACACACTCATGTTGGCACACAAAGAGCCAGCCCAGAACAGGCCGATGTTACGGTACGCTTTCCTGGGAAAGAAACCAAAAAAAAAAAAAAAAAAACAGTGAGTGATTATACTAATGTAGGAAAGAGAGGAGAAATATACTGTATCTAGGAGTTGACAGACATTGTTTTCCTTGCAAAGTCTACACCTAAAATAATATTGAATTCAAGATTTGTTACGTCACTATTTTAGCAAATTTGAACCTGCAGTTCGTGATTTTTCCTTTTTCTATTTTGCCTTCCTGAGCAGAAATTATTTCTGCATCCTACATTTTAAAATAAGCTCTATCAATTAAAACTATCAGACCTAACCGAGGGAGCATTTATGTGGTTACAGCAGCAGTGCAGGGGTGGAGAGTTCATCCGGTCAAACTGCTGAACGACCAGGTTTTTCCGGAAGTAGTATTCACTTCTGAAACTATGGTGTATACTCTCACTTCAGTAGTGCAATGTTGCTATTGCTTCTATCTGTCAAACATAAAATAAAGCACTTCCTGTGTCCAACACAGGGCTGTGCCCAGGCGACAGGATACATAAACACCCCTATACTGAGAACTACAGGGAGATTTGTGTGGAGCTTAAAGCAGAACTATGCAGGATTTTTACCCTAATTCCAAGGTATGCATAAGACCATTTACTACTTGTCTTCACCAGCTCTGTTTACATAGCCAGGAGAGTGGAAGGGAGGGGGAAAGACACCGGTGAGTTTTTACAAAAATTGAGGATAAAGCAGTAGACAATGGATTGATGGATGTTTATGGTGGTGTCATAAAAATATAAAATATAAAATATATTTATAT